>CM053764.1:129003786-129091858 GCA_028658305.1 Pachyuromys duprasi
ATGGACATTGGATGTAGGAGAAAACAAGTAGCAAGACAAGAGCCTACCACAGAGGGCCTGGGAAAGATTCTACCCTGCAGGGTATCAAAGCAAATATTAAGACACATAACCAATCCTTTGGCAGAGTACAGGGAATCATATGAAAGAAGGGGGAGTTAGTATGACCTGGAGAGGATAGGAGCTCTGCAAGGACCAAATATAGCAGGGCACAGGGGTCTTTTATGAGACTGTTTCTCCAACCAAGGACCATGTATGGATAAAACCTAGAACCCCTGCTTGAATGTAGCAAATGGTAGCTCAATATCCAAATGGGTACCCTAGTGAGAACAGGGACTATTTTGGACATGAACTCAATGGCTGGCTCTTCGACCCTCCCTTTCCCCCCCCCCCAAGGGAGGAGCAGCCTTGCTAGGCCACAAAAGAGGACATTGCAGCCAGTCCTGAAGAGACCTGATAAGCTAGAGTTAGATGGAAGGGGAGGAGATCCTCCCCTATCAGTGGACTTGGAAAGGGGCAGGGAGGAGATGAGGGAGGGATGGGGGGGTGGGGAAGGAATGTGGGAGGGGGCTATGGCTGGGATACAAAGTACATAACCTGTGATTCATATAAAATAAAATAAAAATGTTAAAAAAGAAATACTCAAAACAATATTTGGCCAAGTATCTTTTCATCATGGTCTAGTCATGTTGGCATGGCTTCACAGCAAATTAAGATACAGAATGTTTTAAATGCATTTCATAGATCTAATGTTACTTCAACATCTAAAGCAGATAAAAAGCTGGGCATGGTGGTTCACACTTGTAACCTCAGAACTTTGGAGGCTGACACAGAAGATCTGGAATTTGATGTCAGGTTGTGCTATTTAGCAAGTTCAATGCCAACCTGAGCTTCTTAGTGACATCTTTAATCACACACTCACCCCCCAAATTCAATCAATGCAATGCATCACACTGACAAACTAAATATAAAATAGCCTTTCTGGTGATGCAGAAAACAAATAAAAATAAACATGGCAAAACTCTAAATCCTTTGACAATTAAAAACTAATTGAAGTCAACCCTAACTCACTTTCTTATTAAAAACTTATTGTCAGGCTGGAGGTGCTGTTTAGTACTGGGGCTCTTTCCTAGCATTCACAGAATCTCTGCTTGATCCCTGGAGCTGCCAGAAGAAGAACTTACTTAACGAAACTTAGTTGTAACACAGTCGATGATGACAGATAGAGTGCTTTCTCACTGCGACTGGGAACAAAGCGAGACTGTCCAGTTTCCACACTATTCCTCAGCAGCGTGCTGGAAGGCACAACCAGAGCAATGAGGCAACCAGAGGAGGTCAAAGCATAAAGATTAAATAGCAAGAAACAAGACTCTCCCTGTCTGACAGTTTGCCAAAAAGCTCCCTAGGATTACTAAGTGAATTCAACAATATCTAAGATTTTTTTAAAGTAAATTACACACAGCAGCAATGGATCTGTAATGAGGGAAAGGTATAGTGTCATTTATCATTACAATCATTTTTGTTAATCAAACATTCTTGGGTGTAAATCTAAGAAAACATCGACAGAACCTGTATTCTGAAAGTCCAAAACTACAAAGGTCAAAGAAACTCAACAGAAAGAAGTTATCAATTCTCCCAAACTAATGAACAATCTCAACATTATTCTGAAAAAAATTCTTGCAAAATGTCTAAGACACATTTAAAACACCAGCCTAAATTGATGTGTAATGGCAAAGTAACTGGAAATACACAGTAACTTGGAAATTTTGAGTTAAGAATGGCCAGGACCCTTCCAAAATAAGTGGTATACACCAAATTACAGATTCTCAAAGAATATGACCAAAATAAAGGCAAAATAATGTTCACATAGTTATTCATATTATATTAAATCTGGAAAAACATTAGATACAACAGTAAATTCTTGAATGAAGACAAAAGATAAACCACCATATCTATAGAAGAACAAAGACACAAATTACATTGTATTTCTCACCAGAAACAATTCAAGGGAAAGAGTAAGGGAAATTCTTACAATGTTGAATTAAAAGAAACAACCAACATAGAATTTCTATCAGCAAAGCCAGTTTTCAAAAGTAAATGCTAAATAACAAGTTTTAGGCTGAACAGGGTGTCCCATGGTAGCCATTACCTGCAATACCAGAACTTGAAAGGTGCAGCAGAGATAGTGAAGAGTTCAAGGTCAGCCTTGGTTTCATAGTGACTTCAAGGCCAGCCTTGGCTGCATCGTAATTCCAAGATCAGTCTTGGCTACAAGAAATCCTGTCTCAAGAAAAATGCATACTTATTTTTCATCAGAAAATCAGAACTATAGAAACAGGATGGATGGTGGCTGTATAGTATAGGAACTACAAAAAAAATACAGGGTGTGGATATAAATGGCATAAAGTTCCATGTGATGGAAACCTTATGCACCCGGACAGTACCCTGGTTATGGTATTATACTGTACCTCTCATACTTGTTGCCATTAGAGAAAGCTGACTAAGGAGCATGTAGGGCCTCTGTTATGACTGCAATATAGAAATACTTTGGTTCTTCTTAGAACTGAATGTAAATCTACAAACATCTAAAATATGAAGTCCAATAAAGAACACAACTTCTCGCCTCTTCATCCTCTCCCTCCCTCATCTCCTTTCAGCTACAGGCAACTGTTCCTTTCTGTCCTCCCCCTGCAGTTGATGATGCTGAATGAGTCTGACATAACGTAAGTAGAAAGCATCCCTACAGCAATCGGTATCGATTTCTGTGTCAGGTTCACAGCAGCCTTCTGCTCCAGGTATGGGCTACCCTATCTGGTAGTGAACAGAGACCAAATACAATACTTTTTTTTTCCTATGGCTCCAATAGAGAATCCATATATTGGCCTTGTTCTCACATAGCATTCTTACATCCATTTGTTACTATGTAGCCCTAACATTCTCTGGAGGAACTAATCCCTCCTTCTCGCCCTGTGTAGCTCAGTGACTTGCCTCAGCTCACATCGGTGGCTTGTTCTAGAGACTTAGAGAACCTGGACTTTGCACACAAACTGACATGCTTGTGAAACTACAGTCTTTAGGGCTTTCTTCTGTTGTGGTCGACTGCTCCTCTGTCTTCTCTGTATCTGGAGGCTTTTCCAAATCATGATGCCTCAGGAGAAGGGGTCATTCCCCTGAGGACTTCTCTCTCGGGTTCCAACCCTCCCTTATGTGTTTCACTTTATTTTCCAAATGGCTTCTGCAGGGATGTTCCCAGATGAACTGCAAGTGTTGAGCTTCAGATCCTGTTTACACCATCTGTGTAATCCTGTTTGGACAGGAGTCACTGTTATATCAGAGCAAGGCACAGCTCTTATACCTAAGTTGTCCTGCTGAAGAGGCATCTCTTGGGATGAACAAGTGAGAAGAGAAGGTCTAAAGAGCCTGAAATTAGTACAGGAGGGGTGTGACGTGTCCTGAGGCTATGAAGACAGGACAAGGAAATGCTTGAGTGATACCCTTCCTCCCTTCACACACAGTGCTTTGCCACACACGGCTTCCTGCGGCCATGCGGCCTACAGATTACATTTCACATTGGTACAAACATGCTTGTCTCTAAGATGCAAGAATCCCTTTAAAGCCTGATGTGGTGGCCTATCTCTACAACCGTGTGCCAGTGAAGCTAGTGGTTCTGTCAGAACATTCTTCCCCAGATACCAAAATAAACAAAGAAGAAAAAACTCTCCTTAAAATAATAGGTACAATGTAAGTTATAGGTAGTACTGAGCATGACAATCACCAGGCAGCTCTGGGTATGATGCCGTTTTCTATGATTTCTGGATTGGTTTTGGTGTGCTATGGTATTGGAGCTTGAGCCCAAGTCCTTGAGTTTTTCAGGCAAGCACTCTACCACCTAGCTCTTTCCCAAGCCCATAGTTCAGTGCACTTAAATATTCGCTAAGGGCTGAGAGTGTAGCTCAGCTAAACAGTGCTTGCCTGGCACATGCACAGGCCCCTGATTGGATCCCCGTGTTGATCCCAGAGCTGCTAGCTCCACAACAGAAAAGCATCTTTGAAGGTTTGTATTTTACAGTAATATCCCAGTACTGAAGTCTGAATGTTAAAATACTGACTTGCAAGGCAAGATGCCCACTGGTGCCATAGCGGCATGACAGTAATGTGGTGACTCACCCCGTTCTAATTGGGAAACTGGTCAAAAGCCCAAAGTCCTGGTGGTCATAGGCCCTAAGGAGGAACCTACTAGAGTTTTTATTTGTGTGTTTGTTTTTGGTTTGGTTTGGTTTTTGCTAAATGGACACGTTGTCAATCTACTTTCTGAGTATTTAAGTTTCTACCCATAGACTAGTGCGCTTCTCAACCTCAGGCAGAGAACCCAATTTTGGCAGTGGACAGCAGTTAATGCAGGGACTCATACTGTTCAAAGGGCCCAGTAACTGATGGCTAGCCGGTCCTCTATGAGTCATCTCTATCATAACCCCTCCCCACCAAAACTCTCAGAGAGCAACATTGATAAGATAATAGAAAGAATGTAAGAGCTGGAGGATGGAGGGGTGCTATGAAACACTGTCTTCTGAGCACGGCGTGACCATCACAGGCTCAGGGCAGCTCTGTTCACCTGTGCAAGCTCAGGGAACCTTCCAGCAGGCAGCACTAACTAGATGCAGTATGTTACCAACAACAACGAAAATGACAGGACTCGGAGGTGGAAGAGACTGTGTTGAGAAGCTGAGTCGATATGATCAAAATACATTGTGTGTGTGTAAAATATTCAAAGTAGAAAAGGTACTCCTTTAAAAAATACTTTTCTTTAAAAAAAAAACCTGTTGTTTCCATGTTTCTTAAGAAAAGGGAGGGGGCTAGAGAGATGGCTGGATGGCTGGGAGAACTCTTCCAAGAGGACCCGGGTTCAATTCCCAGCACCCACACGGTGGCTTACAACTGTAACCCACACATGTGGTGAACAGACATATGCAGGCAAGACAGCAGTACAAATAAAACAAATAAAATATGTTTTTAAAAGGAAATAAACATATTCAAGAAAGAAAGAAGCAGAAGAGTAAATTCCAAACAGAAACCCCTGAGGGGCATGGACCGTTTCTAGTCCTTTATCTCAGTGTTATCTGCACAGAAAATCTTTCTGTTTCTCCCAAACTGTGTTGTCAGCTAACTTCCTAACACCACTCACTGCCCAGGATCCAATTCCTTGTGGCTGCTTTGTACTGCCCCCTACTCTAAACACAAAGGTCCTTTTCAGAAACCTGGGTCATGTACCTGTTTGGTTCTAGCCAGCTGCTTACTAAGTCACCTCACATCCTGGTGCACAGGGTACTATAGGTAATTAACATCATAAATTCCCTACAAAAATCCAAGCCAAGGTACCCTTGGTCAAAGATTTCCAACACAAGAAAACTCTTTGTGTGAACAGGAAACTGATTTGCGTACTTACTGTTAACTAGACAAACAACTCATAAGTGAATTGCATTTGTCATCTTGGCAGCTCTGTTCATATAAAGAGGCTTAACTAGAAGATTAAGACAAATTCTATCTGAAAATATTGCACTGTAAAACTGTACACCTGCTGGAGTTCAAAGCAGTGTGGTTCTATTACAGGTTGTGTAAGCATCAGGAAATTTGTACACCGTCACAAGCCTGGAAGTCTAAGGCCAAGTGCCCCCACCCCCAGTCCAAGTTTGCTTGAGCTCTCAAAATAAGACTGAAAGTTAAACTTGTCTGCTTCCTGAAGGAAGTTCTGCTAGACAGACAGCACAGAGCTGTGGAACGCTAAGGAAACTGCTAGAGTCCTGCAGAGAAAGCAAACCAGTGACCTTCAAAAGGCTAAGAAAACAAGAAGCCTGACAGAATTTCTCTAATTCCAGCAATAATGAACACAAAGAGAGAATATAAACACACATACACACACACATACCACAGACAGACACAGAGACAGACACACACACACACACACCACAGACAGACGCACAGCACAGACAGACGATACATACATACAAATACACACATAAAAACATACAACACAGACAGACACAGTCACACACACACACACACATACACACACACACACTCCCTATCCTATTGGCTGCTTAGCCTTTATGTTCTGTCAACAAATTTGAGCTGAAATAAACAGAAGTAGATAGGAAATTCCTGAGAACTAATAAGAGACTTCAGGCCTTTGCCCAGACTGAAGTTACCTGGAAATTGGCCCTCACAAGTAACATTAGTGTAACCCAGGTGTGCAGTGAGTGTAACAGGGAGAGGCCCATTCAGCTCCGTGTTAAGCAAATGATTGCTGTTTTTATTACTACCTGTAATTTTCAAATTAATGACCTAATGCTGCACAGGAAGAATAGACCACCTCTTAGAGGGTAGTTGGATTTATTTTTTTAACCCAAAGCAGGAAATGCTTAGGCCGGGCTCTGACCCTCTCCTGAAGCTGCTCTGGGCCTGTTGCCAAGGCTGGCTCACCAGGCCTCAGTTCTTCTGTTTTTATCTAGTCCAATCCCTTTCCCTTAGGCTTTCTCTTCTTCTCTCATCTCTCTCTCTCTGTAATATACCTCCCAGCATGGCAGGAGACAGGCAAGCTGCGTGCTTTGGCACCCTGCTTGAAACAGAAAAAAATCAGCTCTGACCAAGGTAGATATCACCTGTCTCTTTTAAGGCACAGAATCACATGAAAATCTACAAAAATAGACTTCACCATATATGTGTGTATACGTACATACATACACACACACATATACTATATGTGTGTGTATGTATATATATTGCCACCTGTTTTGAAATATACTGTGTAGCCCAGGCTGCTTTAAACTACAAATAATCTTTCTGCCTCAGCTTCCCAAGAGTTAGTATTGCAAATATGAGGCCACTACATCTGGCTTGTGTTTTTCTTGGATTAAAAAAAAATAGACTTTGGGAACTTGTGCTGTATGTGTGAATCCCCCATGTGTAAACAGTTGGGCCAGTTGTGGGCTCTCTGCCAATGAGCTTCCGGCCCACAGGCGTTCATGGAGTGCCAGAGGCAGCCTTCAATTTCCAGTCACTAATAAACACAGGTGATCACACTCCTAGTGAATTAGGCTATGTTTCTTTCACCGAAAGAATTATGTCTTAATTATTCACTTTCCAGACATTCAAACCTCTTAGCAGTTTCCCATCAATTTTAACATAAATTTCAAACCAGTCAAACTCAGAAACACATTCACTCATTATTCCTTTCGTCTTACACCACCTACCCTGTCCCATTTTCTTCATATGTCTCCCCTAATTCCGGGAATTTTGTTGTATAAGGCCAGTTAGAATCTCCTTAATATAAACATGTTGCACTTGAGTTTGGCGGTGGGATCATGCAATGCACACGAAATACCACCTGTTAAGAGTTTTAGTTGCTTTCCCTGTGGAGGAAACTGTAGAACATAAGCCAGTGTCTGGGAAGCACTCTGCACACCACACTGGATCTCACTCCCTCCCTGCTGTCTCAGCAGGCAGCGAAGCACTCATGCTCAAACTCAGATCATACCCCTTGCTAGCTGCGTGACCTCCAGGCCGTTCTTGTACCTGTCTAAGCCTTGCTTTCAGCATTCTACCAAGCAAACACAGCCGTGATGGGTCCTCCTGGGTTTTCCTTAGAGTCAGAGGTCATTTCCACCTAAACTAAAAAAGACAAAGCGATTTCAAACAACTAACAAAGAATGGGTGTTGCTTCTGGACCCTCCCTTCATAAGATTTCCTATTTCCTGCTCCAGCCAGTGAAATTAGGGATGCACCCAGTGGGACAGCTGCTACTGACACACTACTCGCCTTCCTGCAACACAAACATTTATTATACAAACACTTGACGAATAGTGATGAACACATGAATGTCTATTGTTCACATGAGTGAGCCCTACTGAGTGAAAACATGAGAAAATGGATTTTCTTTCTTAATATGAGAAGTGTGCTGGGTCCAAAAGCATGCTGTAACACGGAGTAAGGGATCCCTGTCCTAAGCAAAGCACTCTCTCGAACACAATGTTCCCTTATCAAGATTGCCTACTAATAAACCCAGAAAAGCCTGACCTTCCAAGTTGAAACGAGGTTAAGTTGTCTTGTCTGGGACACTTCTCAGGTGTTTCCTGAATGCCGCGTGTCAAGGGCTATTTTAATGCTGGCCCAGAAGTCTTTTGTTGCTAGAGCAAAGAATAGTAGATCAAAATCCCAGATAGGGAATGATTTAGAAAACACTCCAAGGTAAAAATCCCATATAACAGTAGCTGTCCTAAATGGTCATGGTGGAGATTAAACTAGATCATACATATACTACACACTAGTGCAGCATTTAGGCAGCACATAGAAAATATTCATCATTGCTATTTTCACCAGAGTGTAAAACTGCATTTTGAAACTATATAGACTGAGCTGAAAATATGCATCTATGCTCACAGATGAGTACTGGTGGCAAGTGCCACTCTGTAACAACTGTCGTGGATGGGCTTGGATGGGAAGCTGGAGGCAAGACTCAGAGATGGAATGTACGAGTGAACGTGCGTTTCCAGGGTAGTGTCCTTCAACAAAAGCCTACAGAGAGAAAACGAAGACAAACTGGAGAGGGAGGTTGTGGTCTCAGATCTACCAAGTCCACCTCCATTGATCTAGAATGGTGGTTCTCAACCTATGGGTCATGACCCCTCTGTGGGGCAAATGATCCTTTCACAGGGGTCACCTAAGACCATCTTCATGCCAGATACTTACAGTTCATAACAGTAGCAAAATTACAGTTACAGTAGTAGCAAAGAAAGTAATTTTATGGTTGGGTGGGGGTTCACCATAAGGGGTCACAACATGAAAAACTGTATTGAAAGGTCTCAGCATTAGAGAAGCTGAGAAGCACTGATTTGGAGGAAGACATGAGGTCAAATAATAGTAAGCAGTGGTTGGCTTCTGAGTTATGTGGACCAGCCTTTTATTTGTCCATATTCATACTAATTTTGATCTTCCATATTTATACTAATTTGCTATAGGCTCATCCTCTGATTTGCTATAACCTCATCCTCTGATCATGAACATGAGCAGGGTCATAATCTCTAGGGCCAGACAGACCCCTTGAGCTGAGGCAATAACCCCCCAAAATGGGAAGCATATTAGTCACCTCTGTTACAGGCTGCATGGCCCATGTGGCTTATATAACAGAAATTTTTATTTCTCATTCTGGGTGATGGAGTTCTAGGCCAGCAAGGGTGGTGATGAAGGCCCATTGCCTGGATGAATGTCTTTTCACTTTGTCTTCACCAGTTGAACAGGAAATTAAAAAATGAACTTCTCCTCCTTCTCTTTCTGTCTCTCTCTGTCTCCTCTCTTCTTCTTCCCACCCTCTCTTTCTTTCAATCCTGTTGGCTTAAAGCCTTACCTTTATGATTTCATTTAGCCTCAGTCAGCCCCTAAAGGCCTTATGTCCAGATGCAGTTATGCATGAGGTGAGAGTTCCTACATACGAATTTTGGAAATTGATGTAGTCCATACCCAGAGGCTTCCATGACTTGTCAGCAGCCAATACTCACAGCCACTGAGGCAGAACTCCAGGTGCCAAGTGTGCTAGACTGTTCCAAAGGATATCTAGGGCTTCTTCCTATCAGTCACTCTTTTAATATGACTTTGCAAACTCTTCTTCCATCCTTTGTATCTGGACCGGCTTCACAAACTATTTTGACCAACAAAATACACTGGAAATAGCTCTTCCAATCTCATAGTTAAAGAGGCTCGAGGAGCTTGCATGCACCGTGTTAGAAGCCTGGTGCTATCACATGAATATGTCTGGGTTGGTCTATGGGGCAATGACAGACACAGCCCCAGCCAACAGCCAACCTATTCAACCACCAGACACATGAGCACAATAACCAGCTCCTCAAACCAAGCTCAGATGTGAGTCCAGCTGAGATCGCTTAAGTCTAACACGATGTCTGTCTGATATAGCCAGAAGCAAGAGCCACTGAGCTTAAAGTGGAACAAGAGCTTGTTAAACAAAATAGTTCGTGGAGAGCTCCAATAAAGGGAGCCTTCAAAAATAGGGAGAAGAACTAGAAGGTCTAAGGACTAGATTTTAATTTGTGTGACTTGGCAAATAACCTTCCTGAAGCATGTTTCTCATGCGCCAGATGAAGATTATGTTCTAAACCACAAAGGAAACTGCCAAGGAACTTACGTGAAAAATCAGTGGGAAAGTCCAAGTAAATTAAAAAGGGGGAAAAATTACACAAATGAGTGACTTTAAAGGGACCAAATCTGCATAGCAGGAATCCTTGTCTGAAAGTCCCAAGCTTCCCATTTTAAGTTGACAGGGGTTTAGGAAGTAAGTTCAAACTCAAAGCCTTGTGGTTAGGTTTTCTAAGGGGTGAAATAATGGTAGCCCCCAAATTCTCAGTCTTATGGTAAAAGACACCTAACATGACCATTAGACTAAGAGTAATTATGAGGCAAAAAACAGCACTTTGTGAAACATCTCAGACATAACTTGATGTTGGTTCTACATTCTTCAAGCAAAAACATAAGAAGAAAAAGATCTGGTAACTTACTAAGTCATAAGCAATTGGATGGAGTTTTGGGTCACACTAGCAAGTTGAATTTATGTTATGGGAGAAGGGATGCCTTTGAAATGTCAGAAACCTTACAGAAGATGAATGAATAAATCTTAACAAAGTGCTTAGTTTGAAACTAATGTTACCAGTCAAAATGTCTAACCTTTAGAAGGTACATAGTAGTTCAGATATAATTTGAAAGTAACGCCCGGAGGAGGAGGGGAAGTCACAGTTGATACCAAGCAATGAGAAGTCAAGCAGACTTTGCTTTCCCAATTGCCCCAAAATAATTCGAACACTGGAAGCAGTGGGGACCAGAGGAAGGAGCCGGATGAGGATGGCTGGCGAGGTGATTAATTGGAGGGTGTCAGAACATTTACATCCGTGTCCACCCACGGCTCTGTTGTCATGAAAGGAGTGGTTGGGTCTTTTAGATACAGAATCCTGGTTGGTCTCCAGCTTGAAAGCATGAAGCCAGCTCTCCAAGTGGGAGTGGGCGTATGGGAAAATGAATAGCAGAAGCTGGGAAAACAGAGCATGCTCTGAGCAGATTGTGGACACAAAGGAGGACCAGGATTCTTGGCACTTGCTCTCCCTCACTCGTTCCCTGCACATGCTGTAGAGAGCCGGATCTTCTGTAATGAGAACCTGTTATGATATTACAGGAATATCTACTCTCATCTGGGCTAGGTTTGGGTTCTACATCTGTAGCTAGTAACGACAAGCCAAAATGTAACACTGAGGAAAACCAAATGTAAAGAAGTAACCAGATAATAGGAACAATTAAGTTCTCAACTCAATAAACAGAATCAACCCATAGGGTAATGACCGAATTGCAGCAAATAAAAGTGCAGAATAATATAAGCAATTAAAATTAAAACCTCCAAAATGAAGACCTTCTTCAAATTGCTTTGAGGGGATTCCATGATGTACCAGTAGAGATCTCTGACCTAGAAAGTTTGATCTATTCATAGCCCTGGAACAAAACAGCAAAAATATGCAGAGCTGAAGAGTCAATAAGAGAACAGGGTACTTCTCTGACCCTAAAGCCCAGAAGAACACAGATGGAAGACGTGAGGGAAAACTTTAAGAGTATGAGGAAGAGCCTGAAGAATAAATATTAACTTGGTGAGCATTCCAAAAAAAAAAAGCAGAATTTAGGGATGTTATGGAAGAAATAATAAACACAGTCGGAGATTAAAATGTTATCAGATTTTCAGATGAAAATCTCACACTGAAAACAAAGATGAAGTCACTCAGCCTCAGCTTGATAAATGTCAGGACCTAAATGTTGAACTACCCAAAACACTTGAGGGGAACCAAGAGTGTACCATTGAAACATGATCAGATCAACGTTGGCTTTCTATCTGCAAAAACTGTTGCTAGAAAGCAAACAGCATCAGCAAGCTCTGAGGTGCAGGCGTTTGAGATCTAGACTCACAACCCAAGCAAGATCTCATTAGCAGATAACAGCACACACCCATGGTTGATGGAAAGTGTGCTTATGTTCTTCCTCAGAAAATGTGCCATCAGAAAATCTCCTAAAAGCATATAAATCCCTAGTTAATGTGCTTCGTTTAACATGCTGAAAGAACAGTGTACTTCATAGTATGTGAGTATAAATTCTGAAGTTCGTGAATAGTTAGAAAAACCGACTATGCATTATACATGTATATTCTTAATAAATTTCAAAGTGCAGAAATTATTACAACTACATTTTTCTAACTCTAATGCACAATTCATTAATGATACAAGAAAAGCAAAGTATTATTCCATTCACCTGCAAATTTTCTCAAATATCTCTACAATAGCTCCTGTATAGTATCAAAAACAAATTTGAGAGAGAATCCGGTTAAAACTGTATGAATTTAAAGTAGAATAAGACCTGCAGAATGTTGTTAAGATAATTGGTACAAGAAAATCCAGAATTAAAAACATTTGTAAGAGAATATCAATTTTAAAATAAGTGAAATAAGTACTTGAATTAGGAATCTTCATAAATGAAGATAAAATTGAAGAAATTAGGAATCAAAGAAGGGAATGATAAGACTTAAAGTTGGGAGTAATAATTTGAACAATATGAGAAGCCAATGCGATATTTTTTGAAAGACAAATTATCCAAAATCTCATCAAATATAAAAACGAGAAGAAGCTATCGTCATAGATTAAAGCAGATATAGATAAATGACAAGCTGTTATGAACTGGGCTAGGGGGCTTAATTTATATGCTGAAAACTTTGGGAGGCCTTTCAGAATCTGTGTGGAGAGGAATGACATGCTTATAGATATGCACTGTTCAGAGAAATATCCTTTCAGTGAGCGGCATGGATGAAAGACAAGAATGAAGTTGAAGATACCAGAAGACAGATTTTGCAAGAGCCGAAATACAACAGGGACAGCAGAAACTGAAAGCAGAAGAAGGATTCCAGAGATTTTTAGACATATCCAAGCACAGGCTTTGGTGGCCACCTGGGTTCTGAGAGTAAGCAGTTGGGGAGGGGCAGAGTTAGACCCTCTAGATGAGAATTCATCTAGAGATGTTAGAGGTACCATCAAATCATCTGGAAGCACATGAGCTGTGCTAGAGCTCCACATAGGCATTGTGGAGAAAAACTATGTGGAATACATGAATTTAGGATTAATTTGGGTCCAAAAATAAGTGTTGGTTCTAAAGTAGGCTTGGTACCAGGTCAGATCACTTAGCAACATTGCCTTCAGATACTATGAGGCCAAGCCAGGGTTTAGTAGGAAAAAAGATTGAGACAAATCAGCAACATCTATCATGGGCATGTATGACAGGGTAGAGGCAGGCATTCGATGCGCCGGCTTACTCTACTATGGGAAAAATTGAAACCATGAATGAAGGTGAAGCCCCCCCACCAACATCGTGTTATATAAGATGAAAAATAGCAATTGAGTAGAACCTAGCAAATCATCAACATTCAAGAAGTGGATTTGAGGGGGCACCAGTGTTCTGGATTGTCATATGGTGCTGTAAAAAATAAAAAATAAAAACAAAACAAAACAAAACAAAAAAACCCACCCCAACCAAAAGCGACCTGGGGTGGTCCCAGGTCATAATCCACCATTGAGAGAAATCAAGGCAGGAGCTTGAAATAAAATCCATGAGTCAGCTTGCTTGTGGTTTGTTCTCTTGCTTGCTCTCTGACTTATACCTCCCAAGGTGTTTTTACCTTCCCAAGAACTGACACCCCACACAGTAGAATGGACCCTCCTATATCAATCAATCCTCAAGACTGCCCTCATAGACATAACTACAGACCACAGACTCTGATCTAGGCAGTTCCTAAACCAAGGCTTCTCATCTCACAGGGATGACTCTGGGCTGTGTAGGCAATGAAGGCTAACTGGGACAGCCTGTCTGAGTAAGAGGTCAGCACATTTCCTGGCTTGGGTTTTAAGCTTCTTATTGTTATCGCCAGTCACCAAAAGTACCCTGGGCTGCGCATGTGAAGTAAAAGGTGGCTAGAAGGCTGAAAACCGGAAGGCTGCACATACCAGTTCACTTTACTGTTACAGTACACCTGCAGGAAACAAAGTGGAAGAAATCTTAATAAAGTACTTGGGATTAATGTCCCAATATTTTTTGGTGCCAGAAATGCAACCCAATGTCTGATGCATGCTAGGAAAGCACTACCACTGAGCTATACCACCCAATTCTTGTCCATTGTCCTGTACCTTTAATCTAAGCCTCATACAATTTACAGCCAATCACTGGAGCCCTGAACTAGTTTCCAGAACAAATGCTTTGCTATCCTTAGTACACTTTATTGATTTCCCCCACATACTCAATAGGCAGCAATAGCTGACCTCTATTAAATTTAAATTACATTTGAAATTTTATTGCTAATGTTGATTTTGTAGCTCTAAGATGGCCTGAAGAAGATGTAGGATCAAACATCTAGAAGGCGGTGTTATGACAGCATAAAAAAGGCATTGTTCCAGAAGACCACATGGGTTTTAGTCTATAGTGTATCAGCTGCTAGGAAACCTTGAATTAATAACTGCTTCTTGGTGTGAATATTTATCTTCATTTGCATGGAACTTCCTACTTTCAGTAATATATATTACTAAATGATTACATATATTCATTCTTTGAGATTTTATGCAATATATTTTGATCATATTCACCACTACTTCCCCTAACTCCTCCCACATCTGCCATCACCTCCTTTTAAAAATAACTTCAACAGTTTGTGCCACTCATGTACTCCTGGGCAGGGGGCTCAGAAACCAGTCAGTGTTAGTATCTTCAACGATCACCCATATTCCATAAAAGCTTCTGGGCCAGTTGGTTGGTCAACATATTGGTTGCTATCTCTGGACCTTAACCTTCTCTTTTGAAAAACAACTAGCCTAGATAATCTGTGGAATCCCAGACGATTCAGAGACAGATTCAATATGTGAAAACAACATGACTGGGTGTATGATTGTTTAATATAATATTCTAACTTTGTCTTTATAATATAGTCTGTTATTTATTGATTGATTGGTATTTTATGTGACTGGCTGTTATCCCTGCATGTATGTATGAACAACACATGAATACAATGCCTATGTAAGCCAAAAGAGGGAGCTGGATCCCCTAGAACTGGAGTTTTATCTGGTTGTTAGCCACCATGTGGGTGGCCATCTCTGCAGCCCCTTACATTTACTTAATATATATTATGTATATGATATATATAAATATACATATATTAACTTAGTTCTTAACAAATAAGAGAACACACTAATTACTACCTTAGGCACAGGAGTATTGAATTATTATATAGCATAGTATTTTAAATCCTCAAGATTCAGTCCCACAAGATTATGCAAATGGATCACATTCTCACTAACCCAGAGAGATGCTAAAATTTTCTATGACCTTAAACTAGGGGAAACTTGGGGCCATGGAAGCAAGAGGCACTGTACAACCTGAAATAGCCACCAGTTTTGAAGCTAAGAGGCTTCCACATCGCAGTCCTGCTCAGCCTAGCCCAGCCAACAGGATATCCCATCGCTTTTATTCAGTGGCCATCAACAACAAAGATCATGAATAGAGATCAGCCTACAGTGAGAATGGAAGCAGAGCTTTGTGAAGCCCTGAATACAGCATGCACTGACCTGGTTTCATAGGACTAGTCAAAATAAAAGGAAGCTTTCTCCAACTGATACCAAGAGGTTGATTATCTCTGTGACTTCTAGTATTGAGTGCCCCAGAAAGAGAGCAAGTCCAGAGTGTGTGGCAGTTTTTGCTTCTCCTCTATCCCCAGAAACTCCCTTCAATAGGTTCCTTTTTTTCCCCCTCTCTCACACACAAGACGCTTGTAAAAGAGTGATTTCAGCTTTACTGGCAGCTTTCTGGGATACTATGTACATCACTGAAAGGAAATAGGCCGCCCTTTTGCTTGAAAGAGTCTGTCAAATCTAAAATAGTTTCTATAGGCGACCAATAAACACAAACTAAAAAAACAGGACCTTGATAGCTGTGGTTCATTCCTCACAGCCACTGACTGGCTGAATCAGCTGAAATGCTAACAGTGGGCCAGACTTTTCTGAGCTCCGCCAGTGTCTCAGTCAGGGTTTCTGTTGCAGTGATTCAACATGAGTACCAAAGGCAACTTGGAGAGGCAAGAAAGGGTCTATATCATGTTATGCTTTCAGGTAACAGTCCATCACTGAGGAAAATCAGGGCAGGAAATTGCTAGACCCGCAGATAATAAAGTAAGGAAACTTAGGATTCATAAGGCCCTGAGACAATTTTTTTTTCTGGTATAGGTTTTGTGATCCTTTTTATGAAAATTAGAATGCCACTGACTGTGATGGCATATTCTTGTAATCCCTACAGAAGAGGTTGAGGCAGGATTATCACAAGTTCAAGACCAGCATGGGTTACGGAACAAGACCCTGTCAAAAGAAAATAAAGGTCCTACAGAAAAAGAAATAGGGCTCCCAGTTGCTCTTGAATTAACATCATCATTTGATGTAACAGCTCTCAAGATGTCTGTATTTTTCCATTCCACCAGCTCCCTTCTGACCATTAACTCTTCCATTCTAAAGATTAGATGGAAGACTTCCATTTTACTGCTGTCTTTTCCACCTCTGAGACCTAGCTCTGCCCATTCTCCTCCTCGTCTGATAGGAACAATTGTGGGTGGTATGGCTAGTGAATGAATGGTCACCTTATAAACCATTGTCCTTCCCTTCTGACATGAAGTTCTTTCATCTCTTGCAGAATTCCCACAGCAATCCACATCCTTTAAGCTACATCCCAGCCATCCTTTGCTCTGTCTCTGCATTGACCTCTCACATCAAAGCCATTTGGCAGAATGCCCACAATTCCCTTTTATCTCTACACATTTCTCTGCTTTTTCCTGTCTTGCCTACCTCTCCCATCTATTTAAATGGCTGCTTCCTCTTTTTATCTCCCACCCCTTCATCAGCCTCACTCCAGTAATCTTCCCTTTGGAGGGTTCTTTCCTCTCTCCCTCTCCTTCTCCAATCTCCACCCCAGTCTATACTCTTCTACGCCTCTGTCTAGAATTGTGTGACTGTTAATTCTCATTTTTCTAAAAATATTTCTAACACTGTGATTGGAAAACATTTTGAAGTTTCCTCCTGACTTGTGTGTACCCCATGATTTTTATTCCACTTCACTATCAAAGGCATCTCAGATTTTCCCCGTAATAAGATATTACAACAATTTTTGAAAAAGAAAGACTGACTTCTTGGCTTTTTTATTATACAAGGTTTCTCTGTGTAGCCCTGACTGTCCTGAACTCATTTTGTAGATCAGCCTGGCCTTGAACTCCCAGAGATCTGCCTGTCTCTGCCTCCCCAACTGCTGGCATTACAGACATGCACCACCATGCCTGGCTGCTTCTTGGCTTTTGTATTTCAAAGTTGTGAACTAACTTTAGATGAACTATGAAAATAATCAGGAAATAGCAGTAGATTTGGGAAAATGCAATGAAAAGGCCACAGATTTGGAGAAAATAGTCATATAAATATTTGCAGCATATTTGTCCATGTCAGATCCATAACACATAAAGTGAAAGCTAAGAAAATGCATTTTAAATGCAAAGACAGACACTACATGAAAATACAGAAATAACCAATAATAACATAAATGGTGATTAAAACAGGTACTTCTCAGGAAACACAAACTGGAACTGTAGTGAGGCACTCCACCCCTTAGGCCATACCTGGATTTGAAATACAGGAATACGACTCTCCAGAATTCTCATCTGTTGCTGATGGGAATATAAAATGATACAACTGCTTTTGGGAAATTACTTGACAGTTTCCTATAAAGTTAAACAAAAACTTATCTTCAACAGCTAATCTCAATGATCAGTTTGATGAGATCTGGAATCACCCAAAAGACAGGCCACCAGGCATGCCTGTGAGATCTTATCTTTATTAGAATAATTGAAGTGAGATGAACTACCTTCTGTGGGTGACACCATGTTCTGGGCTTGGATCCTGGACTGTGTAAAAAAGAGAAAGTGAGCTAAGAAAAGCAGTCATGGTCTTTTGCTTCACATCTGCAGACAGTGTGATTAGTTCCCGCAACCTCTTGTTGCCATGACCTCATCTCCAGGAAAGACTGTTCCCAGGAACAATGACCCGAAATAAACCCTTTCTCTAAGTTGCGTTTGCTTGGTGGTTTTATTAAAACAACAGTAAAGTAACTATGTTCCTTTCTTATATTCCAGGAATGCCACTCTAGCTCTTTAGTCAAAAGAAATCAGAAGAGGCAGGAATTCCACAATAAGACATTGTATAGAAGCTTTATTATAACCGCTACCAATGGAAACAATATGAATATTTGTTAATAACTGAACAAGCTGCGCTTGGTACTACATACACATAGTCTCCGCTATCAGGAGGCCAAGGCAAGAGGATCACAAATTTAAGACCAATCTGTGCTACATCACAAGGCATTGTCATTAATTCAAAAGAAAAATATGGCAATGATAGTATGTATGTACAACGGTGCTAAGAATTCAAAGGAATAACCTGCTGGTACCTACCGGTATATAAAATAGCAGAAATCATACATACCATCTAATTCCATTTGTATGATGTCTAAGGACAGAGGCACTCACCATGGTAAGAGAAGATAAAGGCCTGGATCTGGAGAGAGAAGTAACATCACTGTAGAGGAGAAAGGAAGCGTCTGGTGGGATAGAGATATGCTTGAGGGAGCCAATAACACAACTATAAGCATTTATCAAAGATAATTATGGTCAGAGCATGACCTCTGTCCACCTGTAACAGGAAACTTATAATCTCTACTTAAAAACAACCTTAAAGGCTACCTCAAAAAGTAGTCTAAAATATGAGCAAAAAAATGTGTGTTGCATATGAATACTCCTCAAAGATTGTATCTGGATGGTACTTGTAGAATATTGAGAGGCTTGGGAGGGTGTTGTTGTGTTGTTTTATTTTGTTTTGTTTTCATTCTTGGTGTGTGTATGTGTGTGTGTGTGTGTGTGTGTGTGTGTGTGTGTGTGTGTGTGTGTGCTGAAACACACTCTCATTTGTGAGCAGGTTGTTCAGAGGCCAGAAAAGGGGCATGGAGCCTCCTGAGGCTGGAATTGAGGACAGTTTTGAGCCACACAGCATGAGTTTGGGAACCAACCTACAGTCCTTTGCAAGATTAGCAAGCATATTAATGCCTAAAGACCCTGAGCCCTGAGCCATCTCTCTAGTCACTGACAGAATATATTATATCCACTGACTTAATGCTCTATAGGTACTCTTTGAATATTCATTTCAATGAATATTTGTATTAGCCCAAATATTTCAAGAAGGATGCATTATTCTCAAGAGCCTAGCATTGGTATGTTTGAGATTATCAATATTTAAGCCCAGGAATAAGGCTTTCTCTTTTACTTTGACTAAGAGACTGGTAAGAATGAAACACTGAAAGAGAGAGAGAGGGAGAGAGAGAGAAAGGAGTAGAGAGAGAGAGAAAAGGGTAGAGAGAGGGAATAAAGGAAGGAAAGAAGGAAGGAAAAACAAACACAAGTAGGGCTGAAGAGTAGCACACATCTGGAATCTCAACACTCAGAGGACAGAGACAAAGACAGACAAATAACAAGTCTCCACACAACCTGATATTTATAGTGAGACTATTACAAAAGGGGTCAGGAATAGATGGAAGAGAGGAACAAAGGAATAAATGAACAAAGAAAGAAGTAGAATTAAGCTCAGTAATAATACATCTGTGTGTGTGGTCAGTGCCCAGTGTGTTTCCAAAGCCCAGCGAAGAGCTAACTGTGGCTTGTGGAAATGTGAAAATAATTACTTAACTAATAAAGAATTAATATTAGAAGACTGTGCATTTTCCATGACTGCTCATCCCTGAAGCTGTCTAAGAAGAATTAAAACATAGGATCATGCTCATGCTTTTGTCTGACTGGAGTACTTGAGTGACTTGAAGTTGGTTCCAGAATCCAGGGCTACCTTTACATTTGTTGTTGGTTGTGTTTGTTTGTTTCTTTGTTTTTGCTTGTTTGCTTTGGGTGGTTCCTGGGATTTAACCCAAGGCCTTAACATGTGCTCTACCACCAAACCCTAGGATTCCTGTTTAGCTAGAAAACGGAGGTATTATTTAACTGGAAAATAGAGGCACAGGGTTGATAACTTGGTTCACGTAACATCACAGAAAACACACTGAATCACCTCCACGTTACACTTCTTCTGCAGAGTTATTCTGGCACTTACAAAGGATAAATTTATCTTATCTTGCCTAAGATCGAAATCTCCAGTGCTGACATGTACAAGTCTCGCTTTGCTACACCCAAATAAATTCGCATCTTTTTTTTTTTGTCACAGCGTTCCAGTTTTTAAGAAAAGTCATCAGAGAAACAGCAATTTAGCTGTCAAAAATGCTTTTCATTTAATTCCTGAAGAAGACAGGGAAGACCTATCTTGACCCTGTTAGTCTCAGAATGTCTTACAGAAATTTTTAGTACAGATATTTGAGGTGAAGAAGGGGAGAAAAGATGCAGGCTGAAGTCAACAGAGTGAGAATTAAAATAACAGGAATAGGAAAAAAAGAGAAAGACAAGAATACAAGAGGAAATCAGGCAAAGGGGGACATGGGAAGCCTTCATGGCAATGAGATAAAAAAGCAGTCACACCCTCCTCACATGTGTCTTCTGTGGGAGACAGAAGGAGAAGAAAAATGGGGCTTCATGTTTGCTCTATCTCTAACTCTCATTCCTAAGCCCGGCTGTATTATCTCTTATTCCGCTCAGGGTCATCATCATTCATTGTTGAAATCTCCAAGACATTTTACATTTGAGGCAATGGCTCTCAGCCATGTGGTCGGACTCAGGGGAACAGTAAGAATGGGAAAGTGTCCCTTTCAGTCTAGAATAAAGGTCTGTAAATGACCACTCATAACTCATTTTTGCCCAAGCAATTTTATATGACACAAGATATACAGATCTATAAAATATCTATATAAATCAAACATTTACCAATAATAAATACTAAAGGCATTTTAACATATTAATTTAATTATTTGGAATTTTATACAATAGATGTTGATTATATTAACTATTGCTCCTCTCCTTAGCACCTTCCAGATCCAATCACTGCTTCTCCCCCACTTCTTGTCCTACGCACATTTTTTCAGGTGCTCAGATTTTTATTTTAATTCTTACAGGATAATATATAATGAGCCCTAGGTGAGGAAATGCTGTCTTCCAGACACAACAGGACTGATACACATATGGACTCAAAGAGATGGTGACAGCATGCTCAGGACCTGCACAGAACCAAACCAGACAGGGTCTCAGAACTGAGAGGGGAAGTAGACACAAGCAACAACCATTCACAAAAGAAAAACAAGTTTCTCCAAGGGAGTCTCAGTGAGTTTCCAAACCCCTCTTAAGGGCAGAACCCAAGCCTAGCAGTACATGGCCAAAACAAAATAAATTCTAAGGTGTTTTTGCTGTATATTACGGTTTCTGATTTTTTAGTTGCTTGGTTGTGTATCTCTTTGCTGCTTATTACTTTCTTCTGTCTGTGTTTATTTGTTCATTTTGTTTCATCCTTGATTGTCTTTCTTGTTTACGTCTTTGCTTCCTTAATAGAGAGAAAAAGGGCATGGAGTTGGAGAGTTGGGGGTTGGGAGAATCTGGGAAGAGATGAGGGCTGGGAAACTGATAAGGTTATATTCTATAAAAATAACTTCATTTTTTAATAAAAATTTACTTAAAATCCATATGTTTTAAAAACAAAATGAAAATACGGAAGTATGTTTAAGGCCATTGCCTAAAACCATTGGAAATTTTGTCTCAAACTCAAGTTAAAATCATTTAACAAGTTCATACAAAACCTACTTCAGCAACTCAAAAGCAATTTTTCTGAAGCAAAGTTGGGGATTTTATTAAAGATCTTAACGTAGACTTAGGCATGAGGTTTAGCACAAAAAAGAAGAAGCACCCAGAAGAAAGTCAGACATGCCTGAGGTCGTGTATGTAGGTTTATGAAAGTCAAGTCATGAAAAGAAGCAGACATGCCCAAGAGAAGTAGATGATTGGAAATAATCAAACTCAGAGCTGAAATCAATGAATTAGAAACAAAGAACACAATTCAAAGAATCAATGAGACCAAGAGCTGGTTCTTGAAGAAAATCAACAAAATAGACAAACCCTTAGCTAAACTAACTAAAAGGCAGAGAGAAACGATCCAAATCAGCAAAAATCAAACATTCTAACACAATAAAATGTGGGCATTGCAAAATGGGTAAGAACTGTCAGAAACACTAAATTCATTACATGTTTCATTTTGAATTAATTTTTGGTCATTGCATGTTCAGAAAACTTGTAGTTGTCAGATTTTTTGCAGGCCCTACACTCAACGCCTCACCCAACAGGGTAAGAAGCTGCTGTCTAGAGAGCTTCCCTTAGCCCCAGGCTGCGTGTCCTATTTAGGAATTAACTTCTTTTTTGCTAAACCTTTAACACACTGTGAGCTTAACACAACACACTAAAAACCTAAGCTTAGGGTTCTTGAGACCCTTGTCCATGAAAGCCGCTAGTGCATACTACAGGCACTTAATTCCATTTCCCTTCTCTGAGATGGTGTCTCATGATGTAGCCTGGGCTGGCAAAGAAGACAGGTCTTGAGTTTAAGGACAGCCTGGTGTACATAAGGAGACTCTGTCTCAAGACTAAAGAAGAAGCAGATGTTAAACTCAAAAGATAGCCTGTCCATGTACCTCCGTCCTTCTGTTTCTAATTCCCCAACAGAGCTGACAATGTTTGTGAGATAAATGAACAAGACACATCATGTAAAAAAAGAAAAAGAAAAAAGAAAAGAGAAAAAAAATCAAGACAAGTATGGTGAGGCATGTATATAATCACAGCACTCAGAAGGCTGAAGCAGGATGATAAATTCCAGATCCCTGTTTTGGCTAAAAAGACTACAAAGAATATTTCAAAGAAAGGGGGAAGAAAGAGGGGAGGAGGCAAAATGGTGGTCAGCAAAAGAAAAAATACTCCCTCCTCAGTTCACCAAAGCAGGGATGTCACGTTCAAGAGAACCGTTCAAGGCATTTAGGTTGCATTTTAAGGACCCTCTCCCTTGTTCTGTAAGGATATTCTCAGCCACATGTACGCATCTTTGAAATTCCAGGTTTTCCTTTAAAATTGACTCCTTGGTGATATTTAATTCTAATCTTTCCCTCTTAATAAAAATTCCAAAAAGACTGCTTTCCTTAACCTCAAAACAGCTACAAGTTACAGACAGCATTTCATAACCTATTTAATCAGGCTCTGTTCCAGCATCCACAAGCCTCAGTCAGCCTGCCTTATTTTTCCATACTAACCAATGCCAGAATTATCTCAGAATATTAACGCACATGCTGAACTCTCTGCAGAGGGACATTGTACCTGCAGGGGATCCATGAAGACTTGAGTACGTTTTCATTGTCTGTTCTCCAGGGTCAATGCCCTTTCTTTCTTAGACTTCCCTTCTCTACCTTGGTCCCCTCCCCTAAGGAAGAAAGCAATGAGTTGTGCTTCTCTAAAAATGAGTGGGATAGCATCACATTCCACAAGACACGAAAGGGTAAATTGTGAGTGCCTAGTCCCTGGAAGACATCAGTGCTAGGGAGGGGTTCGTTGGTTTGTCTTCAATAGGCCTTGTTATCTAAGCCAGGCTGGCCTTGAACCCTCATCTCAGCCTCCAGTGTTGTAATTAACAGGCCTATACACATGCCCACTACATGTTTTATCTACAATACATTTTCCTATGTAATATTTATATGTTTCGTACTGTTTCTCATCCCAAACTGTCAAACTGGAGCACCATGAAGTTAATTGAGCAATTAAGACTATTAGATCCCAGTAGCCTTATCATATGAGACCAAAGAGGCAGAAATGGCAAATATAAATTTGCTGTGGCCAGTATTTCACAAAGGCTAGCATACTGAGGGAAACCAAGGCAGGAACTCAAAGGAAGAAACAGAAGCAAAGACCACAGAGAAGCAATACTTACTAACTCACTCCTTCTGTCTTTTCTATACAGCCTGGACCTACCTGCTTAGGGCTCACACAGTAGACTGGACTTTCTTATAGTAATTAGCAATTCAGAAAATACCCTACTACCAATCAAAATGTGGAACTGTGGAGCCAGTCCCTATCAGCAAAACATCTGCCATACTGAAGGCTCAGGAAACATTGCAGAGGACCAGGCAGAAAGACGATAAAAGCCAGAGCTCTAGGAAGTTTGCTGTGAGGTTGTGTCTCCTAGTATCATGAGGAGCTACATCTACAAAGTCTCACTAGCATGACTGCCTAAACATGAAGTTAACAAGGCTATCAGCAACAGGCATGCTAAAGTGGACAGAGGAAACCCCACACAAAGAATTACAGGCAATCAAGGAATGCTGGGAGTGAGAAATATCGTCTCTCCCAGGGAAGAGCACACAGAGCAGCTATACAATACCAGATGGTCAGCCCTGAAAACATACATAAAAATAACAGCATATAGACTGAGCAGTTTATATTTAGTAATATAGAAATATAGATACATGTGTGTATGTCTAAATATATGTAGACATAGATATAGACACGTAACAGCAATTAATGAAAAATAAAAACCTAGGACAATGGAAACTTCCAGGAATCTATGAGGGTGAACCTAGCTAAGATTTCTGGAAATAGTGAACATGTAACCTGAAACAGTCATCTCTTCTAACAAAGAAAGAATTCCAATGGAAGAATGGGTACACAAACCCAGCCACAAAACCCTCCACCCAAAATTTGTCCTGCCTACAAGATGTGTGGGAGTAAAAATGGAGAAGAAATTGAGAGGGTGGCCATCCAACAACTGGCCCAACTTGAGATCCATGCCATGACAGAAAGCCAGCCCTTGACACTATTGGTGACATTCTGCTATGTTTGCAGACAGGATCCTAGAATAACTGTCTTCTGAGGGGCTTCACCCAGCAGCTGATGGACACAGATGCAGAGACCCACAGCCAAACATTAGGTGGCGCTCAGGGAATCCTGTGGAAGAGGGAGAGGAAGGATTGAAAGAGCCAGAGAGGTCAAGAACACCACAAAACAAGCTAACAAACAAAAGCAAACAAGCAAAACAGACAGAATCAACCAGAGAGCATATATGACTCGAACCTAGGCCCTCTGCATATATGTAACAGATGTGTGGCTTGGTCTTCATGTGGGACATTTAACAGCAGGAGTAAGGGCTGTCTCTGACTCTGTTGCCCGACTTTGGATCCCTTTCTCCTTATTGGGAGAGGGTGTGCCTAGTTCTAGTGCAAATTGATATGCCAAGGCAGGTTGATATCCACAGGAGGCACCTCTTCTGAGGAGAAAGAGAGGGAGGGTAGGGAGAGGGGGCAGACAGACAGACAGACTGGGAGAAGATGAGGAAAGGGAAGCGGCAATCAAGATGTAATGCAAATAATTAATGAAAAAAGAAAGGAAGGAAGGAAAGAAGGAAGGAAGCCCATAAATTTGAAAGAGAGCAAGAAAAGGTGAATGGAAGAATTTGGAGGGAAGAAAGGGGAAGGTAAAAATGATGGAATTATATTATCTCAAAATATATTATGTCAAAAATAAAAGAAATAATAAGCAATTTTTCAATAAAGATTCCCTCTTTCCAGGTGTATGTAGGTCTGTGTCAAGTTTACAGCTGAGGCTAACAATGAAAAACATGGAAGAAAACCTCTGACACAGGGCTCTAATTGTGAAATAAGCATTAAAAACTTCTTTATCCACAAACAATAGTGGGTAAGAAAATAAAGCCTAGATAAAACAGTATAAAACAGTATAAAATGTTTTCATAATATCAGAAAACTGTGCAGGGCCCATATGAAAAAATAAATGGAATTAGATATGTTTCTTAATAATGTTATTATTGTCAATAATATATAAATACTATATACCTCATATTTATGAAAAATATTAGTTTTGTAATAAATGTAACTCAACATAGAGATATATGAAAGTAATACTTTAAATACAAAGATCATTAGGGAAAATAGAGATATTGGAATAGACAGTATTCTTACAATAGTATAGAAGTGTAAAACATCAACCCACATGTTAAGGTGTCAAAAAGCTTTTGTAACTTAAGTAAAGTAACTTCTGTAGTTAATTGATTAGTCATATGATGAAGCATTCCCAGATTATATTTTTCAATATAATAATTTATTTTATACTCAAAAGTGTCTTGGTTTAAAACCAAATTTATATTGCCAACCCAATATAAATTAATTGCATATATTTATTTCTATATTCTCCCGAGACCTATAATTGGAAGTAAGTACATTTTTAAAACTTTAGCCACAAGATCCAAAGGAAGAGGTGTTTGGATAAGTGGATGAGTGAAAAAATAACTAGGTGGCGGGTTTTATATATACCAAAATAAGTAGATTTATTACTGAACTATATGTAAAAGTAAATATTTAAAATTATAATATTATAAAAATTATATAGACTCTCTGGTATGGCTCAGTGGTAGAGAATATATACTCAGCATATAGTCTTCTGTTTAATTCCCGGTACTAATAAAATAATAGAGAAGCCATAAATCAATAAGCAATTTTATATAAAGAATATATAACAGCATAAACATACTTTGCTGGCTAGTTTTTTGTCAACTTGAGACAAGCTAGAGTCATCAGAAGGAGGGCACCTCAAATGAGAAAGTGCCTTTGTAGATAAGGGTGTAGGCAAGCCTATAAGGCACTTACTTAGTAAGTGATGGGGAGCTGGCGGCCTGGGTCCTGTAAGGATGAGCCATAAGGAGCAAGGCAGTCAGTAGCTCCTGCCTCCAAGCTCCTGCTCTGACTTCCCTCAGTGAGGAACAGTGGCTTGAAGGTGTAAGCCAAATGAATCCTTTCCTCCCCAACTTGCTTTTGGTCATGGTGTTTCATCATAGCACTAGAAACCCTAATCAAGACACATACCATTTACAGAACACATACATAGCATATATAACATGATATTTTGTAAATGTTAGTCAAATCTGTCCATAAACAAAGACTTACAAAATAATAAAATCATGCTATATAGTTTCAGACTGGAAAAATTAAAGACTAAAAATAAATTTAATTTAGTAAAAGTGAAAAAATGTGAACTCCAGCAGGAACATAAATTATACAGGAATGGAAATGCAGTCTGTCTGTATATGCCAGGTTTTAATTGACTATGGAATTTACAGGTGGATTGATTTTTCATTATTGAAACAAAATCCATTAGATAAACATGAGTGGAAATCTTTCAGTTGGGTTGGTCTCAGGAGTTTCTGCCTGTGGGTGCCATTGCTGTGGTGAGGCAGCGAATCATGGCAGGAAGTGTGGTGTAGGAAAGCTGCTCATCTCTCCACGACCTAGAAACAAACAAAGAGAAAGTGGGGACAAAGTGGACCCTTCAAAGATACTTCCTAATGTCTATTACTTCCCAATATGCCACAAAATATGACTCTGTCAAGGATTAGTTCAGCAATTAGATGAAAGCCCTTGTGAGCCAATCATTTTCCTAATGGAAAAATGGCTGGCAACCAAGTCTTTGCCACATGAGTCTTTGGGGACATTTCAGATCCAAACCATGATACCTCAGCTATTTACTAAAAAAAGCAAGTAAGTGATACGCTTTCAAATGTGTTATATACAAATCTGTGGAAGAGAAATCACTGCAAATCTGTTAACAACTGCAAAAGAAAAAAATAAGAAAGAAACGATTTGCCCATGTTTAGTGATGTTCACATTGAAAAACATAAAATAGATGAATTGCGCTTCTTTAGAAGAAAAACATTTCATCACAAACTGTGATCAGAGTCTAGCTTTATTTATAGATAGAAAACTAAAACAATATATGAATGTTTGTAGACACATAAAGAAATACATGGAAGCCTGTGTGTTGCCATTTTAATAGTTAGTGGGCTCAACAGGTAAGTAGGAACTGAGTGGGCCTCACTCCTTGCTCAGGGTAAGACTAGGGGGGTGTGGAGAAACACTTCAGGGTTCGACTCTTCACAGGTCTGTGTGTGCTGTTTAAATGTTTAATAACACGTGTTTATTTACAACTTGCGTAATTCTCTTAGACTATTTTTTTCATTTGCTTTTTGAGATCTGAATCCATTGAATGATGAGACAGAATCTTCGCAAACATCAATACCTTAGTAAGACTTATGCCAGCATTCACAGTCCATAGCTTCTTCTGTGCTAAACAGTCATGGGGGGGGGCTATTTAAACTCAGTGAATTATTACTGAAGAAAGCCATACAGAGTTTGTCCACATCTCTTTAAAGAGGTCAGAAGGACATCCTTGAAGCAGGATGGTCCAGCAATTAGAGAGTAGAAGGCAAAAGCCAAAGCCTTCAATCTCTAATCTCTCTGGGTCTCACTTCCCTCATCAGTAAAATGAAGAATTGGCCAAAGGATCATTTCAAACTCTGTTTTAAATGGTGGAAGGAGGAATAGGGAGTATTCATTTTCAATTTCCAAAATAAAATCTTCCCAAAAAATATTCCATTCTTCAAGCTTGATAGTAGTAGAATTTCTTTAGTCAAAGAAGGTCATGGGTCTCAGGATGCCCCAGGGGAATCTGAGGCTGTGTAGAACATTGTCCTAAAAATTCCATTCAATATCTCTTCTATATCTCTTTAATACTTGAACAGTACACAATTCTTATTTGTGGATGTAATCTATATGTGACAGCCAAATAAAAACCCCAGTGAGGAGAGATCTGGAGAAGGAAAAACAAAACACAGTAGCATTTATTGTGCTGCTAACATGTGGCAGGCACTGAGTGAGCCATTTAATAGCGTCCCTTTTAGTAATCCTGTAAAGCATCCTATATTTTCTCTTCTATTTAGATGAAGCTACCAGGCATAAAGAGTTTTCCATAAATTTCACACTATAGGAACTGGAACCCAAGTCAATTTGCCAACTTGGAAGGGGTACTCAAGGTAAGTAGGCATGGAGCATTGTTTTCTACTAGAGAAAAGAGGACTCAAAAAGTTCTGCACAGGGCTGGAGAGATAGCTCTATCAAAGACCCACGTTCAATTTCCAGCATTCACAATTTCCAGCTCACAACTGCCTGTAACTCTAGTTCCAGGGGATCTTACACCCTCACACAGACATACGTCCAGGCAAAACACCAACACACAACAAACAAACAAATAAAATAAAAACAAAAGTTCTGCTCAGAGTTGAAAGGGGAATAGAGAATACTAGGAGAGGGAATTCAGGAGGACCTCCAACACCAGCTCTTCCTAATTGCAAGCTTTCTCTGAAGCTATGGATCAGAGGACCACTTCTACCCCTTCTTTTCTTCCTCCTTCTATTGTCTTCCCTGCTTTTTGCTCTGTTTTTTAAGACAATCCTATGTATTTTACGAGTCTGGAGAGCTAAGCCTATCCTATGGGAAACATATCAAGAAAAAACACAAAGAAAAAAAAAACCAAGGTAGCATACAACTCAATGTTTGCTATGTGATACATTACAGAGTTTGGAAAGTTTTGAGATTTTTTTTCATAAGTGGTAATAAGTTCACACTACTCTTTTCCTGCCTTCTCTAGATTTCTCACAGAGCTAAGTAAGATGTGTGCCCAGAGCCAGAAAGCATGGCATCCTGATACACACGCACACTACGTGATCTCATCCCCTCTGCCTTCACGGTATCACCAACTGCCCAAAAGTGCTGAGTTCACTAGGCTTTGCTGCGTGTTCAACACTGTGCCTGTTAGTTGCCCCCACTGGTAACCCTGCAATAGTTGTTTATATTATTTTCCAAGGAACTAATTCATAGAACAGCCAGGCAAGAAGTGCGTCATCTTGGAAAAGGCCCAAAACTCTCCTCTGCAAAGAGCTTTATGAAAAGATCATCCTTTGTGGAATGTGAACAAAATGGCCTCTGCCACTTAGTAATGTTTCCAAAAGTTATTGTAATGAATCCAGACATTTTAATACTCTGTTGAATTTAGTTGCACCAGTGAGACAGGTATTTGCCCACAAAAATATTCTAAACCACCCCTAAGGCACAATGTTAAGTCTGTTCTTGCTCCCCACATCAAATATAACACAGCACTTTTGTCTTTCCAGTCTGGAAATTTAAGTAAGGTTGATACTGACTGAAGCTATGAAAACCAATGACTGACATTAAGCAATGACTATGCTTTTGATTTTTTAATCATCATAGTCTTCAGTTTTAAGGGGAATAAAATATTGGTAGATCCTCAGTCAAAACCATGCAATTTACTTGTAATTTGTATAAAGGGACATTAAAACAGGAACAAAGGAACTTGTGAATGCTATTTCTAGGGAATCAAACAATTTCAGTGTTAGCATCATGTAACATAAGGAGTGCCAGCCAGTGTCTCGGGAAATAGCAGGTGTAGAAGCTGGAATGACTTTATATTCCAAGAAGCAGAGTGCACTGTGCCTTTCCGGTCGTGCATTTGCCTTGCCTTGGTATGCTCAGGCATGCCTAGTTGATGCCTAACTAATACTTACTGTGAAAATTGAGGAAATTTACTTTGGAAACTTTGTGTGACTAATGTACTATCCTACCTGTACTTAAAGAAAAACTTTAATTTTCCCTTGAAGCCTAACAATCAGCAGACTATTGCCCATTACAGCAGAAAACTTACCATAGATTAAGTATTTCCCCCTTTTTCTACAATGAAAGAAGCTTAAAGTGACTGAGGATGACATTTCACATCGCTTGCGGCTGGAGTCCTGGTAGCACTGGCGACCTGTTTCAGAAGAAAAACTGAACAAAGTGCATAGGCGTCTAGACGAGATCCACAAAGTCGTCTTTGTACCAAGAGAGAAAACCGTTGGCACCTTGGGACCACTCTGAAGCCATTTTAGAAGATAAGCCACTTTTGATCTAGGTAGGTAACTTTGAAATAAAGATGGAGTAACTTACTCAGTATAAGGGGCACTAAACTAGATGGTTCCCAAAGGAGAGAGAGCGAAGACTGCCCTGAGTCTGTAAATGACAGGCTGAAGCTGGGGCAAACACAGCAACACTGGGCAAATGTTCTGAGAGGCAGAAAGGACAGAACAAGCTCAGCACTGAGCGTGCTGGGTCCCTTCTTTAGCAGAGACAGGGCATAGGTTAGTCTAGAGCCCTAGACCCATCACAGTTATAGACAGACACAGTGGACGAACAGCTTCTCTCTTGAGAGAAGTCTTCAACAATGACATCGTGGGACAACCACCAAAGGCACTAGGCAGTAGGCACTTGTTTCCTTCTTTACTTGAATGTGAAACGCTTCCATTCTCCCTTACTCTGGAAACCCTTAGTGATGTTAGAGACCTGACAGAAGCGAAGGAGAAAAATAACTAAATAGAAGACAAATGAGACTCAAACCATCTTTTTAAGTAAAACTGGAATTGAAGGTGCAGTGAGCAATTGTTGGGTAGGATTTGGGGTACTGTCACACACACAGACAGAGTGTCTATGCTTGGTGTTGTTGAAGCCCATAGCGGTAGATGAGCACATGAGCACTTTCACCCAGAGGCAGGCATGACTTGGCTCTTCTGCTAAGTAACTCTCTATAAACTAGTTCTTGGATCTGATAATAAACATCAGAGTTTTTTTTTTCTTTCCCTACACAGGCTTATAAAAACTGTAATTAACCCATAAAAGTTTCAGAACAATGATGTCAGTTACAGAATTCAGATTTTAGACACCATCTGAAACAAGCATTTTCTATACACATGGAAATATTATCAGAATGAGCTCCCAGAACTTATGACTCTGGACACAGAAAGCCCGACCGAAAGAGCTAACAACTGTACAGGGCTCCCCTTTTGACATGTAGAGAAGCCCCTAGAGAGGCCATGAGAATGAAAGAAGAAGAATAGAAAGGATGATGAAAAGCAAGAGCATTTGAGACTTTATGAAAGTTATGGAAACAAATCATGTAAAGAGAATTGATAAAAGAAAACATGAAAGATGAAGCTATTTGGCTAGGTAGAAAGAGGCTAGGTCCTACCTCAACCATGGCTCATGCATTGAGACTATAAAATTTTAAAGGGAATATACTCAAACCACAGACCACCAAGAGATGTGACTGTGTTCCCACTGAAAGAATACAATGAGTGAGAATTGAAAAATAAGCTTAAATGTAGAATTAAACTTCCTTTTTCTTTTACCAGTGAGGCTGACATTTAGATAGCCCAGTATTTACATGCACAGTTATGTAACAAATGAGGTGGCTTACTGAGTCACCCACATAGGCAGCCGCAGATTAACTGTCTTATTAATTGATTTTAACAGTCCCACGGATGGCATGTGGAAATTTTCCAGTGCTTATACGTTAAGCCAGCCTCTCGCCAGTATGAAACATAAATTCACCTCCTTGCAAAGAGCTTTGGACTTCGAAGGGAAAACTACAGAATGAATCTCATCTTTCACTCTGATTGAAAAGAATCGACCAATTCTGAATAACCTCTGTTGCTGCCTGTTTGGAAGTGAGGTGTCATTTTAAAAACTGGTTTCACCAATTTGTTTCAGGCGTAAGGTTTATGCTCTCATTTCTCAGGGCTTTGGTCAATGGCTTCTCAGTTTTGAAACAGAAGTAGGACCTCTGCAAAATTGTTTTCTCCAGTCCATATTCCTTGCACTGAGTTCTGATTTGGGAAATAAAACACTGCCATTGAGAACACTATAACTGATCTCATAAGTAAATATGAGCCTTACAGTAGCCTTAAGTACTTCTTGATACAGAACAAACTCTTTTTTTTTTTAGCTTTTCTTTTTTTTTAATTTATTTATTTTTATATCAATCACAGGTTAGGTACTTTGCATCCCAGGCATAGCCTCCTCCCTCATTCCCTCCCACCCTCCCACTCCCTCCCTCATCTCCCTCTTCCCCGCCCCCTCCAAGTCCACCAACAGGGGAGGACCTCCTCCCCTTCCATCCAACCCCAGCTCATCCTGTCTCCTCAGGGCTGGCTGCAATGTCCTCCCCTGGGATCTAGCCAGTCTGTCACTCCCCAGCTTGTATGGGGGAGGGTCAAAGAGTCAACCATCAAGTTCATGACTGAAACAGTCCCTGTTTCCCTCACTAGGGTCTTCAGTCCAACAAGGAGCCATCATGGGCCCCATCTGAGTGGGGCAGAAGGAACTCTTTAGCTAACAGGCAAAGTAGCTACTCACCATGTCCTAACCCCCAATTCTACAAACTCGACTGAGTTGTTCAATACAGTTACGAAATGTATTTGCAAGAACTAAACAAACTCAAACATATAAAGGCCCTGTCCAGCATCCGGTCAGGTATGAAAAGTAACCCGTGTGTTGTAGAACAGCAGACAAAAAGAATGATTGTGAGCTAATCCAGGTAAACAGGACATGCTGTCATATGGATTCAAAATCAAACACAAGGATTTGGCAATCTGAATCAGGAAAGAAAACAAAGAAAAGTTTCCTTCAGCCAGTACTGAGAAATGGTGCCAGCCCTGATGGATGCGGTCAAGGCAACCTGGGTGGGAGACCTCCTTTCCACCTAGAAAACTCACTATGCTCCACCTGGAGGAGCATTCACTCTGTGATATGAGCAAGGACTATGGATCCAGCAAATATTTGTGTCAAGGTACCCACTGACCCCCATTCCTATCACACTGTATTCAATGTGCTGTTGTCTCCAAACTTAAAAGAAAACAAAATGTGTGGAAACCATCTTTGACAAGGAGACCAAGAACAAAACAAAAAACAAAACAAACCCATAAATGTTCTATTACCAATGGAATATGTAGCCCAGTGCAAGCTAGACCCTTGGTTTCTTCATCTGTGAGATGAGAGATAAGTACTACTCTGTGTGTGGGCTAAGAAAAGCTCTTGTGAAATTGCAAACAATGACAAATACTTGGCAAGGTGCTAACTTTTGTTGGGCTCTTAAGTTTTAGACTGACAGGTGTCAGAGAACGGCTTGCCATAGAAAGGAATCATGGGTAATTCTAACTCTCCTGTTTGCTTTACAGCCCAGAAACTTCAGAAAACATTCAAAATGTGGACAAAATTTCACACTCTAGGGTGGAGGTTACAAAATACAGACTATTTAGGATATTTCTTAAAGCATATATTCAACGTACTTATAAGCAAATGAATTTGAGATGTATGTTTTACACGTATGTATGTCATGTGAGTTGCTACCTTGTCTAGGGGAAGTGAGACAGAACATGAGTTTTAACCTTCCTGTCCACTCTCTTCCTTCTACTTATATAAACCCATTTTCAACCACAGCTCTAGAGATTAACGCATAACTCAGCCTGGGCCAACCATAACACTTCCTCTCTCACGGTCTAAGCCAGAGCTGCATGTTCTATCTTTTGAAAGTGCTAAAACTGGTCATATTCCTATCAGGTAGAGAGTGTGTTGGTCTGGCAGATTTAAGGCAACATGTTTCTTTCAGTTATACTAAGCCTTGTTTGTGTATAAGTTCTTCTGTGTTGGTTTCCTTTATCTAATGTTCACTGCAAGACTGCTTATAACTGGAAGTGAAAACAGAGCTCTCTTCCAAAGGAGATTCATGTCTGTAATCCAGGGCCTTGCTGGTGATGGGATGGACAACAATTTGTGCAAAGAACAGGGCAACCAGACAATGAGCTTGAGGTTTTTATGTCTAAGTCAGAGAGGACCAATAACAATGCCATGCTTAACCTTAAGCCACAGTGAAGGGTTTTGGCTGTTGTCGTTTTTTTTTTTAATTATAAGGTATATTTTTATTATATTCCTTCCCCTCTCCCAACTCCTCCCAGACTCTTTCCACCCCCTCCCTTTCATGTTTTTTGTCTCTCTCCAAGAGAAACAAAAGAAAACCCTAAAATCAAAACAAACAACAACAAAAATAAAACCAGTTAAACCAAAAAATACCAAAATAAAATAAAACAAAAAATACACATGAATTTATGTGGTTTAATTAATTCTGGAGTGTAGTTGATATACTCAGTGTCTCTCCATTGGAGAAAATGGATTTTCCCTTTCCTGGCAGGTATAAATTGCAAATAACTTCTTGGTAAGACAAGTTCCACTTGTGTCTACTTTCCCTCCTCAGTGCTGAGGTTGTCTGGCTTGAACTTGTTCCAGTCTTGGCCATGCTATCACAGTCCCAGTGAGTTTGTGTGTGTGTCAGTACTGTTGTGTCTGGAAGATGCTGTTTCCTTGAAGTCATCTACCATGGCTTTAAAATGTTTTACACCTCCATAGATCCTAAATAAACACTTGACCCTTGAAGGAAGGGATTTGATAAAGGCCTTTTAGGTGTGAATGCCCAAAGTCTCTCATTCTCTATGTACTGTCTAGTTGTGGTCATTGTGCTTATTATCATCTACTGCAAGAGATGGACAGCTGATACACTGATCCATGGGTATAGCAACATGTCTTTAAGAGTCATTTTATTGTCATGTTCCTTTAGCAAAATAAAAACGGTAAGTTTTTCCTACCCATAGGCCCATGACCTAGAGTCTCAGGTTCTTGGCCACTTAGCCATGTCAGGTATGGGTTCCATCTTATGAGGTGGGCCTTGTATCCAATAAAAAACTGGTTAGGTGCTCCCATTGAGCACCTAACCTCTCCCACCAGGTTGCTCCCATTGAAACCATTGCAGGGTTTGTAGCTGAGTAATATGGTGAGGGAGACATCCTATAAAACCTACCAAATAAAACCTTAGAGCACATGAAGGGGTTACATCTTATTGAATCATTGGCCAAAGAGGGCCCCATAGACCTCCTCATCAAACAGCACAGGTGATTGCAAAGGCTTTTCTTTACCCTTTGCTACCTGACAGTGAGGTCCTATTGCTGAAGACACCACTTACTTATGTCATGGAACATGGAGAAATCTAGCTGATGCTCAACCAGAAGCATTACCCACAGCACCCCTACTGACTAGCATCCGTGGTGCTGTAAGCTGTCTGGATGATACCAGAGGGGAAAAGTAACCACCAATATCTCATAATAAAGGCTTTTTTTAGGGCATGATCACTCCAGGCAACCAACATCACTCATATGGCCTACTTTCTATGTATAAAACACTCTCTAGTTGTAAAGCACCAAAATTCTTAAAGCTCTCAAGAAATTTTGCTTAAAACCTAACAAGAACTAGCTGTGAAAAAAGAAGCTATGCAGATTTCATAGTGAGAACTTGGAATGAAAATAGCCCATAGAAACTATTATTTATGTCATTTACTCTTTGTAAATGATGTAAGGTATGGGTCTAGAATCCAGGGCCCACCCATGCTAGGTAAAGGATCTATCACTGAGCTATATTTCAGAACCATTAATAACTAAAATATATAGCACAACCATATACTAGGCATTATTCCAAATCCTGTAAAAGTGTTTAAATCATTTAATCAGCATTTCATCCCTGTAGGATAGTTGATTGTCCCCACTTTAAAGCTGAACAAACCAAGGCAGAGAGAAGTCCAGTTACTCTCCCAACACCACACAATTTATCTGCCAAACAAAGGAATCTCACCCCAAAGCCATGCTTTTAATAATTATATTATACCTGTATTTCTCAGTGTATTGGCTAAGCCTGGCTCAAAGTAGGAATTCAACAAGCGCTTATTAAATGGTAGCAGATGGATATAAATTGTCTGTGTAAAGGTATTTAGAACAACCAAGTGTTGTTATGTGTTGTGTGTTTCTTTTGAAGTAAAAATGCAGAAATAGAGTGTTACCCATAGGACAAGAGGGCTTCTATAGAAACACTCTCAAATGTATATCCCTTTTGCTACTATTCTAGATAGAGTTCTTAGAGCACTATATACTAGAGCTAAATAAATTCTCTTTAAAGCAAGATGGTGCTCATGTAATTTCCTGGGAAACTGGACTATTCTAAGTATAGAAAAGGTATCCCACCTCATGCCAATGGGCAGAATAATAGGAAATACACTGCAGAGATAAGGAAGTACAGAAAGCTAGAATACAACCACCAGAAATACTAATTCATTGTCTTTCTCACTTTCTCCATGAAGACAGCATTTCCCCTGTCATCTGGAATGTAAATAAAACAGTTCTTTAAATCATAATTTCTTTTTAGCATTTACTGTTCACAGAAATGGCTTCTGTAACTATAATTTGGAAAGTTTCTTTATGGTAAGAGTTTTTGAAGAATATATGCTAAATGAATTATAAATTTAATTCATCTTTTTATATAAATAACTTTTGTATCCCTTTAAATGACAATTAAATTCTCCTATGTTGGCTCTATTGTAAAGAATAATGTGCCTACAGTCAAACTCAGGGGCTTAAGAAAACCACTCCCTAGCTGGAATGCTGTGATCATTTGCTAATCCAAACCATCAGAGTTTAGCTAAGCTTGGAAAAATACCTTTACAATGATCACCTACCATGAGGCTTTGGCAAAGAGATGAAGGTTAGCAGCTTGGACTTTTATTGTGCAGTGGCTTCAAAGATCTAAAGAACAAAATGGCTTAACAGGTTAATTCAACCCAAATCATGGCTATTACCAGGATCTGGAAATTTTGGATTCTAAGAACTACGGGTAAGTCTCACGTGATAGCTGTGGAAAAAAACTATGAGATCATCATATCTACCTACCGATCCCCTGGCCAGTTCTAGAGAAGCAATTGGAGCTTGGCTTGCTAGGGGACCACTTCCCTGTGCTGTGAGAGAAAGCTTTAACTCCTTGTGGTGCGGTCTGGCAGGCACAGTGAGAGAGAGGTACTTCAGTTTATCCGGCTTGCCTGAACCACACAGGGGAACCTGCTCCAGATGAACCCTGTCCTGGCCCCAGAGCCACATGCTAACACGGATCTGAAACAGGACACATGGGAGCTGTTTATTTTACAGGTTTTTTTTTCCCTTTGCAGTCGCAAGAGCAATATTTCAACACCCCCTGAGAAAACGGAAACACTCAGGAGGGTGAACAGCCTGCTCCACTCAGCTCCAAAGCTCTGCCCAGCACGCTGGGACACAGGTGCATGTCCTCGCTTGTCAGGTGACCAGAGTGATTCATATCAACTGTGAGGCTGAAGAGGACGTGGTGTTCCAGGTGGACACACGCCTTCATGTTTTTAAGACATTACTAGAGGCTTAAGGAGCTCTGCAGTGGACAAAATCCTGATATGAGCAGTCTGTGCAAACTACAAAGCCAGGCTTTAGAAAGACTGAACGGATTTACCCTCAGAAAAACAACTGCTAAAACTGAACAGAATAACTGATTTTTGCTGCTTCTCCAGACAGCTTGGACAGAGAAGACTAATCCAGAGATCCAAGGCTGGAATGTCTTTCTTTTCTTTTCTCTCTTTCTTCTTTCTTTCTTTTCTTCCTTCTTTCTTTCTTTTTTAAATAGATCCCTTCATTGTTGCTAAAGCAGCCTCAGAAGCAACAGCCTTGAAAATAGAATGAGGAAAGTTGCAGAATATCTACATCATTTATCCCGGGATTAGGGAGAGTTTTCTTCTTTGAGTCTTACATGAAGAATTGCATGAATTTCTATAACCAATTGATCATATGTTAGGGGAGTTTAGAAGGCAAAGGAGAAGGTAGGGAGATAAGGAGGGGAGGAGAAAGGAGAAGAGGGGGCCACCTACCCAGTCCTACATGTGTTTGTCCTTCCCCTTTGTGCATTGCCCTGACTAGCTTACTTTCAACCGATTTGCTTAGACCCTACTTATTTATACTAATTATATCTGTGTATCTTGAACATTGTATACACAGGAACTAGGGATGATCCTGTAGAGTGTCATGTTAGACTTGCACGTCAACAAGTACCATAAATAACCACTGACTGGTGGTCGTTTTCTTTTTGTCTTTGCTTCTTTCTATTCATTCACTCACTCACTTATTCATTCATTTAGAGATAGGATCTCTCTGTAATCCTGGCTGTCTCGGAACTTGCTATGTAGACAGGCTGGCCTCAATATCACAGAGATCTTCCTACATCTGCTTCCTGAGTGTTGTATTTAAAGGTGTCTGCCACAACAATGGTCACATGCATTAGTGGACAATGGCAGTCACCTTTTCTTTTTCTTTAAAAGAAAGAAAGAAAAAAAGGAACAAAGGAAGGAAGGAAGGAAGGAAGGAAGGAAGGAAGGAAGGAAGAAAGAAAGAAAGAAAGAAAGAAAGAAAGAAAGAAAGAAAGAAAGAAAGAAAGAAAGAAAGAAAGAAAGAAAGGACGGACCAAGATGTGGTGGTGGCACACACCACTAGTCTCAGCACTTGGGAGGCAGAGGCATGTGGATTTCTGTAAGTTCCAGGACAACAAGAGCTACACAATAAAGATCTTATCTCAAAAGACAAAACAAATGAAACAAAACAAAAACCAGAGGAAATGTTTGGTTTGGTTTTGCTTTCAATTTACATGTATGAGTGTGTGCTTTCAAGTCACATGTACGTATGTGTGAGTATATGAACCCCTGGAAGCTAAAAAAGGCGGTCAGATCCCGTATAGTTACAGTGGCAGGTGGCCATGAGCCATCCAACGTGCATGCTAAGAACTCCACTCTTTGCAGGGGTCGTAAGTGCTCCTAACCACTGAACCATCGGTCCAGCCCCAGCAGTCACCTTTATAGCAAGAAAGTGTATCATTACTCTTGACTGTTAGACCAGGAACATGGCTCATTCTGTGACACCCAAAATTAACCTGTGAGCCCCACCTGCCCAAAGACCAGGTAACCTCCTAGATGCTTGGAGCTTTTAGTTCTTGGAATATAACAAAAGCTTCATGGGAAAGTACAGTGGCCTACGGGTGTGTCTTTATTAAACCTCTGCAACTCACACAGCTAGGAAATTCCAGGAATGGTCCTGACCAAAGTTCAACTCTTGGTCAGTGTTTAATATTTAATAAAGCTTGCTTCAAATTTGGCCAAAAATGGTAGAATTTTTATTTCTCTGGTGAACCTCTGTATTAACAATACCTATTATCTCAGCTCTTTGGAAGCAGAGGCAAGAGGATTGATTCCAGATACTAGAGAAAGGCCCCGTCTCACAAAAGCACCCAAAAGAAGGCTGACTGTTTAAAGAGGTAGGATCAGAATGGACATAAAGTAGACAAATGTTTTCAAAGGCAGCAATATCATCTCACTGAGTTTGGTGTAGGTTTCCTGTGAAGAAAGTTTATTTTTCTCAGAATACTTTTTTGGCTTTTTCTTTTGTTTAGTTCTGAGCAAAGTTCTTAATATGTTGCCCATGCTCACTTTCATCTTTCTGTTTCTCTCTCTCTCTCTCTCTCTCTCTCTCTCTCTCTCTCTCTCTCTCTCTCTCTCTCTCTCTCTCTCTCCCTCTTTCTTCTTAAGCTATCCTGTCTATGAGCCATGGGTATAGGATGCAACATCATGGTTTACTGTCCTTATTCCCTGGCCCCAAACAACAAGCAAAATATGGACCAATTTAATGCCTCCAGAGTTGTTTTTAATCTGTATGTGCAGGCATGTTTTATACAAATTCAAACAGTGGGATATAAAGGGCAGAGAAAGTGTAGGATTGTTTCCATGGTATCCAGACATTAAGGAAAGCCAATTTGTAATTAGGTGATTAACACAAAAGCCAGTGGTAACAAGCCATGCCCTCTTACCCTAAATATCTTTGCTACAAATTACTGTTAAAAGCTTCTCCCTCTGTTTTTCACTTTGTCTTGACTGCCTGGCGATGAGTTAGGGTGATGAGTGCATGAGATAGAAAGATGATTGCACAGCAACTGCAGAATGCTGCATGCTATCTCCTGCAAGCCGTTCAGTCCCCTCACCAGGCACCTCCCTGGGAACACCCTTTCACTACAGCTTAGAATGACTTGCAGGGCCCCACTGCATTCTCCTTGGTAGCCATGGCCTAGTCATGCATTCACTCATCATTCATTCATTCTTCCTGTCCGGCGTTATACTACATCTCATCATATGTTCCTTCTGCTTGAGCCACTCCCACACAGAGATGTCCTCTCTAGTTTCTCTCAGGTACAAAGATCTTGGCTATAATCGTTCTTTGGACCCGCCTGCCTTGCCCTACTACACTTTTAGTATCAACCCTTCCATGGTGTGTCATTTTTTTAAACTTTCCTATAAATACCTTCCTCCTAAACACTTAGCCCCAAACTTAGAAAGTGTTTGGCCCATTACTGGCCACACACACATTATTCTGTGGCAAATTTTTATATTTTCAGAGCCATAGAGATAGGAAAGAAAGATACATTTAATTTTGTAAATATCTAGTGGAAATTACAGATTTACGCATAAAACTTCACAGATTTTTTTTTTGCCTGAAGTTCTTTTGCATCAGTATGGAGCAACACTCACTGTCTCAGGTTACCAAAACATTCCACTGGTTTTTACCCACACATACCCCTCGTGGTATTGGAAGTTAGACAAGCCCTGAGCTATACCATCAATACTCCACAGACTCTGACAGTACCAGAATGGGTGGCCCATGTTCATCGTATGAATGACTACAGAAGTGGGCATGGTGACAAAGTTCTGTTACCAAAAACAGTAAGATATTTTAAAGTCTCTGTTGCTTATTGCCCTTACAACAACCAAAACACTGCTGGAGTTTTTGCAGCTTTGATGATAATAGCTATGAGTTCTGCTCTGCATTTGTGTCATAGTGGAAAAAATAATGATCCCTGGTATTTACCTCTGTTTGGTTAAGTCTTTGATTCGTAAGTCAGATCTTTTGAGTCACGGAATCCCAGCTGGCAGGAAGATTGGAAGGCATCATTTTTATTTAGCCACAAAATAGTTCTAGCCTCTGCAACCATCACAGCGGTGCTGAAATTCCAGATAAAATGCCTTCATTTTTTCCCCTCATTTCCCTTTGCTTGAGCTTCTGAATAGCTTTACATCCTATCCCTTCTTCATACCTCAATAATACCTTGTTATTCAAAGAACAATCCTGCTTAAAAACTTCACTATACTAAGTATAAAATTCCTTCCCATAGCACCTGAGGCCTCCAAAAAAAAAAAGTAGCTTTTCTTTTCATCATTCAAGGTATTTTTTTTATTTTTGTATATAATTATGTATATTGAACTAGCAAGACTTACACAGGTACAATTATATTTATGTACATATATGCATCCAAACTTATAAAATATATCTGTTATTAGCTTTCAATTTTGAGATACTTCATATTTTAATAAACATATTATTTAATGTAAAAGTTTATAAGAATACTTTGTGCAGAGCACATGTTAATTTTATTTGTCAAATATTCTGATTTGTAGAGTATCCAAATATCTAGACAAACATGGTTTGGGGCATATTTGCACAGGTAATTTGTGGGGGTTGGAATTTAGCTCAGTGGTAGAGCGCTTGCCTAGCAAGCACAAGGCTCTGGGTTGGGTCCTCAGCTCTGGGGAAGAAAAAAAAAAAAGACAAAATAACAGGTAATGAATTTTTGAGGGAATAAGCGTTAATATTGGTATACCGAATAAAACTCATTGCCCTCCTTTATGTACAGGGCTTCATCTAATCAGATGAGTGTCTGATAGAACAGAAAAGCAATTTTTCTTTTTGTAAGATATAGTTATTCATACCAGGTTACAGAGGTTCTCACCTCCGACGGAGAAATGATCAGAAAGTTGGCAAAACTGCAGCTTTAACTCCCAGGACTGCTTAATAAAATACCCATGTCACACAAATTATGCTGCTTCCTGCTGGAAACCACGGCAGTTCACAAGGTTCCAGAGTCCATGGGCTTCAGCCTAGCCTGTGCAGGTTACTGTAATTTAAAATGTTCTTCAGTTCATTGCCTCACAAGTTTTCTTATTCTGCTTTTCTGGGTTGAACACTTAGCTCCTTTCAATTGCTCTAGAAGCATTTTTTCCACCTCTATAATAACAGTATCAAAACTAGCTGTGGGTTAGAGTGATTGCTGTGCAAACAGGAGGAGCAAAGTTCAGATCTCTAGACCTGACGGAAGCATCTAGATACCGCACCTCTAGACTCATCACTGGGGAGGTGGAAACAACTGGGCCCCTTAGAGCCCATGGCCAACCAGTTTAGAGAAATCAATGAGTTCTGTGTTCAGTGAGAGACCTTGTCTCAAAAAACTAATGTGGAAAGCAGTAGATGACATCTAATATTGGCCTCTGCTCTGCAAGTACATAGCTGCACACATATACAACACACGTGCATGCACGTGTGCACCGTACCTGAAGAATTTTTACACTTTTAAATTTTAATTTAATTTTATAATGTATTCACATTATTACATCTCAATTGTAGCCCCCTTCCTCATCTCTTCCAAGTCCCATCCTCTCTCCTTCTTCCCCCAGCCCCCTTCCCTAGAGCACAGACAGAGGGAGGCAACAAACTGAAGAAAATTTTAATTGGAAGAATTTTTAGGGTCACTTATGTGATATCATCTACAAATAGTGGTACTTTGAATTCTTCCTTTCCCATTTATATCCCCTTAGTTTCCTTAGTTGTCTTACTGCTCTAGCTATGACTTTAAGTACTATGTTGAAGATAGTGGGCAGTCTTGCCTAGTCCCTGATTTCAGTGGGATTGATTTAAATTTCTCTCCATTTAGTTTGATTTTGGCTATAGGCTTGCTGTACATTGCCTTTACTATGTTTAGGTATGTGCCTTGTATCCCTGATCTCTCCAAGACTTTAAACATGAACCGGTATTGGAGTTATCACATACTTTTTCAGCATATAAAGAGATGATCATGAGTGGCTTTTTTTTTCTTTCAGTTTGTTCATATGGTGGATTACAGTATATTGAACTGATTATAGCTGAGATGCAGCCTACTTGATGATGGTGGATGATATCTTTGTTGTGTTTTTGAATTCAGTTTGCAAGTATTTTATTGAGTATTTTTGCATCAATGTTCATAAGGGAAATCAGTCTGAAATTCTCTTCCTTTGTTTGATCTTTGTGTAGTTTACATATCAAGGTGACTGTGGCCTCATAGAATGTTTCTTCTGTTTCTATTTTGTGGAATAGTTTGAAGAGTATTGGTATTATCTCTTCTTTGAAGGTCTGGTAGAATTCTGCACTGAAACCATCTCGCCCTGGGCTTTTTTTTTTTTTTAATGGAAGACTTTTGATGGCTGTGTCTATCCTTTAGGAGATATAAGACTAATTTGTGTACCTGATCTTGATCCAACTTTGTTAAGTGGAATCTATCAAGAAAATTGTCCATTTCATTTATATTTTCAAATTTTGTGGTATATCGGCTTTTGAAGTAAGAACTAATTATTCTTTGGATTTCCTCAGTATCTGTTGTTATGTCCCCCTGTTCATTTCTGATTTTGTTGATTTGGATAATGTCTCTCTGTCTTTTAGTTAGTTTGATTAAGGGTTTTTCTATCTTGTTGATTTTCTCAAAGAACCAGCTCTTGGTTTCCTTGATTCTTTGAATGGTTCTTTTTGTTTCTAATTTATTGATTTCAGCCCTATGTTTGATTATTTCCAGCTGTCTACTCCAGCTGTGTCTGCTTCTTCCCACCCCCCCACACCCAGATCTTTTAGATGTGTCATTAAGTTGCTTGCATAAGATGTCTCCAATTTCTTATAAAGGCACTTAGTGCTATGAACTTTTCCCTTAGCACTACTTTCAATGTGTCCCATAAGTTTGAATATGTTGAGCCTTCATTTTCGTTGAGAGTTGTTCAGTTTCCATGCATTTGAAGGCTTTTTGCTATTTTTGATGCTGTTGAGGTCCAGCTTTAGTCTATGATGGTCTCATGGGAGATAAAGATGTATCTGTTGAGGCTTGCTTTGTGACCAACTATACAGTCAATTCTAGAGAAGGTTCTGTAAGGTATTTAAGAAGAAGGTATATTCTTTTGTGTTTGGGTCAAAAGTTCTGTAGGTGACTGTTAGTTCCTTTCATTTCACTCTGTTAGTGTCATTTCTCTGTTTAGTTTTTGTTTCTTTGGTGAGAGTAGGGTGTTAAAGTCTCCCACTATGTGTGTAGATTGATGTGTGGTTTAATCTTTATTAATGTTTCTTTTACAGATGTGGGTGCCCTTTTATTTGGGGCATTGACGTTCAGAATTGAGATGGAATTTTCCTTTGATATGTATAAAGTGTCCTTCCTCGTCTCTTTTGATTACTTTTGGTTGAAAGTCTATTTTGTTAGATATTAGAATGGCTACTCCAGTTTTCTTCTTTGGTCCATTTGCTTGGAAAACCTTTTTCCAGCCCTTTACTCTCAGGTTATGTCTATCTTTATGCCTGAAGTATGTTTCTTGTATGCAGCAGAATGCTGGGTCCTATTTATGCATCCATTCTGTTAGGCTGTGTCTTTTTATTGGAGAGGTGAATGCATTGATGTTGAGAGATATTAATAACCAGTGATTGTTAGTTCCTTTTATTTTGGTTTTTGTGTGCTTGTCTACTTTTGTTTTTTCGGTAGTGAAGTTATTTATAGCCTGTGGTTTTGGGGGTGTAGTTAACTTCCTCAGGTGTAAGTTTTCCTTCTAGTATCTTTTGTAGGGCTAGGTTTATGCATAGATATTGTTTACATTTGATTCTGTTGTTAAATATCTTGTTTTTCCATCTATGGTGGCTGTAAGTTTTGCTAGGTATAGCAGTCTGGAGTGGCATCTGTCATCTCTAAGGGTTTGCAAGATGACTGCCCAGGCCATTTTGGGTTTTATGGTCTCTGCTGAGAGGTCAGGTGTGATTTTGATAGGTTTGCCATTATATGTTACTTGGCCTTTTTCCCTTGCAGTTTTTAATATTTTTCTTTGTTCTGCACATTTAGTGTTTTGATTATTATGTTGCAGGAGGGTTTTCTTTTCTGGTCTAATCTATTTGGTGTTCTGTATGCCTTTTTATGCTTATAGGCATCTCTTTCTTAAGATTGAGGAAATTTTCTTCAATGATTTTGTTGAAAATATTTTTTGGTTCTTGGAATCTTCTCTTTCTACTTATTCCTTTAATTCTTGGGTTTCTTCTTTTCATGGTGTCTTTGATTTCTTGGATGATTTTGTTAGGAATTTTTTGGATTTAACATTTTCTTTGACTGATGCATTGATTTCTTCCATTGTATCTTCTACACCTGAGATGCTTTCCTTCATCTCTTGTATTCTGTTAATACTTCCCTCTTTAGTTCCTGTTTTCTTCCCTAAGCTCTCCCTCTCCAGGATTTCTTCAGTTTGTCCTTTCTTTAATGTTTTCATTTCCGTGTTATGATCTTGAACCATTTTGTTGATTTCCTTCACCTGTTTGTATTTTCCTGCCTTTCATTAAATGATTAATTCCTTCACCTGTTTGAACTTTCCTGTATTTCTGTCAATGATTTATTTATTTCCTCTCTAAAGGCCTCCATCTGTTTGACTATATCTTCCTGTATTTCTTTATGGATTGTATTCATTTCTTCCATTATCTTCTTCATAAGCACAGACTTAAGGTCATTTTCTTGTGTTTTAGTTGTATTAGGTTATCCAGAGCTGCTAGGGATAACTGGACTCTGGAGATGCCATATTTTTCTGGCTTCTGTTGATTGTGGTTTTATACTGACCTTTAGCCATCTGGTTTTCTTTGGCCTTGCCTGTTAGATTCTGTTGCCTACTGGGTGTGGGAAGAGCCCTGGGTAGAAAGCTGGATGTTCCTGTAGGAGTCCTTCTCAAAATAGTGGGAATGATCTCAGACTGGTGGGTGGTTCTCGGGGAGTTGCCTATGGTTTTCCTCAATGTTTGGTCCTGGGGACCAAGTGGATTCCTCAGGAGTTCAAGGATCCTCCTTTTGCTAAGGGAAGTCCTAGAGTCAGCTGTCCTCCACTGGATTTTTTGCTCCAAGGTTAGTCCTGTGCTCAGACACTGTGCTTGCTAGATGTAGCCTTTTAAGAGAGCCCATGAGCTCAGAGATTCTGCTGGTCTCCTTAGGGAGACAGGTTGAGCCTTGGAACAGTGTTTGGGGTTGCTTTTGTGAGTTCCAGGCTTCAGGAGGCTCGAAGTTGGAGCCATGAGTCCAGAGCAATGAGAAGGGGCCCTGAGTTTGGAGCTGCACCCCTGTACCAGAAGGTATCCATTCTAGAGGAGAGTGAGAGTGGGCCCTAACTTTGGAGTCTCGTCCCCAGGACTGGAAGGTATCCACAGATGGTGGAACTGGGTGGGTGGCCTAGGACTGCAGCCTTACTGGGTGAGAGCAAGGAAACTTTTCCTGGGATTTAACTGGGTGCACTGAAGTTGACCATCACATTTTCCCATGGACTCTCCTCTCACCTGAGAAACATAAATAAATATATAAATGCAACACATTGAATCAGTTTAGTGCCACTGTATACAGATGACTTCAGGGATGACTACTTACAATTGGGTAGCCACTTGTGGACTCATCCCTGGAAGAGATTGATCCTTCCCTTCTCAGTGGTCACCAATTGCTTATAGCTTTTCATCTAATTGTGGGGCTCCTGTGAGACTTTCCCCATCCATGTTTGCACAGATTGGTTGGTATTGTCACTGCCCAAGTCTTGTTTCAATGACTGTCACTTTGGGATTTTTGTGAGTACAGCTTCATTGTCTTAAGTAGAAGACGCTGCCTCATAGTTGACATCTAGGTTCTCTGGATCTTAATCATCTTTCTGCTCTCTCTGCTGCCTTGTTCCTCGAGTCTTAGGTTGTGTTGTATTGTGATGTACTAGCTGGGCCTTAGGTTCCATGGTCAGTTGCTCTCTGCATTTTGACCAGTCTCTGCTGCAGAAAGAAGCTTCTTTGATGGGGGAAGGACAGCCTTGGGGGGTGGGTATAAGGATGAGAATTTAGAGGACAGAAGTTGGGAATTTTGTTGATTGAACAAAAGTATCAGTAGTAGTTTCCTCTCTATCATCAAAGGTCTCACCAGCCATGGGTGGTTGGCTAGGTATGATTTTCCACCTGTTAAATGGGATTTAAGTCTATTTTTAAGGCATCATTCACTAATTGTTGGTTACAAAAAAGCAACTTTTAAAAATGGTGGTGCTCTTTGAATGAAAAGGAAGAGAACATGACTACTCCCAGAGTATGAATAAAACTTTTATTGCAGATAAAAAATTATGTAGCCAGAGACAGAGACATCTGGGAGAGTCCAGAGTAAACATGATCCTGAGCCAGGACATGTGAGGAGTGAGGGGAGGGGAGAGCCAGGAGAGCAGGAGTTTGAAGGGTAGACAAAAAGGGACAGGTAAGCAAACTGGCTTGATTATATATGGAGGGGCAGGGGCTGGGGGGGGGGGGTCATCCCAGCCCCTGGGCAGGAGAAGTTTAAGGTGAGGGTGGGATATACCAGCCATACCCTGTAACCTGCAGGGACTGTGGGGTTCTGGGGGAATCTGGTAACCAGGTCTGCTTTGATATGTTAAATAGGCACCTCAGCCATTTGTCCAGGGTTTGAGACCTAACACCCTAGGCACTTTACAAGCCCTGTATACATAGTGAACATGATTAGACTAACATGGAAAAAAAACACTTTGATTAACTGAATACTTGATGCCATCCTGCTGAATGATAAATGGCAGGCAGAGGTTGAACACAAGCCTTTGAGCACAGTGGAAGTTAGTGTGTCCTCATGTTGGGAAAGAAGGTTGTTGTCATTGGATTTCTTTAGCTCTCGTGGTTGGCGGTGCTGCTCCCTTTATTTGGAGATAACCTTAACCACAATGTTACTAAACCGATAAGCAGCACAGGCTCAGAGATAATCTCAAGCCATGCTCTCACTCTGTTCCAGCCATATCTATCAAAGATACTGTTAGGTTTTTCTCCTTTGGCAGAGATTTGTGCTCTGTCGCCTTTATCAGATGAAGTACTGCCTTGTGAAACAAAGTACAATTAAAGGCAATTTAAAGATTTCTGATTCTTAAATAGCCTCAGAAATCCAACATTTATGAACTTCATCCAATGGGGGAAAATAAACAAACAATAGCCATGTAAATGGCAGTGCTAAAGAGATTGTTTGCCCAACAAGTAAGTCCAGAGGATGCAGTCTAAAGATAATCTTCCACCGACTGCCTGGCAATCTGGCCATCTAGTCCTTAGCTTTCAAAGATGACTTCCAGAGAGCTCTTAGGGGATTTCTGAAATGCCTAAAATGTCTGGGAAAACTCTACTTACTGCTGCTGGTTGTGGAATAAGATGAGAGCAGAGCGGTTGACGCCTGCCCATGAGTCACCAGATGAGGAATCAACACAGAATTGTATTCAATGACTGCTAAAAAGCAAACACAGCTATAGGTGGGCTCAAAAAAAAAAAAGGAGAAAAGGAGGGAGGAAGAGGAGGAGGAAAAGAAAAAGAATGGAAGGAGGAGAAAAAGAAGAAGGAGGAGGAAAAAAGGAGAAGGAGACAATGAAATTTTAAAAAGTTTTTCCATTTGGAAAAGGGCTCTAGAGAGAATACAGGTGTGATTACATGGGTCTAAGAAGAAATCCAGCCAGGCTAGGTGGTGTGCTCCTATTAGGTTAATGCTTAGAGGAGACAGGCAGAAGGACCACAAGTTCAAGGCCAACTTGTGGGCCACACAGATACTTTCTTTAAAAATTTGTCTTGATGCAAAAACAAAAAGACAGTTGCTTTATAATTCCATTTGTGTGAAGCACCTAAAAAGGACAGATTCACAGAACAGAAAGTTTAGATGAGAAGTTGTCACTCGTAAGTGGATGAAGAAAGCAGGAAGTTGTTCTTAATGGGTCAACAGTAATCTGTTGTATGTGGTGAAATTGTTTTGGAACTGGAGAGCATGTTATAGTGCTCCTTAATTGTACTATTTACAGAAACCACAAAGGCAAACTTTGTGTTCTGTGCATGGTACCACAACTTTAGAACATGAAAATAAATGGAAACTAGAAACAGCCCCCATGACAGAAAGTGATTATCAAAAACTAAAACAAAAAGTTATCAGTAATGAGTCCACATCTTTCTGAACAGGGAGGTGCCCAAAAGTAGAACTGACCACAACAGCATTCTGCCCTTTTGCAGTGTTCTGTATTAAAGTATTCTGCTGCCCATCATACTTACTTGGGAAGCAGAAAATTAGATGTGCCATCTGCTATTGATGAACAGTTTGCTGTGGAAGAAGACTGAATCTTGCCACAAAATTCTAAAAGTACTGAGTTGGGGAGCAAAGGTCATCTAAAACCCAATCAAGTTGTACAGAAAGAGAGAAAATTAGAAAATCTAGCCACATGACATAATGCCCAGCTTTGAGATCCTGTGGTTCACAGAGCTTTAGAAAAGTTTAGACACTTAACATCAGGTCCTCACAAGGGGTGAGTATCCTCTCCTCTAGGACTACAGGACAGGACCCTCTCCTGTTAGTACATGACTATAGAAAATGTCTTTGCTGCATGAACTAAAGCAGTCTTTCTTCAGAGGTACTCTCCAGACCAACAGCAACAGCTCCTCCAAAGGACACATTAGAAATGTACGTTCCTGGACACCAGAAATTCTAGGAGGGAGTACTTTCCTGACCAGGTGATCCTCAGACCTGCTAAACTATGAGGGCCTCCAGATAGGGAAACATTAGTAGAGAGTAGTTAATAATCTCTGTAAGTAAATTGTGATGCCAAACTGGCCCAGGAGAAACCACAGGCAGATCTCCTGTACAAGAATAATCTTGATAGGAACAGCCCTGAAACCGAGGAGGGGGCAGGTTTCATGTTCAACTCCAGGAACTGCCTGTCTGTTCCCATTGTCAGGGAAGGTGCTTTGGACAAACCTGGGAAGTCACCGTGTTCAGGTTACGGCACCGACTCCAACAGATTTCAGAATGTCTGATTCCCATCTCCTTGCCTCAGTTTCTTATTGGGAAAATATTTGCAACTTACAATGTTCATTTATGGATAACTTTCTGACTGTACAGCCCCATCTTGCTACTCACAGGAAGACATTTCAAGCTAGGCCTATCTAGTAACAGGTCCCAGTCTTCTGTGATGAAACAATCTAGCACATAGATTCGTATTCTTTTTCCTCTTCTACTCCTCCTCCTCCTTCTTCTATATTCTTCACTCTTCTTCTTTCTGGGCCTACTTTGGAACAATACAAGCTGATAGTAAATATATATATATATTTTTATATGTTATAAATTTTATATGTATATAAATATATATAACATGAGGTTTAATGAGTATTAAGGCTTTTTTTCCCATTGTATCAAAACCATTATCACTTCTCTGCAGTTAATTCCAGTGTCTCTAAGACCCTTCTGCCTGTTGCTGATGGGTTGCCAATGCACATGAGCAGCCAGCATCAGAAGGCACAAAGGCCAGTATTCTTTCTTCCTTCAGGATCTACTTTCCAAAATACCTGGGTCCCTTATCACTTCCCAAACTTTGTAGCTATGTTCTCTGAAGGCTCATATGGGTTTCCAACTTGACACTGATGTTCCTTTTTTTTTCTTTTTATAATGACCTCTTGTTGTAGTTTGCTCTGGTCTCTTGAATTATATGTACCTCTGGCAGCTATAGATAACAATGGTGCAAGGATCCAACAAATAGCATTTCTACCAGTTTTCTCCCACCCCCAGAAAAAAAAAGCTTAGCAAATGAAACCACATTTAAAAGTATAAAACAGGAGGCTTTTTATAGGCTTGGTACCCCACATCTACAACCCCAGCATCTGGGAGACTGAGATAGGAGAATGGCTGTAGTTCACAGCCAGCTTGAGTTATACAAAGAATTCCAGGTCAGCCTGGGTGATTGGTTAAGTTCCTGTCTCATAAACAGAAAGAAAACAAACAAACAAAAGTACCATGCCCACAAGGAACAACACTTCAAAAACAGATTTTCCCCAGATACTTCCACAGAGGTTTTCCAAATAGTTTAAGAAATGCTTCCTACAAAGCAAAGCAAATAATGCGTATATTCATGTTATGCTTGTACTTGGGGATGCCTGAAATCTTACCAGCTAGTCATGGAATAATCAGTGATTATGAAATTTATCTCTAATAGCAGACATAGTTACAATGCTCCAGTAGGATTCTTTCTTTTTTTTAACGTTTAGTTATCAAACTTAAAAAATTTGAAGAGGAAAACTGTAATTTCTAAAGTTTGATATATACAAATATTCTTATCATGAAAACATGCATTGATTTTTAGAATCAGGGTCCCAAAGAAATAAAATACCCAATAAAGAGGATTTGGTGATGCTGATGGAAAACAGCACACTTCTCCCTCTGTATGAATCAGAAAAACTTTAGTTGGCTCGTGTTTCCAGAGGTTTTAGTCCAAGGTTGGCACTATTCATTGCTCTGGGGTAAGGCAAGGCAGACTATGGCAGCAGGAGCACATGGTAGAGGCTGCCCCGAGGGAGCCAGGAAGCAGAGAGAATAGGGGCAAAGGCGAACACAGCCTCCAAAGATCTTCTCAGGTGCCTTCTTCCTCCACGTATCTCCCAACGATGTTATCACATCAAGTCATCATAGCATTTGACCTCCGCCCCCAATCTCTTCCCAATAACTGTCTACCAGATGGGAATCCAGCTTTCTGAATCTGAGTATTTAGAGCTGGAATTTCATATCCAAACTTGTCTTAGTTGGCTTTCTCTTTCTGTGTTGAAGCCCCATGAGCAAAGCAACTTGGGGAGGAAAGGGTTTGTTCAGTTTAGGCTTCCACAGCTCTGCTCATCATCAAGGAAATCCAGACAGGAACTCAAATAGGGCAGAGACTTGGAGGCAGGAGCTGATGCATAGGCCATTGAGGGGTGCTGTTTACTGGCTTGCTCCCCATGGCTTGCTCAGACTGCTTTCTTTTAGAGAACCCAGGAATACCAGCCTAGGGTAGCCCCACCCACAGTGGGATGGGCTCTCTCTCATCAATCATTGATTTAAAAAATGTCCTCCAGGTATTTCCAGAGGCATTTTCTCAACTGAGGCTCTCTTTTCTCTGATGACTCTAGCTTGTGTCAAGTTGACATAAATCTAACCAGCATAACTGACCCCTTGTCAACCTGACACTCAAACATGTCACTGTTAAGCCACAATCTTTACTTTCTTCTTCATCCCTGAGATCCCACATTACTATAAACACCACAATATAAAACATTTTAAAAACTTTGAAATGTCTTTACAGATTTCAAACACTTTACAGTCTTTACAAATTCAAACACTTTAAAATTCATTCTCTTTAAAAAGTCTTTTCTAAAGTTCAAAGTCTTTCAGCTGTGGGCTCACGTCAAATCAAAAGGTAAATGCTTTCTTTAAGAAGAAGCAGGGCACAGTCACAACCAGATCAAAACAAAATTAAATTTTAAAAGTGTAAATAAGTCAACGTCCTACATCTAGGAATCACTCGCAATCTGGGCTCCTCCACGAGGGTCGGGTCACTTCTCCAGCTCTGCCCTCTACAGCACACACAACTTGCCTTCCAACCTACAGCTCCACTCCACTGCAGCTGCAGCTCTTGGTGGTCGGGCCATTGTAAAATCTCCAAAATGCTGAGGTCTCTGTTGTAACTGAGCTGTACTTTGAGGCCCTCTTCATCCTGCCGAGCCTCAACTTCTCTGCATGACCTCTTCAATCCTGGGCCTCCAACTGATGCTACTGAGGCTGCACCTTCACTAATGGTCTCTCCTGGCCCCTCACAATGCCAAGCCCCAGTGGCCCTCCTTGTCCCCTTCATGTCTTCAAAACAAGTACCATCTGGATAACTCCTACTCTAACAAGTTCAAGTGTCAGGTCAAAGTACAATCTTGACCACCTCTGAAACCCAGCTTTTGTGAGCTGACTCTAAGGAAACACGCTCCAGAAGGTTTTGCCTCAAGGATGCTGGTCCCTTCTTAATCACTGCCCAATTCACAACTCCAGCTAACCACATCAGTTATCCTCAGTGAAGCAAAGATTTCGCTTCAGTGGTTCTGGTCTTTTGTTAATTGTGACTCTTCAGCCTTGGCTGACAAGAACCGCAGAACCTAAATTCAAAGTAACCAATGTGCAATGGTCCTGATAGCCTTTAAGTGGCTCTCAAACTTCCCTCTGCAACGTTACAAGTCAGGCCCTCATCATCTGCATTTCTCTCAACTCCCTTCTCTTCTGAGCTCACACAGAATAGCTAAGCAAGCTTTGAACACTCCATGGCATTTTTCACCTTAAGTTTCAAAGTCCATCCATAAGTCTCCCTAAAGCATCATGGTCATACCAATTTCATACCAATTTCTGTTGCAGTTAGTGTTAACTATTGCTATGGTGAAACACCATAACCAAAGTAAGTTGGGGAGGAAAGGGTTTATTTGGCTTACACTTCCATATTGCTGTTCATCATCAAAGGAAGTCAGGACAGGGACTCAAACAGGGCATGATCCTGGAGGCAGGAGCTGATGCAGAAGCCATGGGGGAGTGCTGCCTACTTGCTTGCTCCCCATGGCTTTCTCAACCTGCTTTCTTATAGAACCCAGGACCACCAGACCAAGGATTGGCTGGTTCCTTCCCAATCATAATAATGGGAACAGGGACTGTCTCTGACATGAACTCAGTGGCCTGCTCTTTGATCACCTCCCCCTCAGGGAAGTGCAGCCTTACCAGGCCACAGAGGAAGACAATGCAGCCATTCCTGATGAGACCTGATAGACTAGGATCAGAAGGAAGGAGAGGAAAACCTCCTTTATCAGTGTACTCAGGGAGAGGCACCGGTGGAAAAGAGGGAGGGAGTTGGGATTAGGAGGGAAAGAGGGAGGGAGCTAGAGGTGGGACACAAAGTGAATAAACTGTAGTTACCAAAAATAAAAATAAATTATATCTTTAAAAAAATTAAAAAAAGAAATAGGCTGACAGAAAGTTGTCAGCATGTAAAATAAAAATAAATAAATAAAAGAAAGAAAACAGAAAACGCCCTTGCCTACAACCCCATCTTATGGAGGCATTTTTCTCACTTAAGGCTCTGTTCTCTCTGATGACTCCAGCTTGTGTCAAGTTGACATAAAACTAGCCAGCTTAAAACTGTAACATTCTCCTTTTTGTTTAACATTTTTCAAATCTGTGTTTGTGGAAAAACTAAATATTTTATTTGTAAAATAAATATTTTTCTTTCCTCATTAGGGAAGGTAGGAGCCAACACTCTAGTTCCATGTATCACTTTAAATACTAAAGTTTATGAGTAATTCTGGTCCATTCCATAGTAATAATAAGAACAAAAAATACCCCACAATAATGACTGGGCTAACTGCAGTAATAAATATATACAGTCACAGTCACACAACACAAATCTTATTTGTGTTTCATACAAACTCCAGCAGGGTTCTGAAACTCCCCTGACAAGTTCTCTTTTCATGATGACTCAAGCATCCACGCTCCTTGAAAACAGCCGCTTTGATTAAGAGAAGAGATTTAGAAGCACTCTGTCTGCGTTTAACTATTTTGGCCCAAAATACATCTCTCTATTCATGTGTCATTGGCCAGAGCTAGTTCTATGACCCTTACCTAGCCGCAGACAGGCTGACAGCTAGGAGGGGCCCAGTAAAAATGGGGTGTGACTTGAGGGCCTTTCCCACAAGCAGCACTGACTTTTACAACTCAAGCACATCACAGCTTCGGGTGCATGTTATCTCAAATCTGCAAACCACCATTTAAGACGTGTTATTAATTTCACTTCATAAAGCCAAGGCTCATAAAAATTTACTAATTTACATGTAATTACCTCCGATCCTCACAGAAGTCTCCCACAGTGTATCCTGTAAACTCTAGTTATAACTAAGCCTCCTAACAGTAAAAACTTTTCTAAACATCTATGGCAGAAATGGGATCTGCAGTGTGGGGAAGACATCCCCATGCTTCACCAAGGACCATGTACCGTGCCCAGTGCCAGCCCTGAGAGGCCAGGAATAAAAGAAAACACAGAGAAGAGAAAGTGAGGTCTGCTTGTACAATGCACACCAGGCACCAAAAGATGCCATCTTGCTGTGTGGCCTCAAGCAGGTGTTCATACTTTTGCTGGGACCCCCAAAATCAAAAAGGAACTACTTCTAAAGACTAAAAGAACACAGCACAGGCACTACGTCAGACCTAGGCTCTCTGTAACCCTAATAAAATAGATTTAAGGTTTAGAATCCACAAACAGCTTTCAAGACCCTGAAATATCAGAGTGCTCAGGGTATTGTATTTCTGGGGAAAAAAATGGGCAGAAAGACAACTGTCATAGCAACTACCTAAGACCCCTATCTCTTTCCACTCCCAACTACCTAACTGGGATATTTTAAACTGGTATTTTAAGCTCCAATTAAGGAGAAATCAAATAGACTATATATTTAGTTTGGCCTAACTGTTATATATTTGCACGATTTGCAGTCTTTTCCTTGTAAAAGTAAGATATCGCCAGCCAGCCTGGTCTTCCAGAAAGTTTGTAAGTCTGCTGTGCCGACACACCTGGGCACAGCCACAGGTATACTGTTATATGAGACATCTCAGTGAACCAGAGACAGGATTGTGTGTGAGCATGGAAATGGTCAGCTAAGAGTATGTAAGAAATTCTCCCAGCCATGAGAATTTGAGGAGGGAATGCAGATTCCATAAGCAAGTGGTCTATGGAATTGTGTTCCCACCGGAAACAAACTCACCAATGTACATGTATGGTTATAAGCCACCATAGCTTTCTCTTTTGTACAATTACAGGAAATAAGACTGACTACAACTTCTAGGTTTACGAGAGTGATTCTGGGTTGTACAAATGCATACTTGTATGTGAATAAAATTGTAGATGCTCCCTAAATTTGACAGCAATGTTTAATTTTGTATGACCAATGTTGAGTTATCAAAATAAGAGAAGTTTTTGTGAAATAAATTTCAAACCAAAGAAAACCAAATTTCAAACATGTCAGTGAAAATATTCTCTGTAATCTCTTTATAGAAAGTTACATTAAAATGTAAAATGTATTGGTAGATATTCTCAAGTAGTAAATACCCGAAACATGGGATAAAGTGCAATTTAATTTCTGGAGTTTACTTGAATGTGTATTATTTGTCAGCTTTTTAAAATGTGCATGTGCATTGCATCACTACAATGCTTATTTCCTAGATTTTTTTTTCTTAAAGAATCCTCCCTCCACATTTAAAATATATAGGTACTCCAGAGTCCAGATCCATCCTTGTGTTGGCCTCATTGGCAGTGAAAATACCCTTCCAACTGACCTAGGAGAACTCCAGTTAGTTTAATGTCTGAAGCCCACCTTTAAAAAAATGTGTAGCTGACAATAATACAGTTAGTTCACATGCCGGCTATTTCAAAGCATAGTGAGCTTTTGAAGATTTAAATTACTCCTTGCAGGAGATTAGACTTTAATCTGCAGACCTTGATTTGAAATTTCACCGCCAAAGGCAACCCCAGATTGCTGCTGGCTATATCTCCACACAGATTGCGTTTATCAATCATGAGTATTGTTCAACGTGAAAGGGCAACTGTGACTCAACAGAGCTGGAGACACAAAGCTCCTTGGGTAGAAGTGGCCTTTGTAAAGAAAAGGCGTCCTTCTGCTTCACTCTACATAAACTGAGACCATTCAGACTCTGGGGAAGGGGAAGCTAGAGCTTCCATCCGGTGCCAAATGAAGTTTACCCTCTTGGTGGGTATAGGATTCTTTCAGTCACTGATATGGAGTGCCCAGGAAACATGTGCTTTATTGAAACTCTAATCAAAATGCCATTGCATATACAAAATAGATGACTGGAGATTTTTTTTTTCTTTTGAAAATGTTGATTATAGCCCATGCATTTAGGAAGGTCTTCCTGAAGACAGAGAGAGCATGCCTCGTATGGAGTGTTTTTAATAGCCCCAAAGAGGAAAATGGCGTCGGGATAAGACGCTCTCACCATGTTATCAAAATACCGGGCAGAGCTTAAGTTGGTAACCCTCAAATTTTACATTATTTAGAAATAATCCCTTTGTCCTGCACTTGTGTCCCCAAAATGAACACATTTGTTAAAGAAAAGGGGGAAAAAAGGTTAGTATTGAGTAGAAAGTAAAAGTAGAATCCTGAGCATAAATTTTCAAATGAATTCTCTCAAAAAATGTCTTCCTAAATATGAATTATTTTGTTCCTTGTCACAAAGGAACCAGGGGCGGGTTTTCAATAAACATATAATTCTAAAAGCAGTCCAGTGGCCAATCTGAGGGTCACTGAAGTAACTCTAATTATTTTCCAGTGGTTCTAAATGTATTATGAATCATAGATAATTTTGAGGAATTTGATTCACAAACCACAGAACCACAAACCAATGGAGACTATGTTAATGGCAGAAAGTCCTCAATAAAAATAGTTTTGTTTACACTTTGTACTCTTAAATTCTACTCCAGTTCTGGGGAACCAGGAAAAGGTTATGTGGAGCTAGATGGATAGAATCCCAGAATAATGTTTTAATATTCTGAAGGGGTTCTAGAGATTATCTAGCTGGCCTTCAACTTTTTTGGGTCCTGTATGTTTGAATGACCTCTCTAAAATCGTCATAGTTGCAGCACGGCTGGAACCTGAAACAAAACCTCTCCATCTAACAACCACATAATCATCACTCCCCTAAACTCCATCTGCTCCCAAAGAAAGATAAAATAAATTCTGCATTGTAAAATAGCCCATGGTTGTTTCAGTCAGGTTCCTAAAAACTTATCATAATTTTTTTTAAAAATAACAATAAACAAGATAAAATTAATGGTCCCAGAAGACCAACATTGGGAATGCTATCTGGCTTTTATGATCAGGGACAGTGATAGCAGACTGAGTGGTGACAGAAAAGTAAAGTATGAGGGAAAGTATACAGCCCACATATTCACCAGTTCTATTATGAGCCATATAAAGAGGAAAAGGAAATAAATCCTTTGAAATGCAGCTGTCCCACTCCCTGCTATTTCCACCTCAACACAGCTATTTTCCACTAGGATCCGGCACGTGTGTGGTGACAAATGGAAATAGGGTGAGCTCATGGACCCCAGGGAGTAGAGTCCACTATTTCAGGCAGAGCACCCTGAATGCATTTGACTACTCCCAGCCTCTAAAGCTGTAGATGGTGAACATGGAAGAAGAACCAGTGATGGGGGAAAACCAAACCAAAATAAAACAAACCAAACCAAAACAAAACAAAACAAAACCCACCTCTTCTGAGTCAGATAGGAAAGCCAGCAACTCAAGCAGACACCTGACTGCCATTTGTTAGCAGACAAAAAGCATCAGGTCGAGAACCAGCCTAACTGGAAAGTGTCATTCTTCACCCAGACCATAACAGGAACTCCGCTGAGAAGATGGGTTTAACTGTGCAGCGCTTAGCACATTAGCCTGTCTGCCGCCGCAGAGGGGCATGGCAGAGCTCATTGCATACACTGGAAAGAAGTTTCCTTCTCTTGTCCGTATTTGGATGGTTCTGACACTGCAAGCTTGCATTTCAAATCAAATCTTTAAGGATGGACATTGCGAGCAACATTTGGGGAAAGACCAGGTTTGAAGGATGACCTTACCTAGGGTAGTTACTGTGGGGTTCTGGGTGGTGGGTTTAGTTTGGATCCCTCTCGTGGAAACTGAGGGTTTGAATGAAGTCTGCACATGCTCAGAACTGTTTGTAGCTAATGGGTGGAGAGCTTTTCTTTCTTGATTACGTATAGCCTACAGCTTATGAAGTTAATTAACCATTTGACAAGTATTTATTGACTCCCATATACCTTATAGGAAGCATTATGCTAGGTACCAATCTGAAATATGACCTAATTTCAAGGCCTATTTCTGTCAAGTATATATGCTACAGTAAAACTGGTATTTAACTCCCTGCATCTGTGTCTTCCTGTGTTTACTGTTAGAACTTAATAAGATAATATAGTTAAAAACCAGTAAATAATGGTTTCTAAACAATGGCCTCTGCCTTTAAGAAAATCAATTTGAAAATATAAACATGTACCAAATTACTTAAGGGATATTGCTACAACACAGAGCATGCTTCGTAATGTGAGAAGGCAGAGAAAAGAGTGGCCAATTCTGTTTGAATGGGAATGGGAAGAGAACACTGTGAAATGTCAGAGTGTAGCTGAGGATGAGCATGAGAGGGCAGAACAGTAAAGACTTCATCCATCTGATCTTTAGAGGCGGAAGCCCTTCTTTTAGTAGCAAAAGAGTTCATCCCCTCAAGCTGAGGACACTTTTGTTTTGGGAAACTAGAATTTGTTCAGATGCTGGGATGGTTCAGTTTAACCCCCCCACACACACACATACATGAATATATATGCATACATATATACATACACACAGATATATGTGCATACACACATACATATGTGCACATACATCTATACATACACACATTTACACAGTATGTACATACACATACTTATATACAAATATATACACACATGCATATATACTATAAACAATCACATAGACACATACAATATATGTACACATACATATGCTATAAAATGATACACATACATATATGCATATACACACATATATAAACACATATATACATATACAGACATATATACACCCACTGCCTGATCCTGACAGCATTTTTCCCATTCCAAAGTTTGCATTTCACCCCAAGGAAAAGGAGAGGGTAAAACCAGCAGATGAGTCATAGAGGAAGTAGCTGGGGAGACTACTAAATAAACCTAGAGTTAAAACTAAGAGTAATGCAATACACTCAGGGGATTTAGGGCATAGTGTGCAGCCCACTGGTTTTTTACTAGTAAAACTCTTGGAAATGCAGCCACCAGGACAGAGGTAGTGGCACAGCCCTGCCTTCCCAACTGGACAAGCTATTTCTTCTAACGCATAAAGTATTGCACAGGGCCGAACAATGAGAACCAGTGAGAGACAAGAAGCATGAGTGCTTCTGCACACCCTCACCTAGACAGACATAACAGATCAATCATACCATGACTTCCCTGGCTCTTTTCTGTCATTCCTCAACAGCAGTTCTACAAGGAGCTAAAATACCAAAGAAAGATCAGGACTGCAGTCTCACCAGAGCAACAAGACACCATCTGAAAGCCCTACTTGCTCCTAGATACTCACTGTGAAACAGCTGAGCTGCCACATTGGGTACTGTGGGATGCTCACTGTTTCCCCGAACAGAGAAGCAGGAAAGCAGCATTAAGAAAAAACAGCTATCTCTGGCTCCACTTCAAATCAGGGTTTGGGATTTTGATTCAGAATGACTCACGAGGAGGGAAAAGCAGGGTTCCGTGTACAGTCTCCTGGCAAGACCTGCAGCAGAGGCAGAGCTGTAACTCCAACAGGGGTAAGGGGCGGGGCAGATCCTCCGAGGTGGGGGAGTCTGGCCAGCCTGCACAGCTTAGCTTCCTGTAGTGGAGTTTGGGGAGTCAGTCCTAGCTGCTCAACCTAATTTGTTTCTTCATCTGCCTCCCCCTCAATGACTTCACAAATATCTTAACAGCCAAGAATCTCTCTGTTAAAACAGGCCAGGCTATTGTTACGATCAAGCCCCGGAAAAAAAAAACAAAAAAAAAGACCTTCCTTAAACCACACTGACTAAAAGAGTAACATCTGTCAAACTAGTTCTACCAGAGTGAGTGTTTCCATAGAAGCTCAGACTCCTGTAGCTTCTGCTATCCCTACAAAAATGAATTCCGGATCAATGTGTCTACTCTCAAGACTAATTTTCCTGGGCTTCCACACTTAGATTTTCTACCCTCGCTAGGACATCATGCATCAACAATTTAATTTCTTACCTTGCTTTCCCTAGCCTGATCATCTGGGCTCACGATTGTGGCATAATCTAATTTCTCCTGTTCTTCCTTTCTCCATCCTAACGATTCTTTCTTTGAATAATCTCTTTTCTAACTCTTCCACAATCATTCCGTTTTGCCCAGTCTTCCTCATCTCATTATTAATCTATGGTAACATTCTCCCATCAGGATTCCCTGCTTTCAGGATCATCTAACCCCTTTAAACTTGACACTTTACTCAAGCTACTACGGCAACCACATTAGTACTTGCACAAGCCATGCTCATTTAGCACTTTCCACTCAAACATTTTGACATGTTGTGACTTCCAGTTCGCCAACCAATTATGTGTCCAGGATTACTCTTACTGTGAAGTGACACTGCAGTAGCACAACACTTGCCTAACATGTCCAAGGTCTGGGTCCAACCTCAGCACCACAGGGAGAGAAAAGCCACACTACAATCAGACCCATTTTACACTACGTTTCCTTTATCAAGTAATGTAGCTGGGTAATAATATATTAACTTGACACAAGCTACTATATAGGCAGGAGCTGAAAAAAAGAAAATGCTTCCATAAGATCAGGCTATAGGCCAGCCTGTGGGACCTTTTCTTAATGAGTGATTGATGAGTGAGGGTCCAGCCATCATGGGTGGTGCCATCCTTAGGCTGGTGGTTCTGGGTTCTAAAAGGATGCAGGCTGAGCAAACCAATAAGCAGCACCTTTCCATTCCCTCTGCATCAGCTCCTGCCTCCAGGTTCCTGCCCTGTTTAAGTTCCTGCCTTGACTTTCTTCAGTGAAGAGCAGGAGTGTAATTAACCCTTTCCTCCCCAACTTCTTTTTGGTCATGGTGTTTCCTCACAATACTAACTATGGTGATTTTTTTCCCCACTCATAATGTTGAGTGGGGAGAAAATACTAAATTTGAAAAATAATATTTTAGATGATTTAGTCAACATACTAGCAGACCTAAGTTAACTTCTAGGGGAGTTACAATGCCCTGATAGTCATATGGTAATCCAATTAAAAAAATGTTCAAATTGCCTAAAACCATCAACTTATCTACATTATGGTCAATGGTATCAGTGACTTGCAGAATTGTCCACTTTGGGTCAATTATAATTGTAAAAATAGACAAGTACCTGGTTAGTGTTATCTAACTAAGATGATGGACCATGTGAAACATTCCATCATTAAAATATGTTAATGACATTTGCTAGACCCTGTGTCAGAAATGCATTATCCATTATACCTATCTTAGCAGATAACCAAGACTCTACATTCAAAACTGGTAAGTGCTCTTCTCCTGGTCCACACTGCATTGTGCTTGCACCTTCAAAAATAAAGATTCCCTTCCAGATAGAAAGAATCTTGACCCATGTCGTGATATGAATGAGAATGGCCCCTGTCGGCGTGTATATGTGAATTCTTGGTACCTTTTGGCAGAACTCTTTAGGAAGAATTAGGAGGAGGTGGGTTACTAGGGGTGGGCTTCAAAGCCCACACCATTCCCAGGTCTCTCTCGCGCTGGCTGTCTCTGTCTCTCTTTCTCTTTCTTTCTCTTCCTCTCCCTCCTTCCCTCCCTCTCTTCCTCCCTGCTTTTCCTCCTCCTTCTTTGTGTCCTGGTCGTTGTCTCTGCATTTGAGCTCTCAGCCGCTGCTCTGGCACCATGCTTGCCTGTCTGCTGCCACGCTCCCTGGCATGACGGTAATAGACTCCTCAACCCACCCTCTGGAACAGGGAATCCTAAATTAAATGCTTTATTTTATAAGTCACCTTGGCCATGGTGTTTTGTCATGGCAATAGAAAAGTAACTAAGACAACCCATATTTCCTCCCTTCTGTCCTTGATCTGCCATATGCTTCTCTCTGAGGTGTGTTGGCTCTGAACTCGTGCTTGTTGATAGAGGTCTTACCTTCATATCGTTCACCCTGTTTGCTCTGTAGCCCCTAGTGTTACGGCATAGTCCAGTGCTTTGTGTTCAGATCTTAATTGCTTGCCCCCTGAGATTCTTACTGTTCTACAAGCAAACCCTCATGTAACCAAAATGGCAATTGTGAAACCTTGCTTCCAAATTATCTCTGATTGGCCAATAAATGCCTATATCTAGACAGGGGAGAAGTGAGGTAGGCAGAGATAGGTTCATGGGTTTGGAGGACAGAGGCTCATGGGAGGGAGAAGAGAGGTAGGAGAGAAGACAGGAGAAGAGAAAGAGGTCACCATGGGTTAATGTAAAGAAAAAACATGTGTTCAGGAGGACCTTGCTCTGAGGATCAAGCACCCTCAGATGAATAGCATGTGCAGATGAATAGATGGAGAGAAGCAACCCAAATGAATAGCATGTGCAAGTAATTATGAGAATGATGGATGGGAAGTAGCCCACACAGGAATAATTAAAGCAAATGGCATGGGATGTGGGGCTGGGAGGTAACAAAGTAGTCTAGGAGGTTTATAGCTGCCCAGCCCCAGAGTTTAAGACATATTAAAAATCTAACAGATGTCTGTGTCTTTTATTAATATGATATGATGATATGATATGATATAGGGTTAAATAGTAACCATTGCAATTATTAAATGTGATTAATAGTAAATATTAATAGCCTATTTTCTACAACGCCCTAGCAAAAATGGGAAGTGTTTTATCTGGTTTGTTTTGGTTTTTATTTTTGTTGTTTCTAAACCAGGGTTTCCCTCTGTAGCCCTGGCTGTACTGGAATTCTCTCTGTAGACCAGGCTGGCCTTGAACTCACAGAGATCCACCTGTTTCTGCCTCCTGTGTGCTGGGATTAAAGGCATGTGCCACCACTGCCCACTAAGTGGAGGTACTTGTGATGCTTCTGTTGTCTTTTAGTTCCCTTGCCACCGTTCACTTGTGAAATCTTTAGGAACTCCCTCAGTCTTTTCCTCCTGTGTTCAAGCTTTTCTCCAGATGATCAATCAATTCTATCCACATCCATCTTATTCAGATCACAGAAGGTTACATCGGGTAGATACACCCTTCCTCATTGTAATGAGATATGCCTCACAACTTAGCCTAAAAAGTCTATCCTTTTATATCCATTGCAACAATGATTTGGAGATTTCTAATCCTCAAATCTTTATGTGTAACAGCCTAGCACTCATCCAAAGTTAGAGAGCTAATTGGTATTATCCTTTTTAAATTTAATTTTTGCCCCTTGCTGGGAATCAAACCCAGACTCTTGGCATGCTAAGCAGGCTCTCATTAAGCTATACACTCTTCACAGATGTTAACTTGGAAACGTAAATGACAACTTTTTCCTATGCCTCCAATCTGTCAGGTTTTCTTCCCTAGAAAACAATGGCCCAAATCAACTTTCAAACCCATTCCTTTTCAAACAAATCATCTGTCTAACTATAGTGCTGGACAAAGACAACCAAAATGCTTTCCTCTCTGTTGCTGTCATAAAAACATTGACCAAAGGCAACTCAAAGGAGAAAAGGGTTTATTTCATCTTAACACTTCCAGGTCACAGTTCCTCACTAAGGGAAACCAGGGTAGGAACTCGAGTTAGGACTGTTTGCCATACCACACAGCTATTCACTTGGACTGGTGAAATGAACAGGGGAACAGAGCAAAACCCACAAACGAATGCTTCTTGCTGATTCAATCACTGTAGCTTTCTCACAGGCCCATGCTCAGCTAAGCCTTCATATACAGCCCAGGACCACCTAAGTAGGTACAGTGCCATGCCATCCAAGGTGGACTGGCTTCCATCCCTGCATTAATAATCAACCTAATCCCTCCTAGGCATGCTCACAGGCCAATATGACATAGTCAGTTTCTCAACTGAGTCTTTCCTTTCACATATCTCTAGGCTGTCATGTTGACAGTTAAGCTAACTGGGTCACATCTGAATTGTAGCTCCCTTTATGTATGGGTGTATGCATTTGTTTGTTTCTTTACCTATTCCAGAGATTACTTTTTCTCCCCGTGTTCAGAGCCCTCTGTGATGAGCCATTACTCCTCCCAGGTCAGCATTCTCTCTGCCCTGCATTTGTTTCCTTTTCTCCTTTGTCCACATCACATTCTTGCACTCTCCTTTCTTTTGAGCCAGATATCGATTTCTCTTAAAGAAACCCTTACTCCTGGGAGCATGTGTGTTTCGTCCTCTTCTAGAAAGCCCGGTCACGCTTCTCAGAACGCACTGACTGAGTTTACCTCTCTTTGAAAGAGACTTTTTGTCTCATCACGTTCCTCTCACTTATTCTCCTCCTGGCTCCTGTCTTCAGTTTTCTTCTACCTCATTGCAACTCCGTATTTTCTACTTTTCTTATTTTCTTGGTTTCCCACAAGAGAGCCTTTATGTGCTTGCTTCTCCCTGGCCCTCTGCTCCCCGAGTCCCTCACACCAGCTCAGGCTAGGCTGCACTTAGTGCCCATGCATCTGATCCTCCAACAAGAAGATAGACAGAGCACATTTTCCAAATTGCCCTCAGCTCCCTTTCTGTTCCTCCTGGGATTGGAATCTGAAATGCGATCCTCATCCCTCATGTCTCCTCACAACTGCCTTCCATGGCAAAGTGGTGAGGCACCCACTTTCTTGCCAAAGAAACAGGTGCCTGAGCTGGAAATTCTCCCCCCCCCCCACACGCACACTCTTCATTTGCTTACTTTTGGAAGGCTTAGGCATATCTAAAGCTTAGGAGTGAGGGTGTCAAGAGGACGCTTCATAAACGGAAACACTTTTTTTTTTTCATCTTAAAAGCTTGGACCTCATCATCAGGCATTCCCTGGTACCACTGCTATGTGATTTTGGTGTGTGGGGTGGGGTGCAGCTGAACACTTCCTTCAAAATCCTCTGTTATTTTGAATTATTTGGGGGATTATCTGCTTACCAACTGAACTCTTGACAGTAACACCTACCATTATCACCCTCCAGTTTGCCAGTTGTTAACCAAACTACAGAAGACAGGTGATGGGATTCACAGTGACCATGTTAAATGCTCAGCAGCATATGGAGAGGTAATTCTTCAACTAGCAGAAAAGACAGGGAAGAATGTTGACAGGCCGCTAAGGGTATGCTCTGCATGCATTCGACCATCTAAAGGTACCGTGAAAGCAAATGAAGGGCATCCCACTTGGGACACAGTCACCACAAAAATTATAAACATCTTTGCTTATGTCAGGAGCTCCTGCGCAACAGAGCCACAGGAGACATCTCGGTGGAAAAGGCTGTTTGCCTTCGGCTCTAGTAACCTGAATATGTGCAGGGCAATTAGCCTCAGGCGGCAGACTCTAGGGCATACCACTGGTCACCTTGCAACAGGTGTGCCCTGCCTCAGGGCTCTGCAGAAATCTGGTACCACAGGGCCCTTAATACTCCCTGTTCAACTTCATCTCCTGCCCCAAAAGATAATATATTCCTCCTGGTCACCTAGCAAACTTTTGTGGCTTCTTATAGACACATTTTGTGCTCATTTTTAGGCTACAAAAAGAAGAAGTAAAATAAATAGTGATGTGTCCTAGGACAAAAGATAGATTTCTAACTCTGCCTCTGCTACTGCTAGGCATTTGTCTTAGCACAGCCAGATCCCCAACCCTCTTTCTTACACCCTCGGTAGGGGGTTCAGCCCGGTTTGGTTTGGTTTTTGCCTAGGGTAGACCTCTAGGACAGAATTGTTCAACCTGAGATTACAATTCCTCACTTGGCTTTAAAATTAAGTTTTGCACTGGAATGCAATATGTAAGACAGCATTGCAAAGACTGATAGTTTGTATACACCTAAGACTTAGTGATAATATAGTCTTTTATTGTGGATAAAGGTACAGCTGGTTTTTAAAATGAAGCCCAACAAATGTAGAGGGACAGGGAGGAAAATAGCTGTTCATGGGCAGGAGATATTAATAGAGGCCGACTGTGGGTAGACCTATGTTTCCTTTTAGGATGATGAAAATATTCTAAAATTAGGTGGTGGTGGTAATGGTGATGGTTGTAGAAACCAGTAAATATACTAAAATTCATTAGTTATGCATGCAAAAAATAAAAAGTTTATGGACTATAAATTAAAGCTGATTGAAAATATGGCAAAAGGCTGCTCAAGAGAGCCATTGATTTGCTTCAGGGCATCCGAATAGTCTCCGAAATCATAAAAACTTAAAGGGAAGAAGTATAGATGGATTTTATCAGATTCTAAAAAGGATCCAAGACTCATAAACATCTTTAAGTAAAGCTGCATCATTGTACAAAATAATAGGTTTGTTTTATCATTTGTGTGCATGTCTTGCATGGAGGGGGGTGCCCATGTATGTGACCTTTGTTCAAACTCAGCCTCTCCAATACCCTCTGTTGATATCACATTCTCCTTTTCTTTCACCCATGTTTCTCTTCTATCATAGCCCCGCCCCAACCCCCAACCCCCCCCCCCTTTTTAGATTCCACGTACAAGAGAAATATGTGAGTCCGGCTAATTACACTTAACACAAAAACCTCCAGCTCCAACCATTTTCCTGCAAATTGCATGATTTCATTCTTCTCTGCCTCTTCTATTAACTCATCCATGCCCCTCGGTGGATTCTGTCCTGTGGCTTCATCGAATCCTACAGCAAACACAGGGGTCTCCTATTGATGCTGACTTGAGTTTCTTCAGTAGCACAGTCAGACCACACAATGGTCCTGTCTCTAGTTTTTCAAGGAATCTCCATGTTGTTTCCCTAAATTGCTAAACTGCTTTACATTTCACCAGCAGCAGCTCTTTTATTTAAAAGAGCCCATAGAAATGTAAGGACCATTTAATCAAATAGTTTCCTCCTAGCACTAAAATTCTGTGATTCTAAAACCTGAGAAAGTTTATTTCTTCAAAATCAAAGTAATAAATAAAATTTGGCTTCTGGAACATTTCAAGGTCTATTTATTTAAAAATATGCATGGATTGGGCCAAATATTGCAAATATTTTAACAAAAGATTATCGTGTCCTTGTCTCAAAAATAAGAAGAGAGGAAGAGATCTAGCACTGTCCTCTGGCTTCCACATCACATACATGGGCAAGTGCACCCAAAACCAAATGTTTACACACAGACTCATATATGCATGCTTACAACACACAGAGATACACAGACATGCACAAACACAGAAACACAATTCTGAGGTGAGCCATGCATAAGGCATTCACCTATAATCCTGACATTCAGGAGGCAGAGGCAAGAGGGTTATGGTGGGTTTAAGGGGGATTTGTCCATATGGAGAGTTCCTGACCTGCTGTGATTATATAGTGAGACTATCTCAATAGTAGTAGTAGTAGTAGTAGTAGTAGTAAATGATAATAATTCTAAAAATAGTAGAGCTTACATATCCTCCCTGATCTTTTCATTGGGATGCAAACCCATTAACAATAAAGACAAAGGAAAACTGAGACTAGAAATATTTACAAAAGACTGGGAAAGAAGAGAAGAAGGAGAAAGAATGGTAAATGGGCATAGCAGTATAGCTGGATAAGAGGAATAACTTCAAATGTTTTATAACACAACAGAAAGCTATGGCTAAAAATAATTAATTGGGTATTTCAAATTAGAGAGGATTTTGAGTGCCCCCCAAAAAGTTTGAGGTGATGGATATGCCAATCACTATAAACTGATTATTGCATGTTATATATATTATCAAAATATTGTACTTTCTCTCGAGATATGTACAATTAAAAGTGAAAAGGGGGTAGCAAAATGGTTCACCAGGTAAAGGTGTTTGCCACCCAGCATGATGTCATCAGGTCAATGCTCAGGATCCTTGTGGTAAAATGAGAGAACTGACCACAGTGAGTTGTCATCTAATCTCCACAGGTACATGTTGGTACATACAGGCCCACACATATGCACACAATAAATAAATAGATGATAGACAGACAGATGGACAGACATATGACAGATGCATAGAAAGATAGATAGATGATAGATAGATAGATGATAGATAGATAGATAGATAGATAGATAGATAGATAGATAGATAGATAGATAGATAGATAGATAGATGTTAGAAGGGTGAAAATATATGATAGCAAAAAGAGATGCAAAGAAACTAACAAAAAGATTCTGTGTTTCTTACGCAAATGGGGAAACTGGGTATTTTAAGAGTGGCAATTTGGAGATATGAAAAAGCATTTCTGAAGAAGAGGGATGTTTATACAAGAGACTGTGTTGGGTTCTTCTGTGAAGGCAATGAACTATTAGCCAACTACACTCATACGTTCCTTCATTGCAAAAGGTATGTCTAGTTTATCTAGCAATGCTAAAAAAGAAGTCTGTATGGGCCCAGCAAGTACTTAATGTTTATTAAGTTGCAGTGTAATTTTTCCATTGCAAAATTGTTGGCAATAAGCAAATGACTGGCTACCACGTAGTCGTCCATTCACAGCAAATTCTTTGAAGTCATTCTATTAATGAAATCTATTTACATGTGACTCTATAAAAGAATTTCCAGAATGTATTAGCGAATGAAAAAGCAAAACATAGACTACTCTCACTTGAGTAATAGGTAAATAGCTATTGATACCTTGATGTGATGAGCAGTGACGAGTTTCTCTCCTCACCACTACATGGGTGTCCAAATACCATTTCTTTCCCTCAGATTTGGGAGGATTTCCGGTGTGATTTCACCAAATAGATGCTCTGTGCACTTGCTGTTGTTTTAGCTCCTCTTTCTGTTTACATGGATTCTTGGCTCTGGCCCCTTCTGAATATCCCGGAGCTCTTGGAAGATTTGGTCATTCTCATTGGCGGGGGAAAGAGATGGGAGAAGGGGGGTTTGTTTAAATGTTTTTTTTTCTCTACCCCTGATATTCTTTTTTCTGATTCATGTTCTGTGGCAAAATTTGAAATTGTTTTCTGGCATTTGGTATAAGGCATTAAGAACGTGGGAGTGCATTAATGTCTCGTTTTCTTATATTTTTGGTGTTCATTGAGTTCTGTGTATTGCATCTATGAAGAATGGGTATGTCCTGCATCCCTCCCCCCTTTTTTGTTTGTTTATTTTGAGTCTCTCTGGTATGTTTTCTTTACTTGGGTTTATTCCCCTTATACTATTTAAAAGGAAGCTAACTGTAGTAACAAAAACAATGGTTGGACAGCTAGCCCAGTGGTCACATGAAGTAAAAGATACATCACTTATGTCCCAGATAATCTACACAGACCCAGTTTCTGGAGCACTTTGCCAATAATTGTCCTCCCACATATATCCAAGACTCTGTGTATGTGTGTGTTTCTGTTTGTTTGTCTGTTTGTGCCAGTGACCCACAATTCTTGCCTGAGAGTAATTGTATCCACCTGTAGACTGGGCCATGTTCAGCAGCACACTTCGCATGAGCCTGTGTTGCTACTTACCTAGACAACAGCAGAGGTGGTGTCCTTCATACAGTCTTCAGGTTAGTCCCTTCCCGATGAATGCAAAGATCTCATGCAATGCCTTCCCCCAGGCGTAATTGTAACACATACTCTGGGGACCAGCCTTGCCATCCTTCCTTACCCACAGTGCTCCTGGGTTCAAGTTGGCACTCCACAGCCTTTTCAGTTTCTCTCTCAGGCTTGTGATTCCTACAGTGCCCAAGTTGAAGGGACAGCATATCCCTGGCAAATGCATCTGATCCAGGCTTGAAGTGGGCTCCATTGTACAGCCAAGCACCAGTTAGCAAATGCTCTTAGTTGCTTCTTAGTTGGAGGATATGGGAATTTAAGCCCAGGTTGGTGGTTTTCTCTGCATCACCTTTCTCTTTCGCCATACTCTTCAGCTCTCTTATGATCACCATATATGCTCCTGGGGTTCCTCCCACCTCCTTAAGAATAGAGTCTAATTTTATGTATTATAATTCCTTTCCTTCACTGAGTCCCAGAGAGTCAGCTTCTAATGTGCTCATTTTCTGCTAGACCCTGAGTACTTTCCACTACACTTCTCAACACAGTTCAGTCAACAGAATTATGTTCTCTGGCACATTGCGTTTGCAACAGATGAGGTTGAGTTAAGAGCAGCACATATTTTCCATAAACTGCTTGCTGCTTCCAGCTTGAGGTAGGGTCTTCCTTCATTGTTTATCTGCTCCTTATTTCTGGTGTTAACAGTAGAGGCTATGTGGTTGCCTCCAGCTTAGGAATTTCCTCTACCTGCACTGCTGTGATTTATCCCTGCATTGCTGATCTCTACCTCAGATCTGCCACTTCCCAGTGATGTCCTTCATTTTCCTTGTCCACTGAATTGTTTATTTCAAAGATACTGAATTATCTCCCCTTTAGACTATATGGCTTTCCACCCTCCTCACCATTTTACACCTTCAAAATGAGTTTTACTAAGAGATCCATTTCCTCCTTGATTCAATTATTTTGACACCTTTTGCTCTAAACAGAACAATCTCTAAATCGTTGCATATCACTATATACCATCTTGTTACTTATCATATCTTTAACAGCAACACAACCACACTTCTCTAAAATTAATATAATAGATTATACATCTCAAAAGTATTTTATTTTTATTCATCTTTATTTTTATTTTATTGAGACAGGGTTTCTCCGTGTAGCCCTGGATGTCCTGGGATTCATTCTGTAGACCAGGCTGGTCTTGAGCTCAGAAGCCAGCCTGCCTTTCCCTCCTTTCTGAGTGCTGAGACTAAAGGCATGTGCTACCACCACCCAGCTTCAAGAGTATTTTTTAAAAGCCAACAACTCTATCATTGGCAGAAACAAAACATAACACACTGGTGAAAAACAAGCCTCTGAAAGTAGTTGAGCTAATAACTATCTTTTATCTCAAGAAGCCTTTAGAACCATCTTTCCCACTAATAAAAGTAGGTGAGTGGCACTTTATTGGTTCTCTGTGGTGATTATGTAAGATAGTGGCTGCTTGAGGACTCAATGATGATGCCAAATAACTTTTCCCCTTTTGGCTTCATGTCATCATCAACTCCCCACAAACCTTGTAAATCTCAACCTTGTCTTCACCACCTCATTTAAACTCACCTTTTAATTCTTAACATCATCACCTGCATTGATGTTAAATAAATTAATTTCATCATGTCAATTACATCAAGTTGATAGAAAAAAATACCTAATGTACATCCTTTGGTATACCATATTTTTATCTTACTCTTTTGACGGTGGGCTGAAAGAGTACCCTGGTGTAAACTGGGTGTGGAGGTACATATTATAATCCTAGCACTCACAGAGAAAAAGCTCAAGTTATAGTTAGCCACACTTAGACCTTGTCTGGGCCAGGTGGAGGGAGAGAAAAAGAGAGAAGATATCTCTTAAATTATAGAATGCTAGACTCTAATCTTAGACTCAGCCCAAACAATGAGAGCTTTGTGCTTTGTTACAAGTTAGAGAGCTGTCTCATATCCATTCACACCAGTTGTTATGGTGATTGTCTATGGGGACCACAGACACATTCCAGCTCAAGATCTATTTTTATATGACTGTTCTGAGGATCTGCAGACACCTGTCTCATTTAGCAGATAGAATATTTAAGCATCAAGATGCTTTAAAAATAACAGATAAGCCAGCCGTGATGACATATTTTAAGCCAGAAATTTTATTACTGAAGACTAAGATTTCACTTATTTCAGTGATATCTTTGTAGTACTGTTTCCAAGAAAATACAACCTGACTCTAAACAAAATCAGATAGAAGAAAATGTGGATTTGTCTAATGATAAATGAAAAGAAAAAAAAATCTCCTGCACTTTTATTGTTGCTCCATAAGTTGTGAAAGAGACAGTATGGGAAGCTGGGTGTGTGTTGCATGCCTGAAGTCCAAGTACTCAAGAGGCTGAGGCAGAAGAATGGCAATTTCAAGGTCAACTAGGGTTCTACAACCAACCAGATCCTGTCTGAAGAGAAAGGGTGGATCTAGGCAGGGGAAGGATGGAGAAGTGAGGATAATGCCGACAAATATGGTTGGAGTGTCTTATGTGCATATATGAAAATATCAACATTTATGCATAGTTTATGCTAAGAAAATTTTCACATTTTTTGCTTGTTTTCTGAAACAGGTTCTCACTCTGTGGATCAGGCTGGCCTGGAACTCACTACAAAGCCCAACTCTTCTGCAACCTGAATCAATCTATTTGTTTCCACCTCCCAAGTGCTAGGGTTATAGGCATAACCAAACCAAGCCAGAAAGAAAGAAGGAAGGAAGGAAGAATATGCAGCTTGTAAACCAATTTAAAGCACCCAACTGAGTCAGTTTACATTTTAAACCTTCATTCTGCTTGCAATTTAGTTCCTTTTTGCTTTGACTTGATTACATTGGTTTCTTTACTGCCCAATCAAACACTCCACATCTTTTATATTCTTGATTTTTCATATTCTTCAGTTAATATTGATTGGTTCTAGTACACCTCTCATAACCCTGGCCTGGATCTAGACATAATCCATCTCTTAGTATATTTTTATGCATGTATCTTTATGTGTATGGCATAAGTATGTGCATATGTGTGTACAGGTAAGCATGGAAGCATGTGCATGTGGAGGTCATAAATAGGTGTTGAGTATCTTCCTCATTTTTCACCTTTATTTTTCTGAGGCAGGACCTCTCATTGATTCCAGAACTTGATGGTTAGGCTCAACTGTCTGGTAAGCAACCCCCAGGGATCCTCCTGTGTCTGCAACCTCACACTAGAACTACAGGTGTGCACCGCTGCACCTGGATCTTTACAGGGATGCTGTCTCCAAACTTAGATGCTCATGTTTGCATGGCAAGCACTTCACTGACTGAACCAAATTCCCAGACACCATCACCCATTTAATAATCCACTTGACTTTGAGAGGATTTGGCACATAGACTTCTAGTCCTTTAGCAGATTTCTCTAGTCAAGGAAGAGATGACAAAAACAGAGGTCTGAGATGCCATAGAAAGCCCAAGGTGCAAAATATTCTACAGTGCTGCACTGGTCAGAGTGGCAGCGAGGTGGGGGGATGGGTTTGTAGAGCTTTGGGGAGACTGAGTAAGGTGACACCAGTTATCTTAAAGAGAAGGAGGAGGGAAGAGATTAACTGGCACAGCTTTTATTTATTTATTTATTTTTAAGCTGTGGTATGTGGGCAATCAAGTGCAGGGATTTAGGTTGGGAATTTTGGGGTTTTGAGACAGTCTCACTATGTAGCCAAGGCTGACCTGAGACTTGACATCCTCCTACCTTCACCTTCCAAGGGCTGGGGTGACAAGTACATCACCAGCATAGCTTATTACAGTTGTTGAAAACATTGTTTTATAATAGGATTTGTGTATTACAGTCGATCTTAAAAAATAAAATGTATTATTACATCATGGATTTATTACATGAATGCCTTGTTACGAATCGTTCATGCGACATGAAAATGAATTAATCTGTCAGAGTGAAGACAGAATTGTTAGTTGGATGACAACGGTATGAATAATTCAGCAGAAGCAAGGGATTTCAGTGCTTGGCTTAGTGGTGCCACATTCACAAAGGCAGGAGAAATTTATCTGTTGTCTGTAACATTTTCTTGGGCTCTACTGGAGAAAACCCACCCACCAGACAGAATGAACATTTAGCACTTTATTCCTAAGTACTGACTTAAGAATTCAGCGACAGCTTATTAAATAATTTGCATTTACCAGCTGAATACAGGCATACTATAGTTTTTTAAAAAGCTATCTTCCTTATAAGTAAATGTAGTATAGATTGCTGGCATAGTGATCACATAATGCAAGCAAGCCCAGAAATTAGGTAGTTAATAGTACATCTTTCAACATTTTGAATTCTCTTCTATATGAACAGGTTCAGTATTATGTAAATGTTTTTTAAAACTTTATTTTTTCTTCCAAAACTGGTTATTCAATCTTGACAATGCTTCTCTAAGTGTGAATGCCTCACACAAAGTATGATAATTGCCAGTAGAAAGTCTATACAAGTTACACCAGGGAACTATAAAAATGACCAGAGAACCAGAGCTTGCTTGTTTAACACTGGCCTTTCGGCACACTGGGTTTCTAACTTCTTGTTACATTTCTCAATACCATGAAGATTATGTTTGTTTTAGAGTTCTCATCAATGTCCAGTTTATAACTTCAAGCTAAACAAGACTCCCAGGACACTCAGTTATTAGCCATATGCAGCTTTTGCTCATCTACCTGTCTCTGATGTCCAAATCAGTCAGTCATCCATCGTCTGTGAGCCTATGTTCTCATCAGAATAATGAAGACAGCTGTTGGGTGTTGAGTTGGAAGCACTTGCCTTATGCATATAAATCAGGTTTCCTTAACACTTTCTTTCCTTATTTGTATTCATTCAGCAGCTGAGGAAACTGCATTCTAGCATCTAAATAATTTGGCATTTTTTCTCTGCAGCAGTATAAAATCAGCATAAATCAGCCGAGAATTAAAGACAGCGGTAATGAATGTCCTGAGGGAAACTCATTGAATCACTACATTTCTTACACATTTGGTAACTACTTTCAATTTTGAAGGTCAGGTAGAGATCAATGTAAATGAATGATAGAATTTGGATGTAATGTGAAAGAATTTAAAACAGGTGTAAATGATGCTAATGCTAACTATATGATATAAATATGAGCATTAGCCACAAAGGATGAATGCTCTGCCACTAGAACCAACCAAGAGAGATGTAAGGCAGACTGCTCCCATGAGATACATGCTTTAGCATCTGTGTGGCAGCTGGTGGGAAAAAGTCATAGTGAGATGCACCATGAAGAAGTGAGACAGAGGCAGAGGAAGCATCTTGGTGGAATCAGAAGAAGACAGAGCAGAGTGGGACTGCACAGACCAGATAGTCAGAATGAGAAGAGCAGTAAAGCTAGGTGTGATGGTAAAAAGCCTGTAATTCCAGCATTTGGGAGTCTGAGACAGGAGGGTGGTGAGGTTAAGACCAGTCTGGGCTGCATAACAAAATCCCACCTCTAGAAAACCAATAATGAAGAAGAGGAATGGGTTCTCTGAGGAGGTACACATGTACTCAGGAATTGCCTATGTTTGTATTTTGTTGTAAAGTGAGATCTAGGTCTTTTGTGTATTGGTTACATTTCTGCCATACCTGATACCCCGAACAAAGTGAATATTCTCACAATATCAAAGTTTTCTCCAAACTCTTAAGAACGGGTAGATTGAGTTTGCAAAACAAACACACAGAAAAAAATATATTAATTTAGCAATCATTTGCAGACTTGCTCATCACTTAACTTATTCCATGTGTAACTCTGAGTTATAATTACTGGTTCTATATTTAAATTTGTATCAAATATGAAATAATTATACTCAACCCAAATACCCATTTCAGAGAGATGATTCACAGTTGCAACATTTAACAGCAACAAAATTTAACTTCAAATTTCCTCTAAAATCTCCCCTTACTTTACATCCTACCAAGTGAATAGTGATAACCTCCACAGAACCACAGTGCTCCCCTCCTGAGATACAGCTCAGCCTTGCTCAAGTCCAGGCCTTGAACTTGCTCCCAAAATTAAAGTTCTTGACTAACAACTAACTGCATGAACATCTGCAGTGTTCTTTCACTTTATAACCTTAGCATTTTATAATTTGCAGGGAAACAACTTACAGAGATCTTTTAAGTTAAGCTTAATCATGATACAAGTGAGACAGAAATGGCCATTGATTCCTTATAGAATGCTACAGAGGCAGGTATAGAATCCAGATCTCAGGATGCTTCGTTTCCTCCTTTCTGCTGTGCAAAATTCAGCTGATATAATCATAATTTTAGCCTAGCTAGATCCCAGAAGAGGACATTGCAGCCAGCCCTGAAGAGACAAAATAAGTTAGGGTCAAATGGAAGGGGAGAAGGTCCTCCCCCATCAGTGGACTTGGAGGGGGGCAGGGAGGAGATGAGGGAGGAATGGGGAGAGAGGGCGGGAATGAGGGAGGGGGCTATGACTGGAATATAAAGGACCTAACCTGTGATTAATATAAAAATAAATAAATTACATAAAAAAATAACTGAGCACAGGTTGGAGTGATGGGTCAGGGGCTAAGAGCACTAGGCCACTCCCTGGGTTCGATTCCCAGGACTCACATGACAACTCACAACCATCACTGTAGTTTGAGAAGATTCAATGTGTCTTCTTGCCTCAGCAAGCACCAGACACTCAGGTGATACACAGACATACATGGAAGTAAAACACCTATACAGATAACATTAAAAATGAATGTAAGAAAATAATTTAGCACTGAAATATTGGAAGAAATCCTCAGGTGGTGACATTGTATTTTATTCTATTCTTCTGTTCAGTTTTATTCTGTTCAGTGTTAATAGAACATAATCAGGGAACAGAAAAAAGATTTGGGAAACATGCTAGACAACTATACTATGCTGGCCATGTGTTTGCAAACTTAGAGAAAATGTGTGAACTTTGTTGAGTATTAGTTGTATTTGAAAGAAACAGTTGTTCTAGGGGCTGGGGAAATGGCTCAGGCTATAAAGTATTTGTTGAGCAAACATGAGTTCTGATCCCCAGCACCCATATAAAAAGGTAGCACAGCATTGTATCTGTGAAATCCCAACACTGGGAGGCATAGACAGGAGGATCCCAGCCCAGATGGTCCAGCTAGATCAGGAATCAGGGAGCTCCAGGTCGGGCAAGAGGCTGTGTCTCAAAAATTAATGGGGAGTGTGATTGGGGATGACACCTAACACAACCTCTGGCATTCACATGTTGGTGAACACATTTGAGCATGAACGTACACATACATCACATAGCACACACAAAGTGAAAAGTGTTTTCTCAAGCAATAGCAGAAAATTTAGGATCAGTTTCGCTGTACTGTAGAAGTTCATCAGTGCCTCGTTTTGTTTTGTTTTGTTTGTTTTCCTAGAGAAGGAAAATGACCAACAGTCAAGGATTTGCACTCTCAGGGGCTGTTCTGCTGCTCTTTTCACAGGTGTATCTTTTTTTTTTTCTGGCCTGAGAATCAGATGAGTGTGTTGCTCAGTCATCACCGGAGGAGCTTCCTCCTGCAGCAGGTGGAAATAAATACGAATACCCACAAAGGAACAATGTGCAAAGAGTAAGAGAGCTTGGAATACTCAGTCCAAAGTCGAATGTCTCCATCAAATCCCCTCAGGGGTCAGAAAATACTGAAGAGGAGATGGAAAGATTGTGAGAGCCAGAGGGGTTGGAGGACCACAAGGAAACAAGACCTTCTAGACATATCAGCTTCTAGACGTAGCATGTCCGTGGCCTGCATGGATCTAAAGGAGACAGGTCCCACTGCCGAGCCATCTCTCCAGCCTGTGTTCCATTATTTTTAAAATTATGACTATTATCAGCTAAATGTGACACAGAAGAAATGAGGAAACCAAACATTGTGAGATCTGGATTCTACACCTGCCTCTGATTTTAGTTTGTAGCATTATGTAGGGAATCCGTGCATTCTCTGTCTCAGTTGTTCCATAGGAAGCTTGAACTAAAAGATCTCTGTAAGTTGTTTCCTTGCAAATTACAATACGCTAAGGTTATAAAGTAAACAAATACTGCAGATGTTTATGTAGTTGGTTGTTGGTCAAGAACTTTTGGTTTTCGGAGCAAGTTCAAGGCCTGGATAGCTTAGCGAGGCTGCGCTGTATCTCAGGAGGGGAGTGCTGTGGCCCTGTGGAGGTTATTGGTATTGGCAAAGTAGAATGTAAGGTAAGGGGGGGGTTTAGTGGAAATTTGAAGTTAAATTTTGTTGCTGTTGAAAGTTGTAATTGTGAATCATCTCTCTGAAATGGGTATTTAGGTTGAGTATAATTATTTCATCCTTGATGTGAATCTAAATATAGAACCAGTAATTATGACTCAAAGTTACACATGGAAGCTATCTTCAATTGATAACAACTTGTAAATGAAAATATTAGTTTCCCCGATGAAGTTTCACTGGGTACCCAGACCTCACCTAAGGATGGACCCCATACCCAGTAGTGTATGGCCAACAGAAAACAAATTGGTGCTATTTTTGGAGGTTCTTGTCTCATAATGCTTGTCTGATCATTATTTTTTTCCTTGCAGGTTTTTTGCATGTATATTACAGTTTCCACTGTTGCATTTTGATGGAGTTTCCATGGGTATGAACGCGTATCCCTACTTCTTGTGATTTTCCCTTGTCTCTTTTCTTTTTCTGTTTGTTTGTTTGTTTGTTTGTTTTATCCTATTCCAGTCTATTTGTTTCTTTTTTATCACTAATTTTAGACTCCAGTTTGTATTCTAATGAGAGAAAAAGAGTGTGGATTTGAGGGGGGAGGAGACACAGTAATCAGAATATATTGTTTGAGAAAATATATTTTCAATAAAAAAATAAAATTTAAAAGAGTATCACTTTCACTCCACACCTAGTTTGACAACTGCTATGACCACCAGACCTTATTACAGTGACCAATGGAATAAACATACTTTGTTGTTGATAGCTCTCCAAATCTTCTTTTAAAAACTATAGGTACGCACAATGTAGCCAAATAATTTTTAAAAATTCAGACTTTGAAATGGAATTTTTTTATCTTATATCTGACCTATAAGATGGTAGAAATCATAACTTGAACTGTCTGTTTTGATACAATTAAACATTTACTTAGTTCACTATTTAGGTTTTGACAGAAATAAAAATATAAGCAATGATTGAATATTTGGTTTACTTAAGAATTACTTATATATGAATGTGAAGGCAATTCTTTTCAAAGAATGTTCCATGAAGAAATATAAAAATAATAAAAGGTGCTAATTCTCATAGAAAAAATAGCTGTATAATTTTAAACAGATACAGGATTTAGGGGAGCTCATAACCCCATATACCAGAAACAATTAGAGAAGCTAGAATGCAAAGGTCAAATATTAATTCTCTTTATAAAATAATCAAAATGAATGTTTTGTTTGTTCGTTTTTTTGCTTCTTCTAGACAGGGTCTCACTATGTAGCCCTGGCTGTCCTGGAACTCACAGTGAACTGCCTGCTTCTGCCTTCCTTGTGCTGGAACTAAAGGTGTGCACCTCCACACCTGGTACCCAAATTTTCTAACCAGATTTTTTTCTCTCTATCAACATTACTGTCTTTTCATTCCTCTTTTAAATTTCTTTGGAGCACAAATTTATTTTGCCATGGTTTGGGTCCAGCTTTCACTTTTCCTCTTAGGTTGAGACGAAGCCTAGAGGTGAGATCTATGTGTGAAAAACCTCTAGCAGGCACCCACTTACCACTATACGTTTTGTACCCTTAAGAATATTTTCATAGCTGGGCACAGTGCTATATATACAATACATAGCACTGTATACATGCACACATATGCATATACATATATATGTATGGACAGTCAGAGCTACATAGTGAGACTTCATCTCAAATATATATATATAATATATTTACTGTGTATATTCAGTGTATGTACATACATGTCACTGAAAATTGACATGCTACTGAGATCCAGGATACCCACTCAAATTCCACACTGAAGTGTGATCAAATGCCTCTCCTGGATCTTTATTTTTGAGTGCATCTACTGAGAATGAATTAACCTTATTTCCCATCCCATTATCCCTTTTTATGGGGGAGACATGGTTGGTGGCAGAACATGGAGAAAACAGAGATTTATTCCTTTCACACAAAAGTTCATCCATAATATCACTTAGTGCCACTCATCTCCACTTATCCAGAGCTGAGCTACAGGGTCATGCCCAGCTGCTGGGGATGCTAAAAAACAGAGCCTTGGCTTGGGTCAGCTGTGTGTGTTAGTCATCATATCAGGTATGCCTTGATTAATCTCAGTTGGAGCCTCAGCCCAGCTTATATCATTCATAGTTTTCAACTACTCCATTATACAACGTGCAAAGAAAAAATGAACTGGGGTCAGGGTCAGTGAAGGAGAAAACCATTCTGTCTCTAAGCAGCAGGTGACACCGATTTTACAAGAAGGCATGTTCTCTGTATATGTTAAAAGTGAAGAAAGGTCAATACAAATAGGTTTCACTATAGCCAAGTTTCTTATTTATTAAATATCAGATCTGATTTTTTTGATTGACTCTGTGGGGTTTCACAGTACTATGAAATGTTACTGTAAAGAGGGCCCTTTCACAAACTCAGCTTTGTTCAGGAATTTGAAAATGCAGCCAGCTTTTATCCTGCCAGAACATTTTAAGGTGCTTCACAAAAACATGTACACTTACTTACCAACTGTAATACAATCTGTAGCCTGAGATAAGGATTGAGAGCAGACAGAAATGAGTGAGTCAATACTATTGGCTTCTATTTTTGATAAGAGTATAAGAGAATTGTCTGCCTTCAGTCTAACTGCTTCCTATGGGGATATACACAGAGAACATAGGTGTGGTTCAGAATCCAGAAGACGCTGTTTTCACATGTTTGCCTAACATCATTTAAACTGTTCATTCACTGCATCTTTTTTAAAATTATGTAACAAAAATTTTAAATAATAAAAGATAATTCTATTTTTGCTAAAATTCATTCCTGAGTTGGTATCCTCTAAACTCCTATCTCACTATATCTATAGATATATCTATATATCTTATGAAACATAAGTTAAAGGCCTTTAAATGAATGCTCACCCACTCGCCCTTTATACAGTGCTAGATAGCAAACCCAGGACTTTATGGTACATGCTAGGCAGGTGCTCTACCCCTAAGCCATATTCTCAGACCTTCTTTCAATATTTACATGGATTTTTCCCTGCCCAGAGGGCCAGAACACTTAGTCATATAATTTTGTTTATTTTTCTTTTTTAAATTTAATTAATTAATTAATTTATTTATTACGGTTTATTCACTTTGTATCCCAGCTGTAGACTCCCTTCCCATCCCCTCCCAATCCCTTCCTTTTCTCCTCCCACACCCTTCCCCAGGTCCATGGATAGGGGAGGTCTTCCTCCCCTTCCCTCTGACCCTAGCCAATGAGATCTCATCAGGATAGGCTGTATCCTCCTCTGTGGCCTGGCAAGGCTGCTCCCCGCTCAGGGGGAAGAGATCAAAGAGCCAGCCACTGAGTTCATGTCAGAGACAGTCCCTGTTCCCCTTAGTAGGGAACCTACTTGGAGATTTTGCTGCCATGTGTGTAGGGGTTCTTGGTTATCTCCATGCATGGTCCTTGGTTGTACTTAATGAATTTTATTTCAGAGGTGTAGTCTGGTAGGACTTACTTTGTTGTTGTTGTTGTTGTTTTATGTGATTAGTGTTCTGCCTCCATGTATATCTGTATAAGGGTGCCAGATCCCCTAGAACTGAAGTTATAGACAGTTGTGAGCTGCCACGTGGGTTTTGGGATTTGAACCTGGGTCCCTGGGAAGAATATTCAGTGTTCTTAACCACTGAACCATTTCTCCAGCCTATGGTAGGACTTACAATAGTTATTCTGATCTCTGTCTTGATGGTACACATCCTCTCTTTAGAACTACAGGTTTCGTCTTTTCAGCCTTTGTATACTTTGTCTTCATGTTTTGTGTCTTTCAGGAACACACATAAAACCTGAAGGAATGTTCTGAAAAGATAACTAATAGAATGCTAATGTATCTGGGATTACCAATGAAGATATCCTGGCTAAATTTAATTTCAAACTATGGGTCTCTAGAAGCACAAAGCTAATTAATCTGACAATGAAGGTTAATGGAAAGAAATCACAAGGCCTGTACTACTGAAGTGTGTGTGTGTGTGTGTGTATGTGTGTGTGTGTGTGTGTGTGTGTGTTATGTCATTCTTTGCAGACAGTATCTTTCTTTGTAGCTGTGGCTGGCCTGAAACTTTACATGCAGACCAGGCTAGACTCAAAATTGTAGCAATCTTCCTGCTTCTGCCTCCTGAGAGCTTGGATTACAAGTGTGTGCCACTGTGTCAGCACATACTGCTGATCACTGACATTATCAATCACTCATTCTTCATTGAAGCTATTACCTGCACTGTTAATTGAATCTTCACTGCAGTTGACAAGATAGAAAAAAATTCCCTCAATTTTAAAAGTAAGGTATCTGGATCCCAAGGAGATAAAGAATTGCTCTGTCAAATGGACAGGTTGTAGCTGATGGGAGATACCAACATAGGCAGTCATATTCTAGAACCTATGCTCTTATTCACCATACTAACCCATCCTCCTTAGTTCATGACCTAAGCCATGGTTACAGAAACATATTTCTCTCCCCCACCCCCAAACTGAAGAGACATCAGAAGCACAGGTAAATTTTGTAGCTCTAGCTGAGTGGCATTTGTGTGCCTGCTTTCTTTTCTCATAGCTAGCAGAGGGAAGGCCAATTGGACCCTCTCTTCTAGACGAAACTTTTTCATCTACAAATGGACATTAGACTTGAACCACAACACCCTGTCCAGGATAAATTAAATTGGTTGAGGTTTGACTTTAGCTTGGCTAGCTCTTTGAACACAGGAAGTATAAATATGGAAGCAGATTGCAACAGCCCTTTTCTATTACATAAAACAAGTAAAAGAGAGAGGCGGTCTGCAGGGAAAGATGCATACAGAAAACATTCCCAGAAAAGCAGAATAATTTCTTGGGCTACTAGAGTAAACAAATTGTCAGCTGGCCTCACTACTGTCACTCCGTCCTTGTGTTCTGCTGCCTTCAAGACAGGACTTTGGAGCTCTTACCTCCAAATGGGAAGTCTAACCAGCATGGTGATTCGCAGTTGTAACTTCACTGTTTGGAAGACTGAAGTAGAATCTCAATGACTTTCAGGTCACTTTGAGCTAGAGTGAAACCTTATCTCAAAAAAATAAAAAGAAAAAAACCAAAGCCTAATATTCTCTTGCGTGGATATGATTTTTTTTTTAATTTGGCAGAAGGAAGGGTGGCATCAAGGCTTAGCTCACAAGGAGCATCATACATTGTGTTAGTTTTCCGGTACTGAACTAAAATAGTGTAGATGATCCAGAAAGGGCAGGGAGTCACTTTTGGCTTTGTGAGCCCATTGGTGGTTGGCCTATTGTTTGGGAGCCTGTGGTGAATCCTGAGGTGGTAAAAGAGCTAAGCAGTCATCTAATGGTACCTGAAGTGGGGGAGCCAAGAAGGAGGAAGAAGAAGAAAGAGTGAGAAAGAGAGGAGAGAAGGGAGGGAGGAGAGAAGGGAGGGAAGAAGGAGGGAGGGAGGCAGGAGGGAGGAAGTGGGAGAGAACAAGTGAGCAAGAAACCGGGGACCAAACCTTCAACAAAGAGGCCTTGGAAGGACTCTAGCAGACATCCACTCATCCCCTCCCTGAGGTCAGGCGTGCTCGGAGTAAACAGCACAGCTGTGCTCCCAGGAAAGGCTATCTCCTAAGAAGCCAATCCTAGCTGACCTACCGGTTGGCCAAAAACACTGGAAGCCCATCTGAGACCATGCAAGCCCAGCATAGATAAACAGAACTGCCTGCCCAAGCCATAGACTTGTATAACACAACTGCTATGATTACCAGGCTGGACTGTTAAGCAGTATTAGCTAACTGACGCAGGTACCTAAAATGTTCCCACAAGTATTTCCAAAAGCCTGAATCTGCTGAAAGCACCACGCCTGATGTCCCATAATACACCTTCTAGTTGCCTTGTGTCTCCTTAGTTTGGTTTCTGGTATTTGCAAGCTGAAAACTTCTACATGACCAGAGTATTCAGGACTTGAGAATAATAAGAAGACAATGTGTCATCCTTACACAAGTTCTCCTAAGAAGGAGCCAGATCAGTGACATCAAGACTTGAGGATAACTAGCAGGAGGCAGGGAGGCTACTGAGGATATAAAAAGAAAACTGAAGAAGTATTTAATTGGGGGGGGGGGGGAACTAATTGAAGAATCTGGTTATAAAATAGTATGAAGATAGGGAAGGAAGGTTAGTAGATATTGAGAAGCAAATGAGTGATACCCATGGGCTGGGCTTCGCAAGCCTGTACCTGCCCCTGTGCTGAGGGAGACACTACTGTATTCTGCTTTGGATCCACAGATGAGGAGCCGCCCAAGTAGGCATGGAACTTTAGCAAATGCCATCATTGCCCTCTGAGACAGTGAGAAACCAGAAGCTGCCTGTTGCTTCTGCCTTCCAATACCTTGCCAGTTTCTATTAGCAAGCCCTAACCAGAAGCCTGCTGGCAAAGGAGTCTGAAGCAGGCAGCGTGCAGACTTCCAGCCATCTAAAAATTAACAGAGCAAAGGACTGGAGAGAGTGACTCACACAAGGAGGTAACAGCGAAGGGTTAAAGATGTCACAGCTAAGAAGGAAGCTGAGACACCTCTGTCCCTGAAGGATTAGGCTATGAGTAAATTCGTTATCTTTGTCTGGTCTGCTTTGTAGCATTCTGAATGTGACTGTGTTTTCATTTCTTTAGCAAGGAACAGGAGAAGGGAAATATTGAGCAGAAGATGAATGTACACAGGAGTCAGGAGCGCGTTTTCAACTCTGTCTTCATTTTCAGGCTCCCAAATATGTTCCTGCATTCAACACCCTCCTCTACCTCCTTCCTGCATCCTTTTCTTCATCTTCTTCCTTTTTTTCCTCGTCCTCCTCTCCTTTTTCTTTGGGCACTTCTTCATGTTAAGATCAGTAGGGTTCACATTGCTGGAAAATAAATGTGTTGAATACAGAAACAATGTAGCTCTACACCTGAAAAGGGAACTAGGAAAGTTTTAAGTATAGAGTCATTCACAAACTGTGGAAAATCAAAAATTTTCTACACATTCAGCATTATATGTTGTGGGGAAATATTCAATAAAATTATAAGTGTACACAATTTATGTAAATGAAAAAAATTAGGGATGTCTATGTCCAATTATTATCCCATTTGTGTTTTGCAGTTTGCATTGTATATTGGCACTCAGAAATGATGACAATGTCTGAACAAAAATGTCAATAGTAACTTTCTCTGAATAACAAAACTGGAAAACGTTTATTTCAACATTTTAAAAAGTATTTCTGTTATCAGTAAGGAAATTTCACTTCTTTCACATTAAAAAAACAAGGAAGTTCCACACAATATGAAAATGAAGATAATGGATGTGATATTTGTTGGTACAGTAGTTAGGTAAGCAGAGAAACAAAACTAAAATATATAAAAGGTGACTATGAGAGACTTCTATAGCAGCTTAATATCAATTACAAGCAGACTCATGATATTTATGAGAATGTGAAACAAGAAAAATAGCTTCTGAAAATGTGTGGCTAAACAAGAGGCTTACATGTAACTAAATAAACAACCTGTGATTTGTAAGCCTCACTCATTCTCTGTGGGCATAAAGTCACCATCTCACGTCTCACTCATGACGGTAACTCTTTTATCCAAAATGTAAATCCTACAGATAATAAATCTACCCTGGAGGGAAAGTGTGTACTAAAAATCTGAGCACACTGTGACGAATTGCCATTTATGTGTAAAGCAGAAATTGAAAAAGACTGGGAAGATTCAACAGAAAGGTAGGAAATAATCAGACTGCACAAGGAAAACAGGTTTTTTTTTGCAAAAACAGATTGTCTAAATGATGACTCATTCAAATATAAAAAAAATACAAAAGAATCTCTCTCTGTCTCTCTCTCTTTCTGGCTACCTGCTTGGCATCTTACCCTGTCTAACCTACTTTATACACAGCAACTTCAATCACAAGATGTGACTGGCAGTATTTCAGAAATGCTTTTCAACAGTGCAAAACCTTTTTTTGGAAACTGGGATTAGCTTGCTGCAAATATGGGTATGTAAAAGTAGGCAGTCAGTTATGCAATATTTATTCAAGTGGAATTCTTCCAATATTTTCTGGAAGAGAGGTTCTTTTCAATGATGCCGCTCTGTGGCCTAACGTCTTAGGGAAAGTGCATAAGTGCCTAAGTGTTCGTCTTTTTTTAATTAGTGTTTTCAGCATTAAAAATGCATGAATGTGAGACACTGAGATAAATGTCAGGTCTTCTCTGAAGTGAGTGATCCATATTAATAAAGTTTCCTTGCAAATCAGATGAACTCTACTTTCTTTCCTTCAGCACACACCTTGCACATGTATTTCATAGCAGGAGTGACTATCTCCCTCCACATTAGTATGTACTATGAGTTATATACTCTACTGAATCCCTGTCTTCCCTGTTTACTGTTTCTGTCCACACCTCTTTGGTCTGCCTCTAGATCGGTGTGGCGCTGAAGGGCTTGTTCTGCTCCACTCACCTTTCGTTCCACACTGCCCTCCATGATTCTGCCTGCTCAGTAGCTTCCCTTTCTTTTCATCTTGATTCCTGGAGTCTTACACTGATCATCCCTAAAATATTTTAGAGAACTCATGTACTCTCAAGATTTCAACTTTCATTTGAGTACCTTACCTTAGCTCTAATTGCCAAATTTAGCCTTAAGCTGTGGCCTCATCTAGGATGAAACCCATCACCTTGCTCCCTAAAGCTGTTGTTTTTCTTCACTGTTCAGTTATTCAATTGTGTCAATTCTTTTAGTGTTGGCCTTTTAAATTTCTCTCTTTGTCTTAGTCACTGTTCTATTGCTGTGAAGAGGCACCATGACCAAGACAACTCTTTTGAAAGAAAGCAGAATTTATTAGGGGCTGACTT
>CM053764.1:129091958-129338418 GCA_028658305.1 Pachyuromys duprasi
GCAGACATGGTGCTGAAGAACTAGCAGACATGGTGCTGAAGAACTAGCAGACATGGTGCTGAAGAACTAGCAGACATGGTGCTGAAGAACTAGCAGACATGGTGCTGAAGAACTAGCAGACATGGTGCTGAAGAACTAGCAGAGAGCTGTACACCTGGATCCACAGGCAGCAGAAAGAGACGGGGGAGGAGGAAGGGAGAGAGAGAGAGAAAGAGCCTTGCATGGGCTTTTGAAACCCCAAAGTCTACCCCCGGTGACACACTTTCTTCCACAAGGCCACTCTTCCTAATCTTTCTAACCCTTTCAAACAGTTTCACTCCCTGGTGACTCAGCATTCAAATATATGATCCTATGAGAGTCATTCTTATTCAAACAATACTCTTCATTTTTCTTTGCAAGTAGTATCCTTAACACTTTTATGTATCAGTGTTCCCTACATTTGTTTGTTATTGAATCTCTCAAAACAATTAAAACTAAGGATTGTATGTTGGTGGTTTCTTTAGCAGTAATCCCAAAACGTATGATTGAGATGCTGTAGGACTGAAAAGATGATGAGTTCAAAGGTGTCTTCTGCATTTGACTGTCGTCACTGGGACTTGGTCTTCCCAGGAATTTATAATAAAGCTTATAAAAGGCATCTCACAAAACTCACCTAGGAAGTGGAAAAAGGTAAATAGCAGTTTATAAATTCCTGTCCCCCTGTTGTGTTAATCTGGAGGGCCATAAGTGAGCATCTATTCCTGCTAGACCGAGCACCATGAACTTGCTATTCTCTTACTTGGTCTCTTCTTAAATACCTAAGACCACAGTCTGGGCGGATCCTTGAGTGACTTCTAATCTAAAAGTCACATTCTACACTTTGTATTCAATTATCTACTTTGTGTCTTGTTTCTACAATAGGATTCTACTTCAGTGGCTTGCAATTATTCAGCTTTATTAAAATACTAGAATAAGGAGCTGGAGAATTAGTTCAGCAGTTAAGAGCACTCATTCTTGCAAAGAACCCAGGTTCAATTCCAAGCTAGCAACCATCTGTAATTCCAGTCCCAGAGAATCAGATGCTTTCTTCTGACCTTTGAAGGCAGCAAGCACACCTGTAGTGCCTATACACACATGCATACAGAAGACTCATATATCTAAAATAATAAAATAAATAAATCTAAAGAGTTTGTCAGGCATGGAGGTGCATGCCTTTTTCACCCACAACTTGGGAGGCAGAGGCAGGTCAGTCTCTGAGTTTGAGGGCAGCCTGCTCTACAGAGTGAGTTCCAACACAGTCGGGGCTATACAGAGTAGCCCTATCTTAAAACAAAAGCAAAATAAAAACAAAATGCTAGAATAGGTTAGTCCATCAGTCACATTCAGTTTCCTCTCGATACTAACAGAGTCTATCTTCCAGCTCTGGTTTCTCAGTAAATAGACTGATTTCAGAGAATATGTTCCATATGTTCATCTCTCTGGAGTATTACAAAAATCACTACCATCTTTCAGTCCTATCCCTTACATACCTATATCCAAATACTTCCTGCCCACTGTTATTAAAGACTGATCTGTGCAGTTGCTTTTCTCTCAATTGTTATATTTTCTCACATTAGAAAAGATTCCTGTTTCTTTGAGAGTATAGAAGATTCTCCAAAACATCTGCCCCTTTTAGCAATGCAATTAGTTATGCATTAGTCCTCTACTCAACTACACTAAGATCACACAGATGATTTTAAACTCTTTTTCCCCTGGCTGTCCTGGAACTTGATCTGTAGCCCAGGCTGGCCTTGAACTCACAGACATCTACCTGCCTCCCACCCAAGTGCTGGGCTTAAAGGCAAGCACCATCACCATATGGTGATTTTAAACTCCTTACCCCTAGATTAAGGACAAATTTCCTCTGTAACTTAAGTTGATTCTGCATTTACTTATATTTACAACTTAGATGAATATTTTCTTGCATTCTGTTCTGTTCCATCCACATGAGTTGAAAACTTCAAAAATTTCTCTTACATACAAATCAGATGAAAACACCCAAACTATGCTATGTCTTATGTGCAAATAGTGCTTATTTTTAGAATATTCTAAAACTTAGACAGAGAAAACAAATTCATTTTCTTTATCCAAAAAATTTGTCAGGGAACTTACTCTTTCATTAGACTTTTTCATATGTTAAGATAAAGTTAGCAGATAAAATGTCTCCTAAAGGAAAAAATTGAAGTTATTTTGACCATAAATAATGTTTTTAAAACATTAGGACAAACATTAGAGAATGTGTTTTTATTCAACAAATGTCCATTAAGCGGTCTGTGTGAAGACACTGGAAGTCTATGTTCATTACTTTTCAGAAAATGGATTATTTTCCTATTTACACAGTTTGTTTAGTTTTTGTTTTGATTTACTTTTTTTTTTTTGAGACATGATCTTTCTATATAGCTCTGGCTGCTCTGGAACTTACTATTTAGACCAGACTGGCCTCAAACTCACAGAACTCTACCTGTCTCTGTCTCTCAAGTGCTGGGATTAGACATTTGTCACCACACTTGACTAGTTACAAAACATTTAGAACATTCTGAAATGCAAACAGAAAGCTTTGAAAACAGAAACGTCAACCTTTGATAGACATTTCATAGGTGCTTTGGAGAGAGATGCTGAGAGAATGTTTTCACAGGGACAGGTTAGGATTGAAAACTTTAGTCTTTACTCAGCCTTCCCCCACTTTTCACTCATCATGCTATCTGCCTCCAAAGTCAACATGTTATACAAATGTTTTCTGGGGTACTTCACCAGATTCATTAAAACTAAACCAAAACAGGTTATTTAAGGAACTCATGTCCCTTTTTATCTGCTAGGAGAGAAATCATGCAGAATATGTAATCATGGTCATGTTTTTTTCTGATCATACAAGGATGTTCACCAGCCGTGAATAGTTATTGTGTTCACATGGTTGTACACATCCAGTGTCTCACTGGAGATGGGATTTGGTGAGAGAGGTCCAGGGGAGAGAGGTCCTCATTCATGCCTACAACTGGAAGTCCAGCATGAGGCATAAAACTTGGGGGAAAGTATTAGATTCTCTACACTCCTTTGTTTCCTGTTTCCCCTTTCAAAGGACAGGATCACAGCAATTGCATTATGATTCTATGCTTGGATTCTAAAGGCAGACATAAACCAGAACATAAGCTAAAATTCAAGCTGGTGTGCTGGCACATGCCTTAAATCCCAGTACTAGGAAGCAGAGGCAGCCATATCTCTAGGAGTTCTGAGGTCACTCTGGTCTACAGGAGTTCCAGGCTTACCAAGGAAACATAGTAAAAATTTATCTAAAAAACAAACAACTTGATGAGCTGAGGTGGATAAGAAGGAGGGCTCTCCTTTTCTGAGGAATAAGGAAGTGGAAGAAGGAGGGAGGATGGGACTGGGAGGTGAGGAAGAATGGGGCTAAGATGAAGATATAAAGTGAATGGCTAAATAAATAAACAAATAAATAAAATTTAAAATCCAAAATAAAGAACAAACAAACAAACAAATATAACTGGACATGGTGGTGTACACCTTTAATTACTGCAGTTGGGTCGCAGAAGCAATAGGATCTCTAGGATCTCTATGAGTTCAAAGCCTGGTCTACCTAGCAAAACTCTGTCTCAAAAAACAAAGGAACAACAACACAAAAGGAACTGTGTGGTTGTGCCAATGGTCTCTTGGCGAAATTTGACAGCTGATTTCTCTACTTTTTTTCTCTGAAGGCCAAATAAACAGCTTAGTTTCAGCTTAGTGGAACTTTTGAGAGAATGGCTCCCTTGAATTTTAGCCTCATGGGCTGGACTTTACTTAGAAAAGCCTACAACTAAACAATGGCCTTCTGTGAATTTACCAATGTCAGTTAAAAGCCTAAAGATCAGTTTATCATGTCCATGAGTCACTGTCCATCTGACAGGTGACCAAACTGATAAAATTCACTATGTGTTATTACTAAAACTAATAATCAAAAACAAAACAAAAAAGAATAAAATGTGTCATTTGGGGAGGTTACTTTCAAAAAATGTCTTTTGCTAGCAATTTATATACTGAATATGTGTGAATAGCCTATCTTAATATGGGATCTCACCTATTTTATTTGTAGTTTAAACATTAAATTCTAAGAAATTTGTGAGAAAGAATACTATTTCATCATCCTTATCTTTGTACTGTTGGGGTAGAGATAAAAATATTTCCTGTTCCTTTCAGAGAGTAGAGATTGGCCTCAGGTCTGTAAAAGTACCCTTTTTTCTGTGACTAATAAAAAAAATAGCATTCAGATTGCAAACGATTTTTATAAGTTTTAGTATGAAATTGAGTCTTTGTTTGTTTGTCTTACGGAGATGAAAACAGAGCTTCTGAGCAGACTGATAAAGAATGGATAGGTCTGAAGGGCCAGGGCTGTTTAAATAGGAACTGCCCTCTTGTATTGGTGGATTTTTGGCCATAGGACAGGCTTTGGGAAATTGCTTGGATTTTAATGGCTCTGAACTTTCAGTAGAATAATCCTTTGGTAGATTTGTGATACAACAGCATTGTTGACAGTAAACAACAGTAGAGCCACCTGAAAGGAAGTAGGTCACTAGGTTGTGTATTCTTCTGGCTTGATCTTGCTTCTGTCATCTCTCGGCTGCAAGAAAAGATGCTCCGCTGCCACATGTCCCTCAGTCACGATGTTCAGGGCAGCCACAGATCGATCCCTCCGCAACCACAGGAAAGCAAATCTTTCCTCTCCTTAAGCTGAGATTTGTCACAACAACATAAAGACTAATGAATACAAAGGGACTAGAAGGAGGCACCATTTACTAAAATAAGGAAAACAGAGAAGTAGGTTGGGGTCCTAAAAAAAATGGAGGGGGGGTTCGGTGTGACTACCTGCTAATAACTGAATTCAGCATTGGCCTGAGTCCCAGCATTGGCCAGGGCTCTCTTTCTTTCCAGCATCCCAGGAGAAAGAGAGTGTTGCCTGGCCTTGGAGGCCTGGGTACTTTATTCTCTCAACTCCATGACATCTTCTAGATCAAGTCCCCTGGAGCTCATCAGTCACTACTCAGCAGTCACACCTCTTCTTGACTTTTCATCTTGTAATTATTTGGCTTTTCCTCAGAGGGACTGAAAGGACCAGTTGTTCAAGTTGAGAATATAGTTTTCACACTATTCATTTAAGAAGAGGAAACAAGGTGCTAAGGGATAAATAGTCATGAAACTAAAACTAATCTCCATGTTCTTTAAGAGCACACTGAGCAAAAGAAGATACATTGGTTAGTCTCAGTGAGTTTTCAAATACTGAAAATATAGTTTCCCAAGTTTTAAATAACATAATTCCAAAATTGACATGGGCTATCTTTTCAATATATGCTTGACATTATGAAGTATGGGAGTTAGTTGTCATATTTAGTTAAGCACTGTGATCATCCAACTCTAATTGACTCCTTAACCCTTCAATTATCTTGGCACTTAAAAATATTAATGTTTCCTTTTCTGAAATGCCCAGGTAATTATAGTTGTATTCTTTAGGCTGCTGTCCTTTCATGATAAATGATGTTTTAATTTGGGTTGGCACTTTCTTCAGTGACATCTTAGGGTTCAACTTCTTTCCTATAGGACAGAAAAAAAGAAAATCTTAAGGAAAGTTTCTAGCACTGGGACAGGAGGGTGTGTGGGTCCATGAGTAAAGCATTCATCGTACAAGCAAGAGGATCTAAGTTTGGATCCCCAAGACCCAAGTAAAAGCTAAGCATGGTAGTACATTGAGGGCTCTGGAGTAAGGGATACAGACAGAAGGATGCTGGAAATGCATGCCTCCACCTAGCCAGCCTCGCTACAATGATAAAGTCTAGGTACAGTGAGAGACTCTGCCTCACAAAAATACAGTGGAGGGTGGCAAAGGAAGACATCTGATATCAATCTCTGGGCTTTACATGCACACACATGCATACCAATCCTCCACCACACACACCTTGTCCTATAATGGCTGCCAATAAATCAGTAACAAATTCCACATCCATAAGTACAGAATTTAAAAGGGATCCCTATTCTCATGTATGTAGACAGAATTCTAATTCTCTGTTATGCAATGATTTGATCAGATGAAGATGTGACTGGTGTTAAAATAATCAAATCATTTATTTAATTGGAAACTGAGATCACTTATGATAAATATTTCCCAAAGTTGTCAAACTAGTTCTTTCTCTTGCATTTTGCCAGCTGTTTGGCAAGCTAGCTGGATTCTGGCTGCATTTTTATTCAAGTGTACTGAGGGAACAGTGAGATGTTCTCAGCTCTAAAATTCACTTCCTTGGTGGTCCCACTAATTATGAATTTACAGTTCTTCAGGGAATGATGTTTAAATGTTTTCCCCCTTTGACAAATTAGTCTCAGCTTTTAAAATGGAATGAGATTTCCATATAAAATGATCAACTAAAGTATTTTTAAAATGATTTTCATGGATTAAGGATATAGTATGATAAAATACTTGCCTAGCATATGTAAGGCTATAGCTTCAATATTTACATGCACACACAAGCAAGTGCACCTGAACACACACATGCATACCAACCCTCCACCCCACATTATTCAATAGAAAAAATTTTGGCATTTCAGTAAGAAACATATAATATGTAACTTTAGCCATTATTAAATAATTTTAACACATTTATACCTCTTACATAATTGTCTAGCAATTACTAGTTCAAAACTGAAAGAGAATCACATTGTTTGCACTCCTCCATGATCATAAACCTTAGATAATTTTTTGTCACATGTCATCCCAAGCACAGTAAATCAGTCTGGGTATGTTGGCTCATACATCCAGTCTCAGTACTTAGCAGGATGAAACAGGTGGATTGTCACAAATTCAAGGACTGTATTGGGTACATAATGAGTTCACAGCTAGGCCTGAGTTACAGAATGAAATCCTGCATGTCTGAGAAAAAAAATCAACCAAACAAACAACAACAAATCCTACAAAGTGTATCAGACATTTATTTGTCAAGTTTAGGCAAAAGATAGCATAGGCAATGTATATAGTGCAAGGAATTACAAACCTGCTGGAAGCAATACAACCTTATTTCCAAACTATATAAGACAGTTTGAGCCTCTATTAAAAAGTACCCCAAACTAGGTGGCTTATAAAAAAATACAAAATTATTTCTACAAGTTCTGGATGTTGGAAGTCCCAGATTAGGGTGTAAACGTAGTGAAGGTTCTCGTATTGGTTGTAGACACTTCTTAAATCTTCACATGGTAGAATGAGCACTACTAGCTTTCTGGTCTCTTCTTGTGAGATCACTAATCCCTTCATGAAGAATTTACCTCCCAAAGGCTCTACTTTGGAACACCGATGCTAACAATAAAAGTTTCAACACGTGAATTGTGCAAGGACAATCCACAAATCCTCTGACCCATCCTTACCATAGTAAGAATTTGCTCATTCTGTTCTGCTATGGAGTCACAGAAAACAACAACAACAACACTATCAAATCCATGATGTTTGCTGACAGGATGCATTTTTCCCACTGACCCTTAGTATCCCACTGAATGCCAAGCATTTATAAATGATTGGTGCTGAGGGAAACACAAATGCAAAGATAGGACTCTCTGTTTCTCCTCTAAGGGTCAAGAAGTCAAATGAGGTAAAGAGGAAGTAAGTGAAACAACCAACTCTTGAATGGTACCCCAAAGTGTCCTTCATGAGAAACAAGACAAAAAGGTAAGGGTAAATCTTAGCAGATGTTCATTTTCTTGAGTTGTTCGAATTGGAACATCTACAATGGATTCTCCATCTGTGGTAAAATTTGGAAAAAATTAGACTGAGACTATAACTGAACATGAGCGAATGGTGGCGATTCAGCAACCGAAGAGGAGATGCAGTAAGAGGCAGACTGGCTGAGATCCAGTATGTTGGTCCATGTTGAATGAAAAACTCACTGTATTTTCTCATCTGCTACTACTGTCAGTGAAGAAGGATTGATGCTCAAATATCAAAACTTAAAAGCAACTGTTCACAGGGTGTTGTGTTCAGAGCACAGCTAGATGACCTTAGTTACTGTCACAACAGCCCGGGCATTTTCTGATACTCCAGATTAAGACGCTTGAGATTCAACAGATGCCGAAAAACTTCTTTTCAGACCCTCGCTTATTTGACTAGAGGCAGAAATTCCTGGCAGTAAGGCGGCCATAAATCTTGTTGGAGGGAATCTTACTGGCCAGAAGGCAGAAAAGACCACTGACACTTGTTAAAACAAACACTAGCCCAAATCTGGTCTCTCCTTTGTCGCTTAGGCTACTTATTTATTCTTCCCAAAGTAACCTTTCTCTCCTTCCCTCTTCAATCAAGTTATGTATATAAATCTCCAGCTTTTGCTATCTGAAGACTCATGTTTTTTTTTCTCTGTGTTCATATATAGGAAAACAAATAAACAAACATCTTAATTACTATTTTGTCTTTTTCCCATTTAAATTATAACCTTGGGGCTAGGGAGATGGCTATCCGTAAAGAATGAGTGAAGTCTGTACCAGCAGGAGGACTTGAATTCAGAGCCCCAGCTTCCCAGGGAAAGGGTACCCAGCTGCAATTCCAGTGCTAAAGAAGTGGCTCCTTGACACCTTTGAACACATTGACAAGCCAAGCATGCCAAATTGATAATTAAATTATTAATCAATCAATCAATTAATGAATGACTGAAGTAGTGAACCTGAGGGTGGAGGGAAATTTTTCCTTCCATTACAAACCCTATGAGTAAGCAACCTCATCTCCATTATAGACGTAAGAAAAGTGAGACTCAGATCCACAAAGCTTGCTGCCTTGAGTCTGCACCACAGTACTTCAATAACTTGTTCATACTGACTCTAGAGGCTGCAGTAGCCCATGCGAACTGGCAGATAAGTCAGATATGTCAATATTTGTTTCTTGTGGTGCTGGGGTAAACGAGAGACCATGATCATGTGTGGCCACTCTTCTACTGAACTCGATACTTCCTCTAACTTCAAACTTCAGATCATTTTGCTCTTTTAATTTTTTTTTTTTTTTTTTTTTTTTGTGACAGGGTTTCTCAGTGTAGTACTGGCTGTCTTGGACTTCCTAGAGATCCACTTACCTCTGCCTCTTGAGAGCTGAAATTAAAAGTGTGCGCCACCATGCACAGCCCAAATTTAGACTTTAAAGCCAATTTTTACAGAGCTGGGGGTGTGACTCAGCAGTAGAGCATAGACATGTGTGGCATGCAAGAGTTTTTGGGTTCAAGCCCAGTGCAACATGCCTCCCCCCAAAATAAAACAAAGTACAAACAAAAACAAGCAATTCTTATGGCTACCATCAGGTGTCTCGTTTTTGAATGCTTTGGTACATACTAGGGAGGAACACTATTTATTTGGGTGACTGCAAAGTTCATCCAAACTATTTAGTTAGAAAAGTGAAGATAAATGAAGCATTTAACTTTATTTCACTTCCTTCACAAACCTATTTCTAAGGTTGACATGTGTTCTCACTGGGAAAAAATTTTCACATACCGTTGAAAAACTGACTCAAAATGAAAGAATCCAGCATGAGTAAGAGTCTCTGTTTGTCACAAGCCAGTGTTGAGGAAGTTTAGCTGTAGATACACAAAAGATAAAGTAAACTGAGACAAGCGTCTCCATGGCACCGTAGGCATCTTCCAGCCGTGCAGTGAGAGAGGCAGCCTGGGAGCGCCTGTGCTTAGCAGCTCTTAGGGAGGAAACTAGCCAGGGTCATAGAGAATCAACTGCAACAAAGAGGAAGGTCCCTGGGGCGGAAAGGGAGCTACAGGTTCAAAGTTCAATCCTGACTGTGAAGCTCTAGAGATGCATCATAGAGCTGACTGCAGAAGAAGCTGGGGTATGTGAGACCTCTGGTGTATGTAGTGTGTGCATATGTGAACACAAGGACTATCTTGTTATTAAAAGTCCACAAAACAGGGCTGGGGGTACAGAATATTGGTAGAGCACCTATCTAATATAAGTGACACCCTGGGTTCCATCCCCAAAAACTGAAAAGAAAATGAAATAAAATCTGCAAAATGATATACACACTTCCAAACAGTAAATACAGATGTCTATTTTAATATATTTGTTTTTTTTTTTAAGCTGGAGAGATACTGTGCTGTTTAGCTTTTGTGTCAGCTTGACACAGGCTAGATATGGGAAGAGGAACTATGCCTCTGTTGGATTGTGCCCTCTAGGCAAGCCTGAGGGGCATTTTATTGATTGATGATTGATGTTGGAAGGCCCAGCCCACTGTGGGCAGTGCTATTTCCTAGCAGGTGGACATTGGTTGTATAAGAAAGCAAGCTGAGGAAGCCATGGGGAGGACACCAATAAGCAGCACTCCTCCCTGGCCCCTGCTTTTGTTCTTGCCCCCAGTTTCCTGCTGCAGTGCCTGTCCTGACTTCTCAGCTATGATGGACTATAAGCAGTAAAGGTGAAAAATCCTGTCCTCCCCAAGTTGCTTTTGGTCACGATGTTTCTCTCAGCAATAGAAAGCAAGCTGGGGCAGATATCATGGAGACAAAGACCACCCAAATGAGAATGATCAGACACTATGAATACCCCTCCCCAGGGAATCAGACACCATTACTTTTCCTTGGCAGAGACTCAAAAGCAGGCCTTGGAGGGTTTCATGTTAGGGGGCTTTATAGTAAAGGAAGAAAAGATTCAGTATGCTCCAGTTGGAAACTATTTGCTTAAGAAGCGAGGGACAGTAGACTCACCATAAGAGGGACTCCTTTTGTGATTGTCTGGAGAGCCATACTTTTCTTTCTCATTTTGGTCCTGAGTTTGAAGCTAACAGTCATCAACTGATGGCTGACACTTCTAGACAGATGATCAATTGCTTCAGAGCCACTCATTTAGCTTACCAGTCTGGCTGCTACAGAGCCTGTGTCAGCATTCTATTTGCTTGTGAGATCTGTGCCTTGTCCATTCATGTAAAGGAATTTTAATCCAAAAACATGGCTGCTCTGCACGGGATCACATCTAAAGACCTAGGTCTGTGTGATCCAGCTGGAATACAGACATTACCCTTAGTGCACACCTTTAATCCCTCTGGCTGGAATTTAATATGTGCCTTTAATCCCAAACAAGGAAGTATAATTGAGGAGCAGACAAAGTGACAAATCAGAGAAATATATGGCAGAATGACTCAGAGATAGGATACACCCAACTCTCACAAGAATAGGCAGGAAAAAATAAAACTACTTAAGAGCAGCACAGAGAAAGAAAGAGCAGGGGTTTGTGGGGATAGTACAGTAAAGCTTGGGAGTACAGTGTCGTTCGATGCAGTTCAGTGGAGTGCAATTCAGTTTATGCAGTTCAGTTCATGGAGTTCAGAGGCAGTTTTCCCAAGCACAGAAATTCAGTGAGAAGCGGAAAGAAACCAGTTAGAATCAGTCAGCTGGAAGAGGCATTTTGAGCCAGAACAGCTGTGTTGAACCAGCCAGCCAGTGTTCAGAAAGAACTAGAAAGGGTTCATTTATTCAGCAGTGAGTCACTAGGAGGCTGAAAACATTCTAGGCATAGGTTAGCAGAGGGAAACTGGAAGCTGAAGCCTTCAAGGTCTGGGCTTGCCAAAGATTAGAGTTTATGGAGGCTTGAAGATTCCAGGCCTAGGTCTAGAGATAGAGATGCTATGGGCTAAGCCTAAATCATGTATTCATAAAGTTTGGGTATGACTCATCTCATCTCATCTTATATACTTTGCAAGATTCTGAACAGAATGGCAGAAAAATGATAGTTGCCTTTTCTGTGGTCAACATAGTCATCTTCTTATTTTACAGTTAGAGACACTAAGGCACCAAGGTGACTTTCCAGACAGCACTGATAAACAGTAGGTAGACTTGACTTCCAAAAATAATTGATCTTAGTCACTGCTGCTCAGCCCGCTATACCATGATCTACAAAATTATAGTCATGCCAACAATGGAAAAGAGGATGCCATTTGGACTGCACAAAACATTGAGCAAAAGTCATGTAAGCCTACTGCAGTATCAACATCTACTGTCTGGGAAGTTAGAGTGCAGAAATGGCTACAGCCCTGGGCAAAGTGATTTACCCAAAGTTACATGGAAGTTCTGCACAAAGGCCTGTGAGTCAGAGCTTTTGAATTCCCCACAGGGGAGCTTTGGCTTTTGAAAGAGAGCTTTTCTTTTTTGACTGTTTTTGTGCTTGTGCAGCCTTGGAACCCTGTGATTGCTAGGGATGTACTCTATCACCGGGCTTTATCATTCCTGACCACAAGGCACACATGGGAGAAGTTACAACTAATGACAAAGCAAGAGAGTAGGGAACATCAGTGCACCTTTTAGAGAATTACTTTCAGAGTATCATCCATTACCCACACTGCTGATGACATGCTGTTTTCAGTTTCAAATCTGGAAGACACTCAAAAAGGCATTCTGTGGGTATTTGAAGAAGCTATAAACTGGCTGACTCTGTCTGTTCACGAAAGTAGGCTAATTTATTTACCTTGCAGATCAAGAGCCTCTAGAAGTATTGTGTTTGCCTACTGCTTAGAGAGTACAAAAGAGTAAGGCATATCCTCTTTTATTTTTAAAGCTCTTTAATTGGAGGTTAAATGGCACTGTGCTTATGTTTGCTTACTCTTGAGATAGGGTCTTCCATGCTTAACCCAAGCTGATCTGGAACTCAGAATCCTTTAGAACAATCAGGATGCTGGGGCTTACAGGTGTGCACACCCAGACACTGTTAAATTTGAATATTTTATTTGACGCTTCTAAGTTGTTGGTGATCACACACACATGTACACACATTCCTGCACATATACATTTTGAATGTGTATGTCTATAACAAAGATGATGTCATTACATAAATTTAATGTTTGCATATTTTGATGCTACATAGATATGGCCAGGGCTCAGGATAATCCCCTAAATATGGTGGTTTGGGGTAAAATGAGTAATCTGTTGTATAAACATGATTGCTGTGTAGTCCCATTATCTGCATTAAGACCAAACTGAGAAAGGAAAATTTCTTCCCTTCCCACCTGAAATCCCATTTCCATCTCCTTGGAAATATCAGTCTAGTTCGATTTATCTTGAGCTAGCCCATTATCCAACTCCAGATAACTCCTATCTCAGAGTCACAGGCTCAGATTCCAATAATTTTACTAAATTTTATCTAATTCCCCTCAGTCTTTATTTATAATCCCTCAGAAACTCTCTATGTTCCCCAGGCATCTTATTTTTCATTAAAAAAAAAAAGATACACAATTGTTTTAATGATAGTGACTACTCAGTAATCACACTCCTGACTCCTGTGAGATTTTCATCTCTTGTAAACCAATAAATACACACAGCCCCCAGGTGTGGTGGTGGTGGTGGGGGGGGGGGGGACTAGGAGTTAAGATACCCTGATAGGCAGACAGAGAGGGACCATGACTAGGAAATACAGATAGGTGGTGAACTTCCAAGATGGCTTCTTCCTCACCCTCCTGACCTGAGACAAAAGCCTGGAAGATTAAAGAAAAGGCCCTGTGAGCTTTTTCTCCTTCCTTAGAGCCTCTGATGATCCAATGGCTCAAGTGCAAGTTCAAGGCCAGAACTTGTGTACACAAGAGTTTCGGGCTAGACAGCCACCCTGTCCTTCTTCAAAGTGACCATCCCTAAATGAGGGCGGAAAGAGCCTTCAAAGATTTGAAAAACCAAATAAACGAGAAACAACAACAAAAACAGCCCTCAAAGAGAGGCCAGCTATATGCTTCCTAAGCCCCCCCTCCTCATTGGGGCAGTCTTTTTAGCTGGGTGCTTGCTAAGCGCTAAGATGGCATAAAGCTGTTTTCTCCTTTCCCTCTAAGCCGTAACCCTTGGGTCACAGAGTTCAGTGCTGGACAGGTGGTTCATCATGGTTCTCGAATGAGGAGTCCTAGGTTCCATCTCTCCTTTTAACCAGGATCTTCTGTTGTGTTCCCAGGAGAAGAAGCAGCCCAGCTTCTCAGATTTTCTGAGTTAACTTTGAGTTACCCTCTTACCTATTTGTTTTTTCTTCAATAGGTGCTCTATAACTTAAAACTCCCTGTAGGCTGGCCTCAAATTACAGATATCCATCTGCCTCTGCCTCCTAAATGCTAGGATGAGAGCTGTGAGCCATCATACCCAGCCAATCCTCATACTTCAAAAAAACAAAACAAAACAAAAAACAACTTCTTACATGTTTTCAGAAGGAAGGTTTATTAAAATAGTCTAACAGTGGTTCTCAACCTTCCTAATATTTCGACCCTTTAATACAGTTCCTTATGTTGTGGTGATCCTCAACCATAAAATTATTTCCCTTGCTACTTCATAACCATAACTTTGCTACTGTTATGAATTGTAATGTAAATATCTGTGTTTCTGATGGTTTTAAGAACCCCTATGAGAGGTAGTTTGAAATTTCCCAAGAGGGTTGTGACCCACAGGTTGAGAACTCCTGGCCTAAGATAGCCCATTGACCCAATGTTTATTTTCTGAAAAATTCTGTTCACACAAACTTCAAGAATCTCACAGATGAACATATGACCATTTTATGAGAAAAAAATGTTTTATTGAGATAAACTCTCCAATGAAACTCAATGTCAGTTATTACTGAAAGTGTTATATTAAGGAATGGAAATAAGAAAGGCTGCTGAGCCCTGAATCAGAGCTATTTGCCCCATCGGTTAATTGATTTTTAGGACTCATATCTGGGTAATATTTTTGTAGAATAAAATTTAGGAAGACATGATACTTTCTGATCACGATCCAGTTCTTGGGTAAGCAAATGTATAGTTGCACAGGGAAAATCATATTGGAGAAAAGAACCTAAAAAGGGAGGTGGAAAGGGCACATACCAGGGCATTCCAAGTGGGTATGGAGAATTGGGCTGGCTATAAACATGTTTGGAATTGTCAGAGAATAAATAAAAGGTTTTCTTTTAAGAGAAAAGAAGCTGTCATGACTCAGCTCTACGAAACAGATGGGACAGCAGAACAACCCTCTGGCCAGGGAGCTACAGCAGAGCAGTGGAGACCAGTAACCTACAGCCCATGGGCCACATCTTGCCCCCAAACTGCCTTTGAATGGCCTGCAAGCTCAGAATGATTTTTACATTTTAAAGGGACACAACAAATTCAGAGATGTTCACACAAGAGGCCACATATTGCCTGTCTGCCTTGCTGCAGAAAAGTGTCATGCCTGCTGCCTGTCATCTAGTCACAGCCAATGAAGATTCTGAAATTTTATCTTGCAAGCTAACAAGTTAGGCCACTGCAGTGCCATGGGTCTGCCAGGAGACAGAGGACTCAGAAAACATGGACTAGTTTACCATCTGTTGCAGTTGCTTACCTGTGATTCCCAAAGAGTGAGCTAGAGGGAACCAGGTGATAGACACCTGCTTGCACAATAAGGAGGAAAGGAATCCTGAGCTCAGAATGCTGAAGCTATCATGAAAGGCAGTAAACACACCTGCTTCTTACCAGTAGGGAGCTATTATCTCACTCTCTGGGGCTCTTTGCTATACATTAACAAAAAGTTAGTTTGTATTGCCGGTCACTGCCTCTGTTGGTGAGACACACAGAAACCCAGGAGGACACAATAACAGTTTCTTCTCCTGTTACTGTGATTAAAATACCAAGACATAAACAACTCAAGGGAGAAAGAGTTTATTTCAGTTCACAATGTAAGAGTTATGGTGGGGAAGTCAAAGGAGCAGGAGCTCAAAGCAGCTGCTCACATCCCATCCACCATCAAGGATGAGAGAACGGTGAGTGTGTGTGTTCAGAAGAACATGATGAAAAAATACCTGTGTTGGATAAAGTTTGACACTGTATGAAGACTTCCTGTTTTTGTTGCTTGAGACAGGGAAGAAGACTTCTTAATATACTGTCTTAAGAAGTAATTGTGGCTGGGCAGTGGTGGTACACCTTTAATCCCAGCAGAGGCAGGTAGATCTTTGTGAATTCAAGACCAGCCTGGTTTATAGAGTTCCAGGACAGCCACAGAGAAAACCTGTCTTGAAAACCAAACCAAAACAAAACAAAACAAAACAAAACAAAAGACAGAGAGAGAGAGAGAGAGAGAGAGAGAGAGAGAGAGAGAGAGGTTAATTGTCATCTAAATTCTAGAAGCAGAAGCAGAACAGGCTAAATAGTTTTCTCAAAGCACTGTAAATGGAGGAGTATCTGTGAAAATGAAGACAGTTTTTTAACATTTTGTAGTTTTATAGTTAAGTCTGCAAACAGCATTTGGTTACATACTTAATGGTTTGTTTTATTGAAAACAATAAACATAGGTCATCTTTAGAGACAAGTCAGGGGATGGTCAGCAGGACTCTCTTACTCTGACATGAAAGGATCCTGTGTGAAAGCTCTGTGAGGCTACCAGTACAAGGCTGGAGAAGGCAGGTCACTTTGATGATGACAATCAACCAAGGCTGATCTGTAATCTTCAGTTCCCAGCTGCAGAAATGGTTTGATGTGTCATCAGTTCATCTTTCTTGGTCATTTGTAAACAGCTTTACAACATATAGGAAATAAGAACATAGTAATAAACTAAGAGAGACTTTCAAAGTTGGCCTACGACCTCCATAACCTCTCGGTGTTACTATTGTGATATTTCCAGTGTGTTCTGGTGGGTTAAACTTGAAGTCATTTTTGCTGAGAACTAAGCAGAAGCTAGGTTCACACAAACTGTTCCACACAGACTGTTTTTACACATTAAAATACCAATTCATTTGGATAACTAAGTGCTTTGTTTCGGTTCTATTTTAAGCATTCTATAAAAATAACAATATAGGATTTTTGGTTGGTTCAAGACAGAATCTCAATAGGCTGGCCCCAAACTTGCTACAATCCTCCTGCCTCTGTCTTTCAAGTGCAGAGATCACAGGCTTGTGCCACCACACCCAACCCTTATTACCTATTAAGGCAAATATACTAAGGAAAAAGTCCAGATGAATCTGCATGTCAATAGCTTGTGGGCAAAGTCACCACTTCTGGTCTTCGATATTGTGTCTTCAGTAAGATGAAGGGAAGTTGCAGAGGCTATTCTTATGCTTCATCAAATAAAGTTCTTTCATAATAGAACTTTTCTACCTATTGGCTTTTCGGATGCTTAAAGGAAGGAGGCAGATATAATTTAAATGTTAAATATATTTCTGTTTTGACAACTCAAACTCACAGCACTCACGCAACTGTGGTGCTTCTTTCTAGGAATGCTCTCACAGGCTTTGAAAAAGGTCAGGGGATAACTCGTAACTCAACTAATGTCATTAATATACTACATAAGACAACTCATAAAATTGGCTTCTAAGCAATTTAAATTTTATGTGAACCCTGAAAAAAAATCAAAAAAGAATATTGACATGCTCAAAAAGTTACAAAGCAAAGTGCAAAATGATTAATTTTGAAATTGGAAAAACATTTGCCATTGAAAAAATGGACTTGAAAAGTTAGTTTCTTTAATTTACTAGTTTTACAAATCACTAAGAGGGGAACATAGAACAACACAGTGTTTTGAGAAGAAACAAGAAGCACACAGTATGTATTCAGAGTGTTCTGAGGATCATGATAGTAAAACCGAGAAAATGATTTTCTTCTGGGAGTGAAAGAGAGGCATGACCTTGAAGGAACACACTTAGGGGCCTTCGGGCACCTGAAAATATGTTTGAAGACTAGATAGTGACTTGCATGAACATTTATTTTATATTTTAAAATGTACATACATGTTCTAAACACTCCTCTGTCTTATATATTATAGATTTCATTTAAAAATTAGCACACAGATATAACCTACACACCAGAGAGACAAGACAAGACAGTCAGTCTTCAATATTATACTGGGCTACACAGTGAAACCCTGTTGCAAAATATAAACAAAACCAAAATAAAATAGGACAGCTAATATGTTTCCATGGCAGAGTATGTACCTAGCAGGTCTAAGACCTTGGTTTTAGTCCCCAACAGCACAATGCAACTCCCCCAATAAGCCAAAACACCACTCCAACAAAATACAAACGCAAAATAAAAAACAAAGAAACCCCAAATCAACCACTCAATGAACACCTTGTGCTATTCAACATTAAGTCAAAGCCTTGTAGAGTAATATTCTAGAGTTCTAAGAACTATCTTACAGTGGTGTACAGAGCTGTGCATAAGCTTGTAGGAAGAATCCCAAGGTTTACCCTTTAATAATCCAAAAATAACAAACGGAGAGGCTAAACACAGGACCTTCTTCCAAATCACCACAGAGAAGGCACACTCCAGTCCCAAGAAGAAGTGATATATTTAGATTAGAAGATAGAGTTTCTAATTCCTCTTTCAGCACTAGATTTTTAATATTCATTCCTAAATTAGATTCAGGGCAGTCTTTTCCAAGGGCATTACATTTCGTGATAAATTTATCTCGTAATTTGTCAGGTTCTCTTATTAATCATACTAATATATTCTATCATGATAATTATGTTGAACATGGGTCTGAAAATATGTTTATAACTAGAAAGTGAAAATATGCAATGAACATTTTACAACATTTTGCCCTTATAAAATGTGTGTGTATCTGCAAATAGTAACCTTTTCTTCCAGTACTATATCTAGCCTGCACCTAAAGGACCAGAGAGGTGAAATATATGAGCAAATGGATGTGGTGGTATAAGCCTATAATCCCAACTACTTAGGAGGCCAAATTCAGAAAATCATAAATCCACAGCCATCTGTGCTGCATGAGAAGTTCAAGGCCAAACTAGACATATGAAGCCCCTGTCTTAAACTAAAACAGACCAACAAAGAGAGAAACACGGATTTAGCCAAGTGGCAGAAACTTTCCTAGCCAGCATGCATGAGGCCATAGGCTCAACCTTAAAACTCAAGAGGAGAAAGAAAAGGCACAAACAAATGTGTGGAACAGTAGCTTAAACCACCACATATGAAAATGCGTCTCTAAAACCATGGCCCTTAAGAAAAGGTATAAAGCACTGTAAATAATACCCCAGGTAAAAAAGGAGAGGAGCGAGACATTTAGATTCTGATCCCTGACACACATGCACATATGCATCACAAACACACACATACATACACACACACACACAAACACACAGACACACAGACACACACACAGACACACATACATACACACACACATACACACATACACACAGACACACACACAGACACACACACACACACACACACACACACACACACACACACACACACAGGCCACCACCAACTCCACCACCACTACCACCACACACTTATATTTTACAAGGCTTGGGGAAATGCTGTATAAAATATTAGCTAGATGATTTCGTTTTACAGTTTTAAGTTCCATATCCATCAAAATTGTTATTTTGATAGTAAACATTTAAATGTTAAGCAAATGTGTCCTAACCCTTTAAAACAGTTTCATATTTCCTGGCCGGACTGGTAGCTATGGGGGAATTCCAGAAATCTGTGAGCTTTGCTGGTCACATGATTGCCAGGTAAGAGGTTTGATCCCTACCCAAGAGCCTATGTCCAACCTCAAATGATGCAGACAATGAAGCACCTTAAAAACAAAAGATGAAAATCCCAGTTCCTCAATACGCTATTTATAGTGCTGAGACTGACAAAGAGGGGACAAGAGAGGAAAAGGGTGGGGGAGGGGGAGGAGAAGGGTACTGAAGGAGGGGGAGGAAGAAGGGAAAGGAGGAGAGGGGAAGGGGGAAGGGGAACGGGGGAGGGGGAGAGAGGGCTTGTTCTCTCTTCTCCAGTTCCACATTTTCCTGGATTGGAAACAGTAACAAATGACGGCTTTCCTTTTGTAACTCTGAGATGGGAGTCTCCTGGTGAAAGGAGACCTGTTGGAGGACAATGTAAGCATATACCTTTTCTGAGCTGAACCAACTGTTAAAACAAAACATAAAAGTCTAAATATAAATACTCAAAATACATCCCCTGGATTGTTACACCATTGCCATGTACTAAAATAGAAATCACTATAGTAATAGGGGCTAAATAGAGAAACTAAATGCATACATGTATATTTTTATTTAAATGATCTTGTGACTAACTTTATATGATTTTTTGACAACAAAGGATTTTCTAAGCGTTCTATCAAAATGCTTATGAGCTCACTATTAATTGAAGTTGGACAGCAGGATGCTAAAAACTACAATGCAAGTAACAAATGAGAGAATACCAATTAGTTTACACAAAAATGGCAAAAAACAAACAAACCCAAAACTCTGCATAGATGCTGATTCTTGGTTGCAAGCCAACTGCTGAATTCAAAACAGGGTAAATTCCTACATGGGTATTGCTACAGGAAAGCTAAAAGAAAAGGGCCAGGTGCAAAGAAGATGGGAGAAGTATTTCCATAAGGTCTTGCAGGGACAACTGTGCAGTCTTTTGAGTACTGTCACTGGAACCAGATGGGAAGTCCCTGTAAGCAGACTGAGAGGGAAGGACAGAGGGAGGGAGAGAGTTTTCTGGGTCTTGGGAGATGTGTGTCAGAAGAAAAAGCAAGGCAGGATTTGCTGAGGGGCAGTCTAAAAGCAGGAGGGTGCTGCGGCCTAAGCCCCTCCCACTGAGTGCTCTCTACCAGATCCTTTCAAGTTGTCCCAGGCAGCCACAGCCTTTGTATACTTTCTAGGCCAGCCAGCCAGTCACCTACATTGGAGTACTCCAGGCACCACAGTTCCCTATTGAGGAGGCAGTGAGTTAGGACGAGGTAACGGTTACAGAAAATTGACTTATTTTCTTATTTTGCCCCTTGCCACCCAGACTTTCAAAACGTGAGAGAGCCAGGTTGGCACATTTCCGTGATGTGCTCACAATTTGGTTGGAGCAGGCTAGGTTCTAATTTTGTTCCTCCAAAACAGACACAGAGGTAATCATTCAAGCTATTAAAATAAATGTGGGTGTAGAGAGGAGAAGCAAATAAGCAAGAATAAGAATAAAAAAGCATTTATATATTCACATCAAGACAGGATGGAAGCCAGACTTTTAGGACACAGCAAATGTCTACTACAGGCATCCACAGGTAATCCAGATATAAAGATATATAAATAATTACTAAAGGCTCTTCTTTGGAGGAGGCATGGTTCCTAAGACCAAGTCTCACTCTGCTGTCCTGAATGGCCTTGAACTCTGACAATCCAACCTCACCTTAGCAGCTGGGACTACAGGTGTGCACCATCTTGAAGTACAACCTTAGAGTACTTGTACTAAGATTTGAATTCAAATTAAATTGTCCTTTGCTGATCAGGTTGTCACAGGCTGAGGTGGGTGTCATCTTCAGAAGCTGGGAGGGTCTTGAAAACAGGAGGCAGATACAATGCCAGTAGAATAACTTTTCTGTAAATCAGCTTTGCAATGTATGTCAAGTTTTAAAATAGACACATCCTGTAATTTTATTTCTAGGAATTTATTCTTAGGGAAAAAAATCAATCAGGCAGAAAGTTATAAAAGCCCGAAGTGGTGTCTGCCTATAGTCAGGACAGTCAGGAGTCTGAGGCTGAAGGGTCAGTAGAGCCCAGGAGTATGAGATCTGCCTGGGCAACAAAGGCAACATGAAGAACAGGGGGCGGGCAGGGCACAAACACAACGACATTAATGCAACTTTGCTTGATATTATTTTCAAAGGAGATGAGTGTCGAAACATGACAGATTTAGTGAATTATGGTAAATCTGAATGGTGCAAAGGTAATAAAAAGCATATAATTAATTGTAACACTTCCAGTTTTACATATGGAAAAGTGATCATGTCATTGGTAAATTTAAAAAAAATCACAAAACATACAAGAATTTATTGTATAAAAATCAAGGGGTGTTATTTTTACGTGACATCATTGCAAGTATTGCTTTCTTTTTGTTTTTCTCTGTCTCTATTTTATATCTATATTGTGGGCTAAAGAAATGGCTCAGGGGTAGAATACTTTCCTATTATGCCTGAAGTCTTGAGCTCAATTCCCACCACTGCAAAACACAAAATGTCACCATGGATCACTTTTAGAGTTATAAACTGATAAGTAATAAATGCCTAATTATTTGGGATTGTAAATGAAATGTTTGATAAATACTATATAACTTCATATTTTTAAAAACTAATTATAATAAAGGTGGATTTTTTCATGAGTTACGTGTCTTTTTATACAGCTCAGTGTCTGTGTCACTGTTCTATTGTTATGAAGAGATACCATGGCCAAGGCACTCTTATGAAAGAATTCATTTCCTTGGGTGCTGGCTTACAGTTTCCGAGGCTTAGTTCATTGTAATCATGGCAGGAGGCTTGGTGGTCTGTATGGCTCTACAGCAGTAGCTGAGAACTATGGCCTGCAGGCTGAGAGAGAATTAATAATGCACCTGGCTTAGGCTTTGGAAACCTCTACCAAGGCCACACCTCCTAATCCTTCTAATCCTATCAAAGAGTTCCACCCCTTTATGGTTACGCATTCAAATCAATGAAGCCTATGAGGGTCATTCTTATTCAGATTGCTACACGCAGGCTCACCTAATATTCACCTAACACCCCCCACACTGCTTAAGCTGGATGTTTTTGTTGTTTTGTTTGAGACAGGCTGTCATGCCATAGCTATCTGAGTTTGACCTGAAACTACATAATGCAGGCTGGCCTGGTACCTGTGTCAATTGTTCTTCAGCTTTCCAAGTGCTAGAATTATATGAGATTCTTCTGGGCCAGCTTTCAAAGTTTTGACCAATTAAAAGAGTTTATACTCAGGGACATATTGGAAGTTAATTGAATTCTCAGTGTAATTTAAAGTTTTGTTTGTTTTTGCCTTCTGATCCCCCCTTTTCCACGTAGAAGATTGAACCTAGGGCCTTATGCATGCTAGGCAAGCCTTTTACCACAAACCTACAACACCAACCTAAGAGCTCACTGCAAGAATTTTTTACGTGTGGTTGTGTGTGTGTACGTTTACCCACATGCTGAAGTGCACATACATAGGTCAGAGAACAGATTGCAGAAGTCAATTCTCTCTTTCTACAAGGTCTTAGGGCTTGATCAGGTTTGGTGGGAAGTGTCTTGATATACTGTGCCATCTCCCTGTCTATGGTAGCTCAATTTTAAATGAAAACAAAAACTTGAGCTGTAAAAGCTTGTTTTTACCCTCATAATCAGTAGTGAGTGGGTTTTGTCTGTTTTTTTAAAATTTGGAATATCAAGCCTAATAGTTTTGCCTTACATTTAATGAAACATTAAATTACTTGGAAAAGTACAGAAGAAAGTATTTAAAAAAAAACCCTATCATTTACTTAGAAATTGGGTTACATACGACACATTTGGAGAAATCGTTTGGAAAATAAAATTGGAAATTACATTTTTTTATTTACCATACTCTTTGATTGTGATACAAAACAAAAAATATGAATTGTTTGTTATAATAAGTTGGGTTAGCCATGAGAAAGAAGAACCCCCTAAAGAAATACTGAAATAACTTATGTATCCAATGATATGGCTAAAAAAAAATAAAATGTGTGATTTAGTGTGTTACTAAAGAAAAAAGTCATCCTTACAAGGTGTTAAATGTGGAATTTTTGTTTTGTTTCAACACAGCTACTATGTAGCTATCCTGGAACTCATTATATAAAGCAGGTCGGCCTGGAACTCATTGAGATTTGCCTGTCTCTGCCTCCTGGGTGCTGGATTTAAAGGGTATGCTACCACACCCAGCTAAAACCTCTTTTAATTTTTTGCACATTTTATTTATTATTTTCATATGTATTGGTGTTTTGCCTGTATATATGTCTGTGTACCACATTCACGCAGTGCACAGCAGAGGCTAAAACACTAGAGATTAGACAGTTGTGAGCTGCCATGTGGGTGCTGGGAATTGAGCCTTGGTCCTCTCTCTGGAAGAGCATTCACGTGCCCTCAACTGTCGAGCCATCTTTCCAGTTCCAATTCTTTTTATTTATTTAGGCAAGGTCTTGCTCTACAGAGCTCTGGCTGTCTTGAAACCCAGAGGGTAGAGAGGGATGGCTTCTAACTGAACACAAATCCATCTGCCTCTGCCTCCCAGCCCTGAGACATGTACCACCATGCCCAGCTTTTCTTTCTCTCTCTCTCTCTCTCTCTTTCTTTCTTTCTTTCTTTCTTTCTTTCTTTCTTTCTTTCTTTCTTTCTTTCTCTCTTTCCTTTCCTTCTCCTCTCTATTTCTTCTTTCTCTTTTTTCTCTCCTCCTTTCTTTTTTTCTTTTTATTTATTTATTTTATTTTTATTTATTAAAGTAAGTGCTTACTCATACCCATTTAACATTCTTTCCAAGGTCTGGAGGTATAACTCAGTGGTAGAATGCTTGCCTAGCATGTGTCAGGACCTGTGCATGAGCCCCAGCATTAAAAAAGATACTTTCCACATTTATGGCTTTCTGGATTTCAGGCTTCTTAAAACATTTACAAAAAATATATCTGGATTTTATTTATGGCTTTTTGAAAATGAAAAGTGGATTAATCACCAAGGAATGCACTAGAAGATTACATCATTAAAGATTTTTTTTCATTAATGGTGAAGTGCATGTAGGTATGAAGCTTAGTGAGGGAATATATTGATTATTCAGTCCACAAAGCATAGGGAGGAGTGAAGCAGTCATTAAGAGGTGTTTGAAGAACACATTTGGAGAAGTCTAGCCTAACTAGAGGCTTTACCCCTACTGACTAGTTTTCCTAGTACTGTAAGGTACTCTGCACGCTTCCAGAGGAGAAAAGTAATCATCAATCTAGCTACAAAGGCTGTGATCTACAACCATGACTTGCCTGTGAAAAATGCTGGTGCAATAGATCCACAAATATTTTGGAAGTAACCAAACATACTCTGATCGGACTTAAGGCTCCATGAGCTGGAGTACATGCTGACACTGCTAGGACAAGAACCTGCGACTGGCGAGGTCATGAGCCAACGGAAAACCTCCAGACTGTTGTCCTGCTCAAGGAGCATAGCAATACAAGGACTGCTGATGACATTCTGGTCTACACAGAGATCAGTGCCTCCCTTAGCCATCATCAGAGAAGCTTCTTCTTACAGAAGAGGAGACCTACGCAACTGAATGAAGTTCAGAGACTGAGAGACTTTGGAACATTCAGACCATAGGGGCTGTCTCCACCAAATCCCTCCCCTCAGGGCTCATTGAACCCTGTGGAAGAGGAGGCAGAAAGATCCAAACAGCCAGTGGGTATAGAAGACACCAAGGAAACAGTGCCTTCCAGACACAACAGGACTGAAACACATGTGAATTCAAAAGAGACCCTCACAGATGGACAGATTTAAGCCAAATGGGGTCCCTGAGAGGAAGAGTTGACATGGGCTCCCACCAGTAACCAAGAAGCTATTTGCAATTGATACCCACTGACAGAAAGAAAAAAAATAGGTTTCTCCAACAAAGTCTCAATGGGTATATTAACCACGCTTTAGAGCAGGCACAATGCATGGAGTATTTGGCCAACACAAAAAGAACTCAGTGATAATTTTGTAGACTTTTTGTCTCATTTTTTTGTCTTTGGTCTTTTGTTTCTATATTTTGGTTTCTAATTTTGCAGGGTTGCTTTTGTGTATTTTTGTTTTGAAAGAGAGAGAAAGAGCACCATTGGGTAGATGGGGATGTGGGAAACAATTGGGAAGAGTTGGGGTAGGGGAAACACAATCAGAATATATTCATGAGAATTAAAAAAATTATAGCACATTAAAGATATATTTATTTTGCCATTAAAAATGTGTGTGTGTGTGTAGGGTGTCCATGTTTGTATGGTGAACGAAGAGAATCAATTCCCACAAGTTGTCCTCTGACCTATAAGGCAGGCATGCGGTGGGTTGCAGAAGCCCTGAGCATACAAACATACTTGCACACCCATGAAAAACTAATGTAACTTAAAATTTTTATAGGTGTTTGTCTTGTGTGAATGTAATTATTATAAGTCTCTTTGAAAATCTAGTGTAATTCATTGAATATGATTTTTTTCTGCAATATATTGAGGTTAGTCTATAGCATACTGTAATTATATATTAGGCCTCTATAGTGTATTAGTACCCATTAAGCTAGGTTTTGTTTTAAGTCAAGGTCTCGCTGTGTTCGCCAGGTTGTCCTTGAACTCACAATCCTTCTGCCCCAAGTCTCTACAGTAAGTACCTATTAGTCTTAAAGAGACCAGTGAAAAAAATTTAAAATGGTCTGAAAGTAACTAAGAAAGAATCACCAACAATGTGGATCCTGCTAGAGCTTCACATGAAGTGGCTGGACAATGAGAGCTGAGAGCTACTTTTAAAAATCAATTCTAGAAGAAACAAAGAAACAACAACCAAAAACCCACATCAAAACATCAGTTACATGGTAATGAAAAAGTGCTTAAGGGGCTGGAGAGATGGCTCAGTGCTTAAGAGCACTGTCTGCTCTTCTAAAGGACCAGGGTTCAATTCCCAGCATCCACATGGCAGCTCACAGCTGTCTGTAACTCCATTTCCAAGGGATCTGACACCTTCACACTGATGTACATAAAATAAAATTAAATACATTATTAAGAAAAAGTGCTTAAATACCCTTGAAAACAAGGAAAACAATTAAAGAGACCCTCCCACCCTCCCTCCCTCCCACCCCCTCCCCCTCCCACCCTCCTACCCTGCCACACACATGAACAGACAGAAAGACACAAAAGACATCACTTAAAAGGCTTGCTTCACGGCACAGGGGTCTTATATGAGACAGTTTCTCCAACCAAGGACCATATATGGATATGGCCTAGAACCCCTGCTCAGATGTTGCCCATGATAACTCATTGGTGAACTGAAGACCCTAGTAAGGGAAACAGGGACTGTTTCAGTCTTGAACTTGATGGCTGACTCTTCGACCCTCCCCCATACATACCAGGGAGTAACAGCCTGGCTAGATTCCAGGGGAGGACATTGCAGCCAGCCCTGAGGAGACAAGATGATCTGGGGTCAGATAGAAGGGGAGGAGATCCTCCCCTGTTGGTGGACTTGGAGGGGGCGGGGAGGAGATGAGGGCGGGTTGGGAAGGGTGGGAGGGAATGAGGGAGGTGGCTATGCATGGGATGCAAAAAACTTAAACCTGTGATTGATATAAAAATAAATAAATTTATTAAAAAAAGAAAAAGAAAAGGCTTGCTTCATGGCTATTACTTTGAATAAAATATTGGCTCTTTGTAGTTGTTGTTTTGTTGTTCTTTTGAGACAGTTTCTCTGTGTAACAGCCCTGGCTGTCCTGGAATTCTTTTTGTAGATGAGGCTAGCCTTGAGTTCATAGAGATCTACCTGCCTCTGCCTCCTGGGTGCTGGGATTAAAGGTGTGGTCCACCAGGCCTGGTTATGAATTTACACTTTGGATAAGAGCAACATATAGATCAGGACAGTGAGTATGTACATATAGATCAGGACAGTGAGTATGTACTCCAAAAGCACAAGAACCGAGCTTGATCCCCAGTGCCGACGTGAAGACCAGGCCTGATGCAGTCATTTGTGATCCCAGGTGGGTTGGGTGGTGCTAAGACAGGCAAATCCCTGGGGCTAGCTGGCCAGCCAGCCTGGTAAAATCGAAGAACCCAAGGGCCCAGTTAAGAGACTGTCTCAAAAAACAAAGTGGACAGCTCCTGAGGAAGGAGCCCTGAGGTTGTTCTCTCTCAGACACACAGAGAGAAGCACATAGATAGGCAGACAGATGGATGGATGAATAGATGACAGATAGGTAGGTAGCTTTGGATTATCTGTTTTAAAAGGGATAGCTTATAAACATGAATTTAAATATTGTGCTGTGTAAAGGATAATAAGGTTTGGATTAGTGTTCAGTACTGACTTGAAAATATAAGAAGAATGTGAATGGGACTTAGGTATGAAAACAGAGTAACATTTACAGCATGAACAAGCTTCTCCAGGGCAACTGTTTTCTTTTTTCCATGATAGGATAATCACTTTATTTCTCAAGGGAAATACTGGTTGACAACATCTGTGTGCTTAATGTCAGTTGGTGAAAACATAAAAACCACAACCAGATAGGGTGTCAGTTTGTTTAACTGAACTCACTGGTTCATTGTGTGTGCGTATGTGCTTCCATGCATGCATGTGTGTGTGTGCGTGTGTGTGTGAGTGTGTGTGTGTGTGTATGTATGTTAATTTTAAAGGTTCCACATGAAATCAGGTGGTGATTTATGTTTGTAACCCTAGCACTTACAAGGCAGAGGCAGGAGAATTGCTGCAACTTTGAGGACAACCTGTTCTACACAGTGAGTTCCAGGCCAGCCTGGATTACAGTGAGACCTGGTTTCAAAACAAAATCATTGAAAGGTTCTATGTGGTTTTGTATTTTTACTTATTCTAATACTGCAGAGTAAAGATCCTAGCCAGAACTTAGGCTCCATTTAAAACACCTTAGTGTTCTAGCTTCCTGTCTTCAGCTGCAATAAAGCATTCTCACCAAAAGCAACTTAGGGAGCAAAGGGTTCATTTGATTTAGACTTTCAGGTCACAATCCATCTGGAGAAATCAGGGCAGAAACTCAAGGCAGGAGCCTGAGAGTGGGACTGCTGGCTATTCATGCTTGCTAGCTGATGCGGTCAGGATTATGCTCCACTAAGTTTTCTTTCTTTGTTTCTTTCTCTTTTTCTTTTCTTCTTCTTCTTTTTTAAGACAGGGTTTCTCTGTGTAGCTTGGCTGTCCTGGACTCCTTTCATAGACCAGCTGGCCTCAAACTCAGAGATCCACCTGCACCCAGCTAAGTTTTCTTATATAGCTGAGGATTAACCACGTTGGGATGGTAGTGCTCATAGTGGACTGGGCCCTCTATATCAGGTAGTCATCAAAGCAATGCCCCACAGATGTGCCCATAGGCTAATCTGATCTAGCCAATTCTTCAGATCAGGTTTCTTCTTTCCAGGGTCTCTAGGTTGTAGTAAGTTGATAATAAAATCTAAGCAGATACAGCATTTGTGAGGTGAAACCTTTGATATAACACAACCCAAGCCCTATCTAGACCCCTATCTTAGCATTTGGTACAAAATGCTAAGTTTGCTGATACTATATTGTCCAGCGTTGGGCTATTAGTAAAAGGTAGGCAAATGAACAAAATAGTGCAAGGGTCCTCTCCTCCTCTATGTCTCTGAAGATGAATCTGTTTTCATGGCCAGTCCCTCTGCTGGCACCTGGCCAATCTGAGAGCCATGAGTGACAGTTACTAAAGGAGCCCTCCTGACAGTGTTTCTACATGTTTTCCATGCATATTTTGATAGTTTCTCCTGAACTACATCAACTGCCATTTCCATGGCCAGTGCTGTTACATAATTCAATATACTCAACTCCTCTTGGTCCTGCTTCCATGTGATTTCCATGTGGTTTTCTTCTCATCCTGTAGGACCCTACTTCCTCCTGCCCTTTCTGTCTTTAGTAATTGAATTTTGGAATTACTCCTTTTCCTGCTTTAGGTTTTTTACATACAACACAAGAGCAGCGCCATTCTATCCTTCAGAGCATTGGGCAATTAAGACTGTAATGTGAAGAGTTTAGCCCAGTATCCCAGACATAAATGCTTCTAAAGTGGTAGCTACTAATATTTCCATCCTTGAGTAGACTGATGAAGCCTTGCCTTCCATTGCTGACTCATCCTCCTCCACTTTGGAACCTGGTCCTGTGCCTTTTGTATCCCTGGAATCCCAGTAACGGTTTCATGGGGCTTATAGAAAAAAGACAGTTTCATCTTCTACTACTCTTGCCCGTGTCTCTTATACTTTTAATCAGACTTTAAGGTCTCTGGTCCATGTGCATTCCAGGAGTGCTGTGGTCCACAGTGTTCCCCTGGTATGAAATGCTCTGTGACTTGGTTTAGATTTCTGCTGAAAAGTCACTTCCTTCTAAGTCTGGCTTCTCTATTTTGCATTCTTTCTTGGAAATTTAGTTTGCAATTACAAGCTTATACAAGTGATTATCATACACACACACACACACACACACACACACACACACGTCTAAGCTCCTGTTCTTTGTCTCATTCAAACCCGCTCTTCTCCCTCTCCTCTAATCTCAGAAATTCCATTATTCCTTCAGGCCAAAACACTTGGGTTCTCACTGTACCCTAGCTCTGTATCGATGTGCAAATGCTACTGTCTCCCTCGCCCCTGCCCCATCCACCCACGTACCCCACTTTCTACTACTAACCACCACGGCCAGAGCCACACTGTCCACTGGGGGATTGTTCTGGCACATCTTGCTCTTTGTCTCTGCCACTTACCTCTTTGCCTATAGAACAATTACATTGGTCCTCTATGTTGGTTACCCAGAGGACAAATGTGTGGTTTGGTAATTTTCACTGATCACTGTGGAAGTTATGTACTCAAACCTACATGGTGTATAGTTTACACCATACATGGGTTATATGGCATGGCTTATTTCTCCTAGGCGACACAGCTGCACAACACGATAGTGAACTGAACGCTCCAGGTTTAATGCAATGTTGTGTGTGTATCCAAGCAGAAAATAAGTACAGTAAAAATAGGGATATGGATTTTTTTCAGTCCCATCATGACCTTACATGACAGCTTTCCTGAAACATCACTAGGTTGAACAGAATTCTTTTTGTTTGTTGTTGTCTTTTTGTTTTTGGAGACAGGGTTTCTCTGTGTAGCCCTGTCTACCCAGGAACTCCTGTAGAGTAGGCTGGCCTCAAACTCACAGAGATGTGCCTGCTGCTGCCTCCTGAGTGCTGGGATCAAACGTGTGCCACCATCCCCGGGCTGGTCCTATTACAGACAGAGGAACTCTTTAATGATTTGACAGCTGTTAAGGACTGAATTGTGCAGCTCAAACATTTGTAGTTGAAGTCACCCCCATGTGACTGATTGGAAATAATAAATTTTTCAACAGTTACTTTAAGACTAAATGAGCTCATTGGGATAAAGCTGGGGTCAGTACAACTGTGCCTTTTCGAGGAAAAGAAGCAGCAGCAGCAGAGTGGTCGCTCCACTGTGTAAAGCCAAACTGGGAAGGCAGCTGTCTGTGATCAGAGTCCTCACCTACACTGAAGCATGCTGGCACCTTATCTCAGAGAGCTCCAGAACTGTGAAAAAAAAAAAAACCGACAAAAAAGGTATTTTTCTGTTGCTTAAATCATCCAGTCTATACTATTTTACTGTGGAAGCCAGAACTATCACTCCACTTAGAGTGAATGCCAGAGCATATCCAACAGTTAGAAGCGTCACACATTTCCCACATCCTCAAACTCTGACCTCATCGCCTTTGATTGTTTCCATCTCTTAAGAAGTTCCAGTCAAAACGCCCTACATGCAAACCCATGCCAGGCCTGCCCCTACTATGGTGCCTTCTCTACTTAGAATAGATTGTTTCAAAATATTTGCATAATATACTTTCTCACTCAAAGGTCACCTCAAGGATGCCATCCTAAGGAAGATTCACCACCCCGATGTTACACAACCCTACGCCTTCCCTTAGCATTTGCTTCTGACAGACAGGCTATATCTTATCCCTTTACCTTATTCAGACATCCATGAGATGGATTTTGTCATATCCTAAAAACACAGGGGAGCACATAGCACGTGTTTCAACATTTGTTCAGTAAATTAATGTTGAATTCTTACAGCCACAAATTAGCTCTAGGCTGAAAGACACAATACAGAGCTGTCACTTACACAGCAGTTCCCTACTAGAAATGGAACTGCTTGAAAGAACACTTTTTTTTTTCTGGCTTCTTCTGGTTTTCCGTTAATATTAAGAAAGTTCAAAGGGTGTGTTGTGTGTGTGGGGGGGGGGGTCGGGGCGGGGTGTCGGTTTAAAGCCTTGGGCGTATGACCCAAGATCTGTTCTTTTGGATTTCCATCTTTAAAACAGATAATAAGCTTTTAGCCCTTAGTGAATACGACCCTAAGTTGGAAAACAGGTGTTCCTGTTTTCAGTGAAAACAAGTCTGCCGAAGGAGTGCCTTTTTGTTTTAAAACCGAGGAATTCTTCACTACCGCAGCCAAATGGAAAACTAGTAATTGTAGCGCTGGCTGCTGCTGTCACTATATTCTGAGAGCTGCTTTTTTCCTAACACTGAACTTTAAAAAAAAAAAAACGTAATCAAACATCGAGAGGAGGTTCCGTTGTCACTTTCAAACACAGCTTTTAAAAACAGAGGTGTCACCCGGGCGCGGACACACCCACCGCATCGCGGCTGGGAATCACTTTTCGGTCGTGCAAATGTAAAGCGCCCGGCTCGGGGTGCGCGCAGGCCCCGCGGGAGCGCGCGTAGCCAGCGCCTCCGGAAGCGCGCGGGCCCAACAGGAAAGCCCCCAGCATCACCCGCAGCCGGAGCGCCGCGGGCCTGGGTACCACGCGCCCTAGGGGAAACCGCCCACAGGCCCTGCAGCGTCTCGCGAGATCTCGCCGGCTCGCCCCAAGGACTGCGAGTTTGGAACTTAAAAAAAGAAAAAAGCCGAGAGAAGTCCGCAGAGCCGGGGCGGCCGGGGCGGGGTGGGGAGAGCGTCGCCGGCGGCCGGCGCCACAGCCGGCGCTGAGGCGGAGGACGCGGAGCGGGCGGCGGTGGCGGAAGGGGCGGCGGCGCGCAGGTCGCCGGCGCTGAGGCGCCCGCGGCCGCGCCTGCTCGCTGCGCACGCGGCGGAGGCCGGCGCTCTCCAGGGCCGGCGCGCGGGGCTCGGCGGCGCAGGGCTCGGGGCGGGCCGAGGGGCGGGCCGGGCGGCCCCGCCTCCTCCCGCGTGCTGCACCGGGCGCCGCGGCGCCGCCGCGCCTTTAAACCGCGGGGCCGGCCGCGCTCGCGGGCACTCGGCGGCTGGCGGCGAGCGAGCCGCGCGCGGGCTCGGGGCGGGGGGGCGGTGAGTGGCGCCTCCGCGACTCTTCTCGCCCGGCTCCTCGGCGGGACCGCCGGGCCAGGCAGCCCGAGCCGCGCTCTGCGCAGCCTTCACCCACCCGCTCCGCAGGTCCCCGTGCGTCGTCGGGCGGCGATGGAGCCCGGGCCCGCGGCGCCCTCGTCTGGTGCTTCGCGGCCCGCCCGGGATGGGGACGCGTCGCCGGCTGCCGCCGGGGTGGACCTGCCCGGCACGGCCGTGCCCTCCGGTCGGGAGGATGCTCCGGCCGGGAGCCAGGCTGGCGGGGTGCGCGGCGGAGAGGGAGCCGCGGCTGCCGCGGGCGATGGACTGGGCAGACCTCTGGGGCCCACCCCCAGCCAGAGCCGCTTCCAGGTGGACCTGGTTTCCGAGAACGCCGGGCGGGCCGCGGCGGCGGCGGCGGCTGCGGCGGCGGCGGCGGCGAAGGAGACCCCGGCGGCCGGGAAAGCCGGCGGCGAGAGCGGCGTGGCCAAGGGCAGCGAGGAAGCCAAGGGTCGTTTCCGCGTGAACTTCGTGGACCCGGCTGCCTCCTCGTCGGCGGATGACAGCCTGTCGGATGCGCCGGGGGTCGGTGGTGACGGGCCCAACGTGAGCTTCCAGAACGGCGGGGACACGGTGCTGAGCGAAGGCAGCAGCCTGCACTCGGGCGGCGGCAGCGGACACCACCAGCAGTACTACTATGACACCCACACCAACACCTACTACCTGCGCACCTTCGGCCACAACACCATGGACGCGGTGCCCAGGATCGACCACTACCGGCACACGGCCGCGCAGCTGGGCGAGAAGCTGCTTCGGCCCAGCCTGGCAGAGCTCCACGATGAGCTGGAAAAGGTGAGCTCGCCCAGACCTTCCCTCCCCGTGCCCCGGTGCTTGCTGGCCTCAGGATGCAGCCGCTGACTCTCCCTGATGAGGTGGCAGCACAGGACCTGAGGAAAGACTCGCTGGCATCCCTGGATTCAGCTGTCAAGTGTGGAATTGCAGCGGAATGTAACTTAATCCTGCAAAAGTTTGCTGCGGGTTAGGCTGGTTACGCGATACGGCAGAGGCAGCGTTTAGAGGCCTTTCCCATCCAGTTATATGTCTCGTGTACACTGTCTTTTTCGCCCAGTCTTGACGATGTGCCGCCTCCCCGAGTTACACATGTGTTTAGGCCCCAGAGAAGGCAGTGTGGAGGAGGGTTAGAAGAGGCTCTCTCTTGGGACGGGGTGGAGAGAACCTGCTACCATCTGGGTCCTTTTTAGATTGTGGTATATGGTTTATGTATATCCATTAGGGATGGTGAGTGGAAAGGCTAGTGTTTGAAGGAAAAACCTTAATAGCATGTGTTTGTAGTTCATTAATTATTAAAGCTCTGGTTTTGCAATCTTGAATATACAGAGGACTACAGAAATCTTTTTTCCTTTCTTCCTTCCTTATCTTTCTTCCTTTCTTTCCTGTCTGTCTCTTTCTTTGTTTCCTTCTTTCTTTTGGCTCTCCCCACTCCCCATCATCTCTCTCATTTCTCGGTGTAGCCCCATCTGTCCTAGATCCTGCTATGTAGACCAGCCTGGGAACTAGCAGATCCACCTGCTTCTGCTTCTCAAGCGCTGGCATTAAAGGCATGTGCCACCCATCTTGGGAAAAGCTGTACCTGGTGATAGTGTGATCCTTTTGTTTTTTGTTTGCTTGTTTGTACACTTTCTGCAAAGAGTGCTGTTTCTGGGCTGGTGTGGGGGGTGGTTATACAAAGATGTCTCAGAAGTTCAGAGCACTTGTTGCTCTTGCAGGAAATCAGGAGGGTTCTCTTCCCAGCGCTCACAGGAGTGTTCACAACCATCTGTAACTCCACTTCAGGGAGGTTTGATACCTTCTGACCTTGACAGGCACCAAGCATGCATATGGTGTACATCCATGAACACAAGGAAAACATTTATACACATAAATCTTTAAAAGAGGGCTGTATTAAAAAAAACTGAGAGGGGTGAGTCTTTAGAGAAAAGAGGAAACACAGGGATTTTATTTTATTTCTTTTTCCTCTCAAGAATGTCCATAGAAATAGTCTGGTGTCTTTGCAGAAGCCCTTTTACTTTGTAAACAGAAAACCATTCTCAATACGCTCTTATTGACTTTACTAATTCTGTTGTGTTTTTTATGGCCTCATAAGGCTTTTGTTTCCTCAGGGTTCAGATAATTTTTTGAAGATAACATTGATGCTTTTGAGACCTGATTAATATTTAACTTTTATGAGTTGAATTACTTACAATCTGCCTCAGCAAGTCTGTAATGGAATTTTGTGACTTCAGAGTTGGTACCACAAAGGTGGGAATGATCAGGGTGAAGACAGTTATGTGATTTGTTTGGACTGTGATGGTTTGATCTCATACATTCATGTCTTACAAGACTACACATGTCCCTTTGCTTGATAAAGTAACAGTCACAGTGTGAAATACATACATAACCCTTACAAGCTTATAGATTGTTTAAAAGATTGACATCATTTAGCTGGAGATAATTCTACTGTTTCATTGTTGAATTTTGTCAAATCAGAAGCTAACTACTTTCTGAATCACTGCTTTCATTCATATGTAGTTTTTCATATCCATTCTTTTCCTTTTTTATTCTAAATCTTTATAGGCTGAAGTAGAAATGAAGTTGGTAAATGATATTTTATTGGAGCATTTTCATATTCAAAATTCCATACAAACATATTTCAGATTTATTTCAGTAAAGCCAAAATGAGCAGTAAACCTATAAATTGTAGAATTTTAGCTGAAAGGTGTCATATCTTCAGAAAGTTTTTGCTACTTTACATTTTGTCAGTAACGCTTCAGGTCCTCTAAGGCTTTAAGTTTATTTTGTGTGTGGTTTATGATTTGGGTTTTGGTGGTTTTGTTCAGTTGAAAGCATCTGAAAGTTAGACACATTATTTGGTGGGTGAAAAAGTCACCTAGTTCCTCAACCTCAGCCTTCACAGTCCAGGATTATTTATTGTGAAAATTAAAGAAAATACACAATGGGCCAAAAAAATAATTGGCTGTGATGGCCATGCTAAATGCGTGGACTATCATTGCTAAAGGTGGGTCCTATTTTGGTTTTTCTTACATTAGCTCCTCAAAAGTACAAGGCTGCACTCTGAAGATATCAGTTTTGGATTCAATTCATTACATCATTAAATGAATATAGTTTATAATATGCTCAATTCAGAGTTCCGGTTATACGAGGAGTAGGGTCATGAATTCTTCACTGTTTTTTTTTTTCTTTCTTTCTTTCTTTACTTTTCATAGCCTATGCTAGATGGGTGCTTATTCCACTGAGGTGGACCCTCTGCCTTTACTCTGAAGTGTCTGTATAGGAACCAGAAGCTGTTGATGGTGTTAACAAATAAGCAAATATTAAAGATAACCATAGCAAATGGATTAAATATCTTTCATGTTAAATCGTGCAAAAAAAATGCTGCTTAGTGTTGTGGAAGGAGTGAGCTCTACAAGTTGTTGCTCATCCGTATAGACTGACAAAAACTTTTCTAATGTTCTTAGCCCTTAGTGAATATGACATTTAGAATTTCTTTGATTGTCGTGTACTGTACTCTGGTGGCTGAGTGCTATAATGTCCATGAACTAAGTAATAGGTGCTAAGAACTATGGAGAGTTAGAGGAAGTAGAACGTAAAAGCTCTATAGATTTGTTCGGAAAAGGGACTAGTATTGTCTTTTTGTCGCCATCTTTTAAAAGTGTTTTCCCTAATACCCTACTGTAGGGGGATAATATCCTTGGTGTGTTATACAGCCATTCTAGGAAGAAGGCTGGTGCCTTTCCAGTTAGAAACTGTTGACTGGGGAAGGGGTGACTGTGTTGTCTAGTGCCCTGGAACTGTGGTGTGATGGATGACACTGAGTAAGTAGCAAGTCAGATGCTTTGTCTGCTTGCACAGACATAGAATAAATTATAGTTATTAGCATAATAAGTAATAGTCATTTCTTCAATGCAACCAAAAGAAGCATCACCAGTCAGGATATAATGCAACCTAATTTTACCTGGGCTTTGGGAAGAAATAAGAGTGACATTGAGGCTGAGGCCTGATGATAAAAGTTGATGGATAGAATGACATTTTGGAACAAAGACTGTATTTATGAAAGTGGTGAGGAGAGAAGTGCTGTGTTCAGAGGCCAGAATATTTTACTGTGATGTAGTGGGAAGCTGTTGGGGGACTCAGTGTGGCAGAACATGATCTATTTTATTTGAACATCTTTGCTAGCCAGAGAATGGGTTCTGAGGTGTGGCTGGAAATCTTAAACTGTTGGTCTGACTGAGAGATTATAAGAATTTGTGCAAAACAGATTAGATGTGAGAGAGGCTGACTCCAGATTTTGGACTTGAGTAACTGAATATTGGGGTTATGTTACCTGAAGGATGATTGAAAGGGGAATGGATGTGGAGTGCTGAAGAGAATTCTAGTTGTAAGACACCTCAGGATCATGGAGTGTCAGAAAGTATGCGTGTGCGTGTGTGTGAAAAAAGTACTTTAGTTATGAGTAGAAGATTGGGTTCGTAAAGGAACAGAAAGCATGGTCCAGGATTGTGCCTGGAGATCATTTAAAGTTGTATTGGGTACTTCTAATAGCCTAGAAAGCAGTATTCTAGAAGGGCAGACAAAAAGAGTTTTAAAGAAGGCAGACACTACACAGAGTGTGGTGGCCCATGCCCGCAGTCCTGGGAGACTGAGGCAGGGTCACCTTTTTGGTGCAAGGCCAGCCATGGCTATTTAGATGGTGCCAGGCCGGACTGAGATACATAGAGAAGCTTTATCTCAAAAAGGTTGAAACTCTTTAAACAATTGATGCTAGGATTGATTTTTAAAAAGAGATTGTTGTGTTTCCACACCCAAGCCTCCAATATCAAAGTAACAGTTTCTCCTATAGGAAGAAATAGAAAGTAGAGAGTACCAAAAAAGTATCAATGGGCAGCTTTAACAGGTGATTGGGAGCATACATAATTTCCAAACATGGGGTTAGGTAAACTGTCTGCTGCTGCTGGAGTTAAAGCATCATCATCAATATAATCATCATCAGCAACGTCATTATTATCATCATCAGTCACTGTTTTGTAACTCCAGCGGGAAGCACTGGGCTGAAACACTTTTAAGGCTGCAGATGTGTGTCAGCCTCAGGTATTGTTCTTCAGAAGATTTTCACCTTGGCTGACCGAGGGTTAGGCTCACAGATTAGGTTATAGGCTGGCTGGCCACTGAGCCCCGGCTCTGGGATTAAAGCCTGGGGTAGCACACCCAGCCTTTCTACTTTACTAAGTCATCTCTTTACCCCACCTCTCCTCTTCCTCTCTTTAAAAAATAATATCATCATTGCAGTTGTTCTTAGACCAAGGCTTAGAATCCTCTTGATGATGTTATCAAATCATTGGATGTGGCCTATTTTCTCCTTTCTAAGAGTGGAAGGGAGTAAAGGAGGCAACAGTATTGTATCATTGCTTTTTAAAAATTTAATTCCTAAGAAATCATTTTTTTTTACACATTTCACTAGTAATAAAATGATCTCATAGAAAGTGAAAATGGCTTACTAGCCATTTTCTCTTTTATTTTTTTCTCTTTTTGATTTTTTGAGTCAGGATTTCTCTGTAGTCTTGGCTGTCTTCCACTCGCTTTATAGACCAGGCTGGCATTGAACTCACAGTGATCCGCCTGCTGCTGCTTCCCTGAGTGCTGGGATTACAGGCGTGCACCACCACAGCTACCTTACTAACCATTCTCTTTGAAAACTATAGAACTAGACTTCATGCTTGTTTGTCTTTGTTATGCTAGAATATTTTTTCTAGCGTCTTCCCTTCTTTATCACATATTTCTGGCTATTGCTCAGACCTTCTGTAAGAAAGGTAGACTTTGCCATCATCACTTCAGCGTGTTGACATCCTGAAAATAATGAGGAGGAGTATACTTGAGATGATACAATTATTAATTAATCCTTCACTAGAATCAGAGCTTTTGTCTCATTAATTTTCATACAAGAGATTAGGTACTTAGTACAGATCTGTTCATGGAATGTATCAGGATGGCAGTCCCTGTCACTTAACAAGGGCTTCAAGCGAAACACTGAACAATTGCAGTATTGCCCTAACACAGATCCTTCTCTACTCTGCTAATAATTATTTCAAGATATAGCTTGGTTCCTTGACAGTCACCCTAGAAGAACAAGAATAGGTCACAACTTGGGTGGTATGTGGATACAAGTAATAGTGGTACCCTGCTAAATGTTTCCATATGGCAAACACTTAGGGCCCCATTCTGGGCTGCAACCTGCTAAATCCATGTTACTAACAACGGTAGTCTGTTTCTGTATTCTCCAAGTAGATTAGTAGCTGACTACCTAGGTTAAAAGAAAGATAAATTTGGGAATATAAATGAAGACAAAGGAAAAAATGTGTACATTACTAGTCACAATGTTTTGTAACTACAGTGGGAAGTACTGTGCTGAAACATTTTATAGTTTGCAGGTATGTGTAAGCCTCAGGCTTTTGTTCTTCAGAAGACTTTCACCTTGGCTGACCTAGGGTTAGGCTCACAAATTAGTTTATAGGCTGGCTGGCCACTGAACCCCTGCTCTGGGATTATCATTGTATATTTATGTTCGTGCCTGTCAAAAAACTGCACGTTTCTAGACACACTCAATGCCTTAGCTACTTATATTTGTGTTCATGTCCATCCTGTGAAACTAGAGCCTGAACGATGTAAGTTGAGTTTCTTAGTTCTTATATGTTTAGTATCTTTGCTTGTGGTGATGTTTCATCATTCTTTTCATGTGTCTGGGAAGTTTATAATACCAGTCGACTTGGTTCCTTGTTGAGTAAAATGGGCGTAAATCCACCCAGCACATCCTTACTGAACAGCAACAACAGCAGTGCTGTTCTGAGTGTAGCAGCTGTAGCAGGGAGCAAAAAGCTCCCAGGAGAGACAGTAGGCAAACAGGTCAGATGTACTACTGTGAAGAGACTAAAGCAGGAAGGAAAATGGTGTCTAGGTGCCATTTTACAGTAGGCGGGGAAGGTCTTCATGAAAGACTAGCAAAGAGGAAGGGAACCATGTCATGCAAATACCAGGGTGAACACTGTAGATTCAGAAACAGGCCCCTGAGACTGAGATGGGAATGCGCAATTAGAGGCCAGAGGGAGCAAGACTGAAGGTGAGGTGCTCAGTAGAACAGAGGTTCAGACACAAGGTATTTTGAAAGGGAGGACTGTGGGAACTTTGCTCATAGTTTGGATGTAGTGTGTCTGGAAAGAGAGATGTTATGGTTCTTTTTAGAATGGAATTACTATTTATGGACATAGGCAAGAACTGGGAAGAGCATGGTTGGTTAGGTGGATTCAGTGGGCTATAATTCTGTAAATCAGCTGTACCTGGGGCAAGCCCTAGACAGTTGCAGCTACTAATTAATTAGGCCTTAATCTTGAACAACTTCACATTTTAAACAGTAGCCATTGGTAAGACTTTTCCCTTCTGTAGAATGTGTAGGTTTGAAACAAGGTCTTACAAATTACTGAGGTTCTAAGATATGTACAATGCATGGGGCTACCAGTACTTGCTCTGCTAGTTATATTGAATTTATTTAGCTAAAATACAGAAATCTTCTCTTTGGCACCTTTGCCATTGTCATATGAATGGTAAGCCCAATAAGATTACATTGCTGTCATACTTGTTTTTAAAGTTGTACAGCTTTACTAAAAACTGAGACCAGAGTAGTTATTGTTTTTTAACTTTTAGAAATGCATTCTTCCATCTAAATGTTGCTTTCCTTCCTTGAGACCTTCTTGTAATAGAAGCAAGGCACAAGACTTACTGTTTTTTTAAGACGTCTTACAGATTTGTGGGATATAGCCTTGGTGGACACATTCTCTTAGCCCTTTGAGTATGCTGTGCCAATGTCTCTGGCTTCCATTGCTGCAGGAAGGAAGTTGGCCAACGGTAGAGGATAGATAACTTCTCTAGGACTGAAGATTTTCTCGTTGCCTTTAGCTTTCAGCAGTTTGTAGGGGATAGGTGCTTCCCTTTGTGTGTATCTTTTCTAGATTTTTGAGTTTCTTGGAGCTGTAAATTAGTTATCAACTTCTCTCTTTTGTCATTTTAACTTTGGCTTGAAGTCTATCCAGTGGTTTATCATTTCAAGTATTGTACTTTTCTCTAAAATGTATCAAAGTCTTAAATTTCTGAAGTTTAAAATGCAGCTTTCTTTTCTTTGTCAAATACCTGTTGGTAAGCAGGCTTACCTTTGGCTTCTTTACTAGTTGTTTTAACTGTGTTTTAAAGAGAACATTTGGTCCCTACCACAAACATTTGAATGTGTAACATTTTCTCATTGCTTTATACATCTATTAATTGGAGGAGGGGAGAAGTGAATGTGTCGCTAATGCATTGTGGTGACCCTGAATTTTTATTTTTGATACTCTGCATTTCAATTTCCTTTTCTTTGTAGAGAACTAGTGTCTCACTATGTATGTTAGCCTGACCTGGAATGCACTATGCATTTCAGGCTAGGGTTACAGGTGTGTGCCACCTTGTTAGGCTCAGACATGCAATAGCTGCTGTGTTCTATGCCTGCCTCTGCAAACAACTATTGTTTGGCTCCCGAAGTCTCCCCTATTTTTTTCATTTGGGGCCAGCTCAGGTATGGGGATCTACCCTTACTGTTATTCTCTTTTTTTTCTAGAAAACCAAATGAATTTTACAGTTGGTGTGCCCATTTTGGGCTCTGTTCTATTATTTCCGGCTGGTGTGACTTCTCTGTTAACTGTAATCCATAGACAGTTTGAGAAGACTCTGAAGAAGCAGTAAATTCATGCTCTCACTAGGGCCAGCGTACAGATAGCCCCCCTGGCCTGTGCTTTTCCCACTTTCCCAGAGTTCTTTTCCATGAGCAAATAGTTGGGCTGGCAGTTGACAATTCTTGACCACTAGATGGACATTTATATTCTTAACCACTCCATATAAGACATCTTAAGATATGCCATCTCTGATTCTGATGTACTGAAAATAGGAAAGGAGACAGAAGATAGTGTCCTTGAGAGAAATGCAGGAAGCACCGTTGCTGTAAGCAGCTCAGATTTCCATGCATATTGCCTTTCCAGTGCCCACTTGGTTCTCACACTGCTTTTCAGGGCTTTCTCTGGGTCCTTCCTAACTTTTGGGTCTTCTGCTTCCTAAACAGTTAGAGATAAAATTACACACGGCCATTGCTCCTTGTTAATGGAAGGTATATGCTTCTGGGAATTCTAGCTAAGCTCTTTCAAGCTCTTAGTTGACATTAGCAAGTTGTGTGGGATTTGAAGTTATGCCCATGTTATTTGTGAACCATTCTTTTGTAACTCAGTCTTGAAATTTTGGTAAAGAACATGCAGAGCTAGTTCTGGTACTGAATTCTTTGACTTGGATCAGCAGTTCTGACTTGGTTCATTGTGAAATCACATGGCCACACTGTCCACTTTTATCTGTGGCACTTGAGTTTTGAGCTTTGCATTAATGCCACTGGATATTAATAGAGCATTGTTAACCAAGGCAAATTGGATTTGTGTAAAACAATACTTTGTTTTGAAAGCTTAGTCTGTATGGGGAGCATTACACTGAATACACCAATCACCGACAGCACGGAGAGGAAGTATTGGTAGCTTTGGGATGATATAATTAGCTAGTACTTGCTTTAAAAAAATAGAACAATTATTAGAATAAACCCCTCACTTTGGCATCAAAATTTACATATGTATACATATATTTTAACTGCCTAGTAAGCTGTTTTAAATATAAAAACAAACTGTACTCAGTAGAGTGTGAAAATTTCCCTTTTAACAGTGACTAATTTTTATTTTTGTCAGATAGTAATTACTAAAGAAATTGATGACATTCAAATACTTTTTTTGTTTAAAGAAAATAAAATCTTTTTATTTTCCCAGCTTTCTTCAAAAGGCATGGACACTTTGGGCCCAGGGGCCAGGCTAGTGATGAGAAGGTGTGCAAGCGAAAAAGAAAGCTGGGTATGGCCAGGAACATTGATTAAAAGGATATACAAGCTTGAGTGGCTCGTTACCACACAGACACTGAGTGACTGGCCAGTTTGACCTTCACCCATCGAAATAAATTTCCAAAGTTAAGTTGATGCACATAACCTATTTCATGTTACACATTTTATACACCTTCCTGGAGGGACTATATCTGGGCAGATAGCAGTTCTGTTTCTGAAAGTGGTATGAGGCAGCTGTCTATAGTCATTGTGTCTTGTTCCTTGTGTCTTGTTGTGTTAGCACAGAAGAATTTGGTGTTTACCACAGTAAACCTGGGCTGATTTCAGTTGGATTCTCTGCCAGGGTCCCCTCCCTAATATTGAAGAGCGAGGTTATTTCTCCAGCCTAGAAACCAGGTCTTACCAGCATTAAATGCTTGTAGCAGTAGTCGGGAGAGCGCCCCATTCCTGCTGTGTTTCCCGAGGCTTTGCTGGCTGGCGGCGGTGGAGGCTCCGCAGCAGCAGGCGGGCTGTGCACAGCTGGGAAGACAGCACAGGGCACCAGCGACTTTCCCATCTTGTTTTATTTAGTGCCCACGGTTTACGTAGGCAAGTTCCATTTGTTTGTGTGTATCTCTCTTTACTATTAGATTTTTATCTGTTTTGGTGAACTACAGTTACCGGAGGTGTGACCTCCAGAGTAATTTGAAAAGGGATAACCTGAATAAGGGCATGGTTTTGACTTCTAGATTTTCTTTTTTCCTCCATGATAGCTACTATCCTGTATTCACCCCATCTTCTGAGTGTTCTGTTCCCCATCTTTTCACTGCTCTAGTTTCTTTGGTGTCCCTTTACGTTATTATTTATAGATATGAAATATAAAAGGTACATCAATAAAATTGACTAGAATCAAGACTTTTATGTCACAGATAAAGTATGAGAAAGGCTTTCAGTATAATAATTCTTTTGCCTTCTTTTATCATGAAAAAAAGTATTGAATATATGTTATATTGCTAGGAGAATGTACTGTAAGATGTCCAGTACATATAATTTTGACTTACTGAAAAACTAAAAACTTCTATATCCAATTCCTTATCAGCATTCTTCATCTTTAATAAATAGTCATCCTTGGATATTTGCTAAATTAATGCCTTTTATTATTTTTCTATTCACTGCATAAACTAATATAACAGTTTCCAATTCATTTTTTATAGGTGACACTAAAAGGAAAATCTTCCTCTTAGATATATCTTTGCCTAAAAGCAGGCTTGTATTTTGTCCACAAAACCATTGATCAAGATTTGATTCATGTGTGTTTCAGCAGCGGTCATTTGCGAGAGGCATTAAGAGTCCCGGGGGGAGGGGGGGACCTGCTTTTGATCTCCCCTTACTGGATGGGTCATAGCATCGCAGCAGGCATGGCACAGGTGAAACTGACCAGCTCCAGTACATGTGTAGGTCAGCTGGGTAAATTTTCTCTTCCTGAAGAGTAGCCAGAAATTGAAAAGCCAGGTCACCTTAGGACAACTGTGCCACTAAAGTGCTGACTTGAAAAAAAAAAATTGAAATGCCTAGCTATAGATTTGACTTATAACTGTCACAAATAAAATGTGGCCTAACACTTAAATTATGCTTTTATAATCATGGTGTGTCAGCCCACTAACCAAAGCCAGACACCTCCTTCATTTTATATATGTGTGTCATATTATCTAGAGAGCCTAAAGCCTTTCAGGATAAGGTGTTGGTGGGTAAAGATTGTTATCTCCATGTAGAGAAGAACACCAGATCTCAGAGAGGCTGTAATATAAAAAGTAAATTGAACAGGTATGTGGCCTTTGACAGAACTAAACATTTACTGGAGGCTGCATTGAATATGGAAGATGTCCCAAAAATGGTAAAGACTTGCTTTTCTCTATAGTCTCTATTGGAAAAAAATGTCACACTTTAAGAAGGACTAGCATGGTGTGTTCATATCGATGTGCCTAATGAATGAGTGAAAGGATATATTCTCATTTATGCCCAGAAACTGCTTCCACAACTGCCAGGGCGGAAAAATATCAGCATTACTTCAGACTCTTGTTGTACCTTGGCACCACTTAGGCCCATTTCCCTCTTAAAAAGTATTGATATTTGGATGGCCTTAAGTTGCTCCAGAGGCAATGTTTTGGTAGGTTCCCAAGCCCTGAAAAGACTCTTGAGTACAGCTTTGCCCCAGTGTTCTTTAAAACATAAGAACAAGGCTGTACCTCCCCTCCCATCCCCCGCCCCGGGAGAGGTGATCAGAGAGCCTGCCACTGTGAGACAGCCCCTGCTCCCCTTACTAGGGAACCTACTTGGGGACTGAGTCTATGGGCTACATCTGAGCAGGTGGTTTTAGGTCCTCTCAATGCATGATCCTTGGTTGGGGTATCATTCTCTTCAGGGGCCCCAGAACTCATTTTTTTGTTTGTTTTGGTTTGGTTTTTTTGTTTGTTTTGGTTTTTTGTTTTTGGCTCTGTTGGTCTCCCTTTGGAGCTCCTGTCCCCTCCAGGTCCTTCTGTCTCCCTCTTTCATAAAATTCCATACATTCTGCCCAATTTTGGCTATAAATCTCAGCATTTGCTTTGATACCTCAATCACAGGAAGACAATGCAACCAGTTCCGATGAGACCTGATAGGCTAGGGTCAGATAGAAGGGGAAGTCTATATCAGTAGACTGGGGGGAAGGGGGTATGGAAGAGAAAAAGGAGGGACAGTGGGATTGGGAGGAGACAAAGGAGGGGGCCACAGCCGGGATTCAAATTGAATAAATTGTTATAAATGATAAGAAGAAGAAGAAGAAAAGAAAAAAAAAAAGGAAATTTCATACTTCAGAAAGAATATATATGAGATAACCCAGACACCTTCCTCTCAACTTAAAAGTTTATACTTTATTTTTTTTGCCTGTTATGCCAAAAATCACCAAGTAAAGAAACATTTTACAAAAAGCTAAAAAATGGGCAATGTTAATAAATATTGCTCAAAGTCTACTTTAATAGTGTTAAATATGGTGGCATATTTCTATAATTCTGCACATGAGAGGCTGTAGTGAAAGGAGTTTGAGACCGTCCTGAACCGCATAGCCAGACCCTCTCCGAGGAATCCAAAATCATTCCTGGTGGCTACCCAGTCATCATTCCTTGATATTAATATCTTTGTCCAGAGTTGATGTAAAGGTTGACTTATCCTGTTGTGCACTTGAAGAGAAAACTTTTTGGACTTTATAACTGGGAGGTCCACAGAAGTACTTCAAGCATTTAAGAAGTAGCCAAGCATGGTGCTGTAGGCCTCTAATTCCTGCATTGCAGAGGCTGGGACAGAAGGAACCCAAGGCCCATCTGACCTGTATGACACTTTGACTCAAAAAACAAACACGAAAGGAGTTCAGTGGTATGTAGATTTGTGTGCACACATTAATAATGACATGCATATAAGATAGTCCTCCCTATAGTATGTTACAGACCTAATCAAAGCTGTGTTAAGGTTTTTAATTGTAATTAAAGGGAGAAAAACAACCCTTAGACAAATATTTGTCCTTAGGCATAGTTTTATTCAGTAGTTTTTAAAAAAGAATCTTGTTTGATTGTAAGCTGTCTCTAAAATGCCGAATGATAGTTTAGTATTAGGTAGAATTAGCTTAATCTGTGGGAACTTCTTGCTGTATATTCTGTGAATATTGTGTAGTAAATCTTTTACCGTAGATTGGGGCATTTTTCATTATATGATGAAAAAAATAATTGTGGCAAGTTGGTGTCTAATAAGGAATCTTTTCTTTCAGAGCCAATAGAATTGAAATCTGATAAATTGGTAAAACAAAAGACAAGTTAGTATTGGAAGTATAGTTTTTGTTTCTAAGATGTATGCATCCAGGAAGAAGTCTAAAATATATTTATATTTAAAGCCTTTTTAAAAATTCAACTTGGGGGCTTAGAAGATGGTTTGGTAGGTATCTCACCACTGGAACTTGAAGGCTGGGCTCCCGTACAAACCAGGCATGGTGACCATGGTGACGTGTCTGTGACACCAGTGTTCCCAACTTAGATGGGAGGCAGAGACAGAACCCCTGGAGGCTTCTGAGCCACTTAGCCCGCCCTGTGCTGCAGTAAACAAAGAAGCCCTGTATCACAGGGTCAGAAGGCAAAGACCGGCACCCAGATGCACACCCCAGTTTGTCCTCTGACTTTTGGCCATGGTTGAAGGGGAGCTTTGAGTCTATAAGAAAACAAACAAACAAAAAACAAACAAAACACCCAGTCTATAAAAAAGTTAGTCCTATTTCTACTTTCTGCAACGAAATAACAACCATGGGAGCTAGAGTTATTTACTCATCTGCCTGTTTTCTCTATATGTCTCTCTTAATTTGCTTCCATACATTCACCCAGTGACTGTTTATCCCTGGCCCCTCTTCTCTGTTCCATTCATGAATTTTTAAGCTGCCTGATAGACTCTTGTCTCCTGGCCCCCTCATTCTACACACTCTATTTGTATATTTTTTCTAATTTTCCTTTAAACAGAACCTTACTTTGTAGCCCAGGCTGACCATAGATTAATAATCCTGTTGCAATCTGAGTGCTAGAATTACATGCCTGCACATTCTTGTTTAGTTTAATATGATTCATTAGTAGGTCTGTTTCTTTCATGAGCGATTCTTCCAGTTAGGTTTAACTTGCATATGTCTTCCATTTTTCCTGTTTCTTCACCTCTTCTGATTTTATTTTTATTGTAACCCTAAATTCAGAATCACAGTGCTACTCTTTGAAAGCTTTGTTTCCTAGAATAATACTAAATTAATTTTATCTGCCTCATTAATATGCCATCAATCATTTTTATCTTCCCACCTATTGTAGAAAAGATAGTAAATATTAAATACTATCATTTTTGTACTTTGTATCTTTTTGTACCTTGTCTTGGTCTAACTTACAGTTCATATTTGAAATTTTATCCTTGTGAGGTTTTTATGTAATTTTTTTTCAGGTATATAGAGGGGATAGATAGACTTCCTTTATCCTTTGGAAGCTCATATATTAAACAAACAAACCAAAGCTGACAGTACAGCTCAGTAGTAGAGCCTTGAGTTGAATACCTAACATTATCAAAATAAATGCTGGTTTTCTTTTATTTCAGGAAATTAATTTAGTTCCAACCTCAGTTTCGTTACACTTCAGTCTATTAATTTAGCCACAGATAGCACCCTTATTTGATTAACTTTTGATGTTTGTTTCTCTGGTTGGTTTTGGGTCTATCGTAGCCTTGGTCAGCCTCTAGTTCACTGTGCAGTCTGTGCTTCAAACTCATGGCAGCCTTCCCATACTCAGCCTCATGAACTCTGAGAGTGTAGGTATACACCACTGTGTCTGGATTTAGTTGTATTTTGGAGATCAATGACTAAAAAATTTAAAAGTAAAGTTGCTAGAGGATAATTAGGAAGGTAATATTTTTTTTGTCCATGATAAACATTATTAGTTTTCTAACGTAATATTTCATAGAAGCTAGACAATACTTGTTTCCTGAACAAGTGTTCATATTGTGGTAGAAACTAGCATAATTGTTAGATCTTCAGCTTTGATGTGAAATTCTGATAACACCCACAGCAAAAAGTTTAGGATGCCTGCAAACTTTTGCATTGTTCAGAAGACACCCACATTGCTGTTTAGCATTGGGAAAAGTAGCTGATTAGGGACATACGTACTCAGTTTTCTTGTAAGAGAGATGGAAAGAGATGCCTTTTCTGTATATATTATAGACTTTATATTTCAGAGTGAAAACTAAGAACTTTTTGCTTAAAAGTTAATAAATTGACAGGCAGGCTTTTTTCTTCTTGCGGCTCTAGTTGAATAATTGAACAGCTAAGGGAGTTGGTGAAATCTGGAGTAAGAGTTTCTTTTTTTTCTGTTTAGAATCAACATTGATCCTCTGCTGTCTGGGAAGCACTTAAGAGCAGGAGATTCTAACTAGGATTGTGATTATGATGCACTACCATTTCTACCCATTTTATTATGGTTAATGTCTACTAACCAGTTACCATATTTATACCAGATTCTATGTAGAAGAAGAACAACAATAGGCTAGACGCAAGGGAAGATTATGTGTGTGTATAGATTTGCCTTTGTGATCACACAAAGCAGACACACACACTCTCTTTCCTTGTTGTTTTTGGTTTTTTGAGACAGGATTTCTCTATATAGCCCTGGCTCTTCTGGAACTCCCTCTGTAGACCAGGCTGGCCTTGATCTCACAGAGATTCTCCTGCCTCTGCCTCCTGAGATTCAAGGTATAAGCCACCACTGCCTGGCTACAGATAACTTTCTATAACTCATTTCTTTTAATCATTGTATTCAGAATTCACTTAATTATGTTGAAGTACTAAAATCAGATTTAAAAATTGGATTTTGTACTTATAAAAATAACCAATACTCAAAATAATAACTGTATTATGTTTTGTTCTCTGGTGTTGAATATGAATTAAGAGTCGGGATGATGGTATGAAGGTTGTAACTTTAGACTTAGAACCTATCTTCCAAGCCATTTCCAAAAAAAGCATTTGCCATGCTTTTGTTAAGTCTTTGTAATAGTAGTTTGTCTATGTTAGGCCTTGTACTCCAGTAAGGACTGAACTGAGAAAGGAGGTAGAGAATAAAAACCTAAGAGCTTCAGAATTAGATATGAAACTTTACCTAAGAAATAAAGGCTAATAATGAGGCCACACTGTAATTTGTGAAAAGTCAGTAGACTAATGACTAAGAGCAAGTAGGGTCAGTGTGGGGATGAAGTTCTCAAGGAATCTTGAGGATCTTCTGTATTAGTTGTGTGGAAGAATTTTAAACAGGGAGATGATGGTGCAGGCCTCTAATCCCAGCACTCAGGAGACAAAGGCGGACAGATCTCTGAGTTCAAGGTCAGCCTGGTCTAGATCAAGGACAGTCAGGGCTATACAGAGAATCCCTGTTTTGAAAACAGCCCCCCCCCAAAAAAAATTTGTTAATGTTGATATTTCAGATGTAGGAAAGGGTGTGGCAGCTAGATGATATGTTTGTGCTAAAAAGCTCTGTGTCAGTTGTGGTGGCATGTGCCTTTAATCCCAGCACTTGGGGACTGAGAAGCAGGTAGATTTCTGTGAGTTTGAGGCCAACCTTGTCTACAAAGTCCTGGACAACCAAGGTTACACAGAGAAATTCTCTCAAAAAACAAACAAACAAAAAAAGCCGAGGCCTGGTGCTCACTCTCTCCTCTCTCTCTCGCACACACAAAGATGATGAGAGAATGAGATTTTCTTGAACTGGGACAGGCTGTCCTTGAAGTGTTAGGATTACATGTCAGTCCCACCGTAGGCCTAGAAGCAAGTAGGCAGCAGTCACTGCATACTCCAGGTACCACTAAAATATAAAAACATTCGTTACTGTTACGTTCTGTGTAGCTGGGGTCCAGATTTTGAACTCAAACAATCATCTACTCTGCTTTCTTGAGTGCCGGGAATATTGATTTCTACCACTAGGCCAGTTTTTAAAATTGGAAACATTAAAATGGGTTTATGTCATAGTAAGACTTTTACATTTCCTTTTACTTTATTGCTCTGATTTTTCTAAGGTAAACTGCTGAGAAACCTATCTTTATTATTATATTGAAACACTTGAGCCAAGCTATTTGGCTCTCAGTTATGAATGCTGAAAGCCCTGACAGTACATTTGTTAAGGGCTTCCTTGCCCGTGTCACCTTATAGGGCAGTAGAATATCAGGAGCATGTGCAAGTGTGAGCATTACATCATCCAAATCCAAGACACATGCTTACAGGGTAGCTCCCTTGTGATGTGGGGACCTTAAACCAGGCCTCCTCTCTTTATGGTTCCACATCTCCAGTAGCACTACACTGGGGACCAAACTCTGAATTCAGGAACCTATATGGGAAACAAACCATGTAATTACTACATTTTATTCTTGGAAGTTTTTGTTACGTTATCCTAAGTGTGGTTAACCTTGTTTAGTGACGTTTGTTTTTATCAAGTGATTCGAAATTGTATCTAATTCTTCATCTGCGTTCATGTTTCTTTCTGTAACCAGGAACCATTTGAGGATGGCTTTGCAAATGGAGAAGAAAGCACTCCCACCAGAGATGCTGTGGTCACATACGCTGCTGAAAGTAAAGGAGTTGTAAAGTTTGGCTGGATCAAGGGTGTATTAGTATGTATGCATAGGTTCCATTTGGTTACAGTCTTTCTGTTGATTAGAAAGCTTAGCTGATTTCTCAGGAGGATTATTATTTTCTTACTTTAGCTATTTGTTTGTGAGTACTATGAAAGGCCCAGTTAAGGCCTTATTTGTTTCTTTTGTCTTTAGGGGAGAAATGTTTATTAATTATACACATCATCTGGATAAAATTAGAAACTCACAAATTTTTATTTTTGGTAGAGTGGGTCTTAATATATATATAGCCCATGTTGGCCTAGAACTTGAAATGTACACTGTGGTAGCCTCAAACTTGCAGTCATTGTTTTGCTTCTGAATCAGTTGTACAATACACAAATAGGAACACAGAGTAAAAAAGTTAATATATGTCCAAGTTGTGGAAGTATCATACTCAGTTTAAAATTTTGAAAAATGTAATCCATTGACATTTATGTTGGTGTACATGCAATATTTAACTCTACCTTAACCATTCATAACATGTTACGAATGTACATGTAAAACTTATATGATAAAGGCAGATTGCTAAAGTCTTATCCAAGTGTAGTGGCACAGGCCTTTAACCTCAGCACTCTGGGGGCAGAGGCAGACAGATACCTGAATTCAAAGTTAGTCTGGTCTCCATAGTAAATTCTAGGACAGCCACAGAAAAATCCTGTCTTGAAAACACACAAAGCAGAAACCCAGTTGACGTCTTAAAACTAGTCTTCTGTCATGTTCCGACACTTGTGGTGAGCACATTTACTTGTAGACACACTTACATTGTAGTTATTTACATTGGCTAACAGTAAGCTCTCAGTAAGCTATAGGAAACAGTTGAGATTTCAGAACTCCTCTGAGGTTTCAAGTGCATTTTATCATTTTACTTGTTTAGTATCTATTGTTATATTGTGTTTTGATTACATTTCTTTGTCTGACATGTGGCCTCTTCTTTCTCCCAGGTACGCTGTATGTTAAACATTTGGGGTGTGATGCTCTTCATTAGATTGTCGTGGATTGTGGGTCAAGCTGGAATAGGTAAGGGAACTTTTCACTACTTAATTTGTATGTTATAATAGCCGTATGCCTGTCTACAATTGCTGACTGAGCTGTGTTGCCTTTATATAGATTACTACCATAACTGACTTTCATAATTTTGATTTCATATCTTAAAATGAGATTAGAATTAGGTAGTTTACAGCCTGTGTCTTAGTTAACCTATTTTTATGAAGAAACACCATGACCAAGGCAACTTATAAAAGAGAGCTTTTAATGAGGGCTTGCTTGTGGGTTCAGAGGGCGAGCTCCTGAGCTGACGGCAGGGAGCTTGGCAGCACGCGTCCAGGCGTGAGGGAGCAACAGCTAGCTCACATCTGATCCACAAGCAAAAGGCAGAGAGTGAGACTTGATCTGGTGTAGGCTTTTGAAACCTCAAAGCCCGCCCCCCAGTGACACACTTCCTCCAACAAGCCTATACCTCCTAACCCTTCCTCAACAGTCCACTAACTATAAGCCAAACATTTAGATACGTGAGCCTCTGGGGGCCATTCTCACTCCAAACACCACTGTCCATAATGTTAGTGTAGTGTTTAGCCCAGCCAGTTCTAGGTAATGGCAAGTTTATATGAGGTTCTTAGTTTCTTTTTCCTCCTTTAAAGGTCTCTCCGTCCTGGTAATAATAATGGCCACTGTCGTGACAACTATCACAGGATTGTCTACTTCAGCAATAGCTACCAATGGTTTCGTAAGAGGAGGTGAGCCCAGCTGGCACAGGCCCTACCTGGAAGATACATTCATGCTTCTTAAGTTCCTCCATCTTCTTCAGTGCCCAGAATCCTGTGTTCTCTAGAGCTTGGCCTTGGCAGATTTTGCTTGAGTGCTGTTGAGCTTGTGCTTAGATAATATTGCTTCGCAGCCCTGTTACTCTGACCTGCATTCTTGCATTGCACAGACCAGCCTTTTCCTGTCTTCAGCTGACTACAGACAACAAAAGTAGACAACAGCCATAGCAACTTTAAAAAAGATGAATATTGTAAATTCTAGTTGTTGAGCTTACATCTTTTCATTAATATGAACTTGCCTATTATATTGGTTAGGTGAAGTGTATTTGACTTGTACATCTTCAGTCAGGTAATTGTTAAGCCCCTTGTAGCTAATGCTGGGTTTGTAACAGTGTCAGGCTAAGTCCAGTTTTCTTAGGGCTTAAGATCATATAGTAATAGTAGCCATTGTTTGAGACCTTAGTTTTGGAAGTGTTGCCATGCTTTTGCCATACATTTTCTTGATGAATAAAACATTGCTGTTTGCTACTTTTATTATTTGTCTGACTAATGAGACTAGAAATGAAACAGTTATATTCATGTTTTAGCAAAATGTACACTGGATAACAATTGTACTGCTTTGTCTCAAATGTCTAAAAACAATTTTTTTGAAATAATTGAAAGCCTCATTTAGGTATCAGTAAAGCCAAAACACTGAAATTGAGGAAAACAGCATTTTCCCACATGTGACAAAAAGTACTGTATTAGTAAAATCAGTTTATCATTGGTGGTCAGGTATTTTGTTTTAAACACATTGTTTAACTATGGATGACTACTATTACCAAGCAAGAACCGCCATAGTTCTTTCCTGTGATATGTAAGTTTCTTCAAGTTGTAACTTTTAGATCAATAAGATATCTATACAAGGTACAAAAGGCAGCTCTGAAATTTCTGTCTTATTAAGGCAGTTTTCACTACAATGCTTCCTGTAAACATGAGCATCTCAGATACCAGTCTTCTGGGGTGTTTCTTATGAGAACACATCCACCTTCTTGGCTGAATCTGCTTTGTGAATTCCTTGGTCTAATGAAGAGAATTGTTGGCGTCACAACCCTAACTGATGTTCATTCTTTTTTAGGAGGAGCATATTATTTGATCTCTAGAAGTCTAGGGCCAGAATTTGGTGGTGCAATTGGCTTGATCTTTGCTTTTGCCAATGCAGTGGCAGTTGCCATGTATGTTGTTGGATTTGCAGAAACTGTGGTGGAGCTGCTCAAGGTAATCTACCAAGTCATTCATTTGCCATATCTTCACTGTGAGGACACAGACACACACACACACCTGTATGTGAGCTTTAAAAAATGCTGTTTACATTATTGACTTTTATAGGTAATTTTGCTTATAGGAACAGTATGGCTTTTACAATAACATGAAGATTTATTCTTTATTCCTTTTGCATCATAAAATACCAATAAAGCATGAGTTTGCCACGCCCACCAAACGCAGAATACATTTCTGTTATGCCACTTTATAAAACCCAAACATACCAGTCAGATTATAATTTTCTTGGTTAGTAATTCCTCTTTTAATTTATTAGGTCCATATCAGATATACCAGTATTAATAATTTAATAAGACTTTAGATATAAAAGATAACTGAATGACAACTAAAAATTAATTTGTTTTTTTTTTCTTTTCTTGATTTTGAGACAGGGTCTTGCAATGTGGCTGGCTAGGAACTTGTAGTATAAACCAGGCTAGCCTTAGTCCTTCTTTCTCTTACTTCCAAGTACTAGGAATGCAGACATCCTTCTGTCCATTCCTTTAATAAGCACGGATGCAGTGTTTATATGTAAGGAAGTGTTCATTATATTTCTCTTTTATAGGAGCATTCCATACTTATGATAGATGAAATCAATGATATCAGAATTATTGGAGCCATTACAGTAGTGATTCTTCTGGGTATCTCAGTGGCTGGAATGGAGTGGGAAGCAAAGGTAATGTGACAGAGCTTCTGTAATCCCTAGGTCCACACACCCACTGTTATCGGAAACTCAAACTGATCTTTTCAGAATCAGGTGGAAAAAGTGACCGTTTTTATAGAAGTTTATGAAGTTTAAAATGACGTATTTGGAGGTAACACATTTGGAATCCAGTTAAACACCCCTTTCCTCATTTGTATGCTTGTTTTGAGTACTTAAGATTTGAGCCCAAGGCCCTTGTGTGGTAGGCATTATGCCTGTCGCCAGGTGTTCCAGTCTTCATTTATTTGTATATGTAACAAATTGACTTTATTGAAAAGATTATAATTTCATGCTGCCTGGGCCACAGTTAATGCATGAGAAGTTCTTGCTGGATGAAGGTGCTTTAGAAGCCCTGTGTCTGATCTGCCACAGAAAGGTGGAAAGGGAGACCCAGCTCCCTAAAGCTCCCTCTGGGCTCCACACTTGCGCTGCGGCACACCTAGCTTCCCTCCCCATAGAGATCATAGTTTAAAATGCTTTTTAAGTTTCGTTTGCACAGATGATACAGTATTTACCGTTTTTTGGTTGTTGTTTTTTGGGGGCGGGGGGAAGCTAACATTGGAGAAAAATTGTTGTTAGTGCTCAGGCTTTCTCCCCTTTCATTGTCATGGATCCTTGAGTTCCTCACTTGCCACTTTCTGTTTTTCCTTCTTTCCTAGAACAGTTGCAGACAGATACAGCATTATGTTTGGACCTGATGTGAAACTTGTGTTGGTGTCAGACATATTCTCCCTGTCAGATGCTACTCTTGGTGGGGTGGTAGGGGGCAGTTGTATAGAATGAAAAGCCTGTGTGGCTTCATTTTGTCCATAATTGAACAGTGTCAGTTTTGTTTGAGGCAGGACCTTTCTGGCTAGCTCAGAGCTCAGACTAGTCTCAGACTTGTGATCCTTCTGCGCTAGGCTCATGACACTGTGCCTGGTTTTAAGACACAGTTCTTTAAGAGCTTGATTCATGCAGCAGCATTTATTGACCACCTACTGAATGCTTCACATTCTTTAAGACATTTGGCAGAAAGGCAAAATAAGATAAATTATCTGTGCCATGGGAATGAGTACAGCAGGCAAGGTTGTAATTTTCAGTATTTAAAACTGCAGGCTCAGATTGTACTGCTGGTGATTCTTCTTCTGGCCATTGCCGACTTCGTCATAGGAACATTTATCTCACTGGAGAGCAAGAAGCCCAAGGGTTTCTTTGGCTACAAATGTAAGTAAAAAGATGGAATACTTTCTTAAGTGCAAATTACAACATTTTGCTGTTAACTAAATTTGGTACATTTTAGGTATTTTGTACAGTAATTAAGTTTGGTCGGTGATTCACACTAATTCTTAATTCAATTTTGGCCTCCTTTATGTAGGCTGTACAACTAGAGTAAAAATGCTTTCATTTCCATCTTTGGTGTTTCATTGAAGCTAGTGCTACTAAGGAGAAGGTGCAGTGTGGTTCTCATTATCTGTCCAGTTATGTGTTTCTTGGTGATAGGAATGTGAGAAACGTGCCTTCAGGTGCTCTTAGTGTTGTGCAAACACCTTAGGGCTTATTGACTGAAACGAATGTGTCTCATCTCATCAGAGTGGATAAACTTAACAGAATTCATTGTGCACACCGCCCATCATTAGCCACAGTGCTACTTGGCATGCCACTTTTTAGACAAAACAGTTGAAAAGTGCTATGGACCATGAAAGCAGATAGAAGTCACAAAAACTGACTTTCTACCTCTAAATACTTCAGCTCCTGTCTGCTCAGGAAGTGGACAGTCCAGGGAATTTGTCTTTGGTATGATGCGCAGATGCACAGATGTTTCAGGTCTTCATGGGCATTCTAATGGCAACCGCTGATTTCCCTGCTCAGGATCAGTTGCCTTAAGTTGTCCATTTTTCTTTCCTTTTTAAAACAAAACAGAGCCACGACTCATTATGTAATCTTCAGTCTCACTAGGCCTTTTTGTCTTCTGTGATGCTGACAGTTTTCAAAAATACAGATACTTACTTGTTTCTATGTGGGGGGGGTCACCTCTCCAGGTGGGTTGTTTACATTAGCGAGATAAGTGATGTGATCCTCAGCACCCAGAATAGGGGTTCAGAGTGATCTGAGCTGTCAGCACTATGATGTTATTAATTTTTATGTCTTTGTTAAGGTGATGACTAAGAGTCTCTTCTGTTGGGAAGTTGCGAGGTGCCTCTGTCTAGTCACAATGACAGAGCAGCGCGCGCCTTCCTCCTCAGTCACACTCTTCTCCTTGTTGCCCGTGAGACTGATGCTCTGCTCGACTCAGTGATGGCTGTATCTATTCCTCCTCCTACCCCTCTTAGTTAGGATTACTCTTGCTACGATGGAACACATGACCAAGAAGCAAGTTGGAGAAGAAAGGGTTTATTTGGCTTACAAGTCCATGTGCTGTAAGCGGCGACAGAACATCACGTGGTACTGCAAATATAAGGAAAAATGGAGGTTTCATTTAGTAGTATGATCAGTCTGAGACTGAGAAGAATAAAGGAGAAGATATGAGAGAAGGAAGGATAAGAGGAGATGAGGGCCAGGGACTCTGTTTGCAAGCACCATCCAGGATGGTCTTTGGGAAACCAGAAAACCATTAGGTGTCTTAGGGTTACTATTGCTGTAATGAAACAACACGACCAAAAGCAACTTGGGGAGAAAAGGGTTTATTTGGTACCACATCACTGTTGATCATTTGAAGAAAGTCAGGACAGGAACTCAAACGGGGAAGGAACCTGGAGGCAGGTGCTGATGCAGAGGCCATTAAAGGGTGCTGCTTCTTGGCTTGCTCGCCATGGCTTGCTCACCCTGCTTTCTTATAGAACCCAAACCACCAGCCCAGGGATGGCACCACCCACAATGGGCTGGGCCCTTCCTCATCAATCAGTAATTAAGAAAATGCTCTACAGGCCTGCCTACAACATCATCTTGTGGAGACAGTCTCTTAATTGAGCTTCCCTTCTCTCAGATGAATTTAGCTTATGTCAAGTTGGCATAAAACTATCCAGCATACCCTCTCTTTCATTTCAATGCACAGGTGTATTCACCGTGGCCCTGGCTTGGCAACTCTTTTTTATTTTGGTCTTATCTAGTCTCATAGTTCAAAGTAACCAGGAAATTTGTCATGTTTTTATTTTTTAATTCCTCCTTTAGACTTTAGCTAGAACTCTCTGTGTCAGGTAATAGGGAAGGCTGTTCTAATTCTGTGTAGGTAGCAATGGAAGTGTGTGGTAAAGTAGGACAGAGGCTGCTTCACATTAGTGTGCTTCTTCTTATTTCCTCAATCCTTTCTTGAGGATTTGTGTTTGCTTTTGTTTTTAATTTGGGGGACAGTGGGGCAGTAATCAATACTTGTGATTTTTGTTTGAGTTAGTGATAACAATTAAGTTTGGAGGTTCTTAAACAATCCCTGGTAAGAATCAAAAAGTAGGACATCACATCACTAACTTGGTCATGAACTCTATTTCTTCATTCTAGAAGAGAGGAACACTGATTCTGAGTTAGAAAAGACTGACCAGCTGGATGAAGACCACAGAGTATGATTACCACTAACTGAAATTATTTTGGTCTTCTTTGCTATCCAGTAATTGCCAAAATGTTTTGTCCTCTGTAGCTGAAATATTTAATGAGAACTTTGGACCGGATTTTCGAGAGGAAGAGACTTTCTTTTCTGTATTTGCCATCTTTTTTCCTGCTGCAACTGGTATTCTAGCTGGAGCAAATATCTCAGGTGATCTTGCAGTAAGTATTATGAAGTACTGTATCAATTCTTGATATGTTAAAAATGTTGCACATGCATTTAATTTTAAAGATAGACTAAAAAAAAATCTTGTCTTCTAGGATCCTCAATCAGCCATACCCAAAGGAACACTCTTAGCCATTTTGATTACTACAGTGGTTTACATAGGAATTGCAGTGTCTGTAGGTAAATAGCCTTTGTTTCTTCATGTGTCTCAGAGATTTTGTGATGTTCATAGTATAAATATTATTGTGGCATTTTCTGCCTTTAAGATTCCAACATATTTTTGGTAAAAAGGCACAGAGCAGTTTGCCTCTTATCATTCAAAGACAGCTGAAGGAAAACTAGTAGTGACTTACACAGACAGAAAGCCAGCAAATGCTTTGCTGAGAATTTATTCATTATAGTGAATCAGAAATCTATGGAAAATTGTATCTGTCAACTCACATTTTATTTAGATATTTGAGGCATATGTTCATGTGGAAGTAAACTCTATGCTTTAAGAACTGGGAGGCCCAGGCAGCCCCTCACACACTATCATCCACGCACCTATTCATTCTCACACAAAATTTTCAAGTCTGAATTATTTGTCACAAGACGAGGTTTCCATGCATGCTTAGTAAGAATACTGTAATTTTACCACATTTTTCCCATTATTTTCTTCAGAAGTAGAAACAGAACCCTATTTCCAAATTTTATAGCTATTTCTCAGGTAGTTTTGAAATTTGAACAGAAGTTAGAAATGCTAGCAGTACCATGATCATCCATATTGCCTTTTAAAAATGATTTTGGATTGAATTTATTCTTAATATATAATTCTGAAATTGTTTTGAGAAAAACAAATATGTATATAAGCATACTAATTTAACAAAATGCATTTCTCTAAAACTTTGAAGTATGCTTATATAATATGTAGCCTAGCAAAATACAATTTATTTTTAATTTAACTAATGACATAATTGATTATATTCCACCTTTTAAAATAACTTGTCACTCACATTTCTGCTTTGGTCTGACCCTGTGGTACTGCTAGGCCTCATGCTCACTTCATTCCATCTGGACTCAGGGAACAGTGGTTCTGCCCGTTTCTCCCTGGTGCTCAGGAGTGGGGCCAGTGAAGGGTTCCGCACCGGTGGCTGTGTAGCTCAGAGCAGTACAGCCTGTGTCACCTGAGGATGTCAGTGTAGCCACACAGACATAGTGGAGACCCTGGTACTCAGGAGACAGAAGCAGGTTTCTCCCTTTAATGTGGCAGCCTCCACACAAAGAGCCCGGCAACAGCCGTGAAAGGATGGCTGCTTACAGGCTGGTCAGACTCTCCAGTCCTGCAAGAGCTCACAGTGCATTTAGAGGGAGGTGTTTTTGCCAACAGGGTTGAAAGATAGAGGAGAAAATAACAAAGTGTTCTGTAGTCAATCTAATCCCTGAAATATTTCTACAAGGGATTTCCAGCATTTGTGGAAACACACTTTTTTTTAATAGGTTTAGTTTCATTACTTAAATTTTAGTGTCCCCAAAGCTTCTCTTACTTCATTCACAGTAAGGATATATGTAAACACAGCATATTCTATTATGAATGTGTACCTAGACAGTATTGTGAGTTCTTTATGAATGGATAATTTTAAGAGGAATGCCGATAGGAATTATTCACATTGTTCTTTGTGCTTCAGGTTCTTGTGTTGTTCGGGATGCCACTGGGAATGTTAATGATACAATTACGACAGAGCTAACAAACTGTACTTCTGCAGCCTGCAAGTTAAACTTTGATTTTTCCTATTGTGAAAGCAATTCTTGCTCCTATGGACTAATGAACAACTTTCAGGTATGCACTGATTTTATAGAATATAGACATTCTGTATTTATCCAGGGATTAGACCCCTATGAAATCTGGCCATTTAGAATATAGCTATGCATTAGAAGGGAAGTCAGTTGTTAATTTCTGCCTCTCCTCCTAAACTGTATTATCACTAACTAGGCAAATGGAAAAAACACGAAAGAGTAAATAAACTGTTCAGGAGTAAAACAAAGCCCTTAAGAGTTACACTTTTCTAGTAGTATCTGTAGTATGTACACATGCAGCATATTGGTATACTTCAGAGAAGAAAAAAAATAGAAAGTAAAATGTAGACATTTTGTAAGTAAAACATAATAGAGTAGGGGGAATCTGAATATTTTTGGAACTTAATATTTATAATATGTAAATATTTCATAATACAACTTTTTCATGAAAGATTTAATGGCATTTTTCATTATATAGTTTCAAGCAATTTATTTGTGTTAATTGTAAGTACTGGATTCAATTATGTCATACAAGTTTGTGTATTCTACTCACAAGATTAGGCAAAATTCTAGTAATGAAAATATTCATGCTAAGCTAATGATTCATGCCAGTTCTGACATTGATAACATGAATAAAAGATACAAACATTGGCCTGTGTCCAGTACTGAGGATGCTAGTCAGATTTTTTTATGTTTCCTAGAAATAAAAAAGCTATGTTCTTTATGATCTTGTGTGGACTCATTTGAATAAAGCTCTATTTTAATTTAAATAAGTAAAACTTTTTTGTTTTTTTGAGACAGTTTCTCTATGTAGCCTTGGTTGTCATGGACTTGCTTTGTAGAACTCACAGAGATCTGCCTGCCTCTGGCTTCTGAGTGCTGGGATTACAGGCATAAGTAAAATTTACAATGCCATGGGAAGAAATACAAATCGGGAAAACAATATAATAAACTTAATTAATGTACATACTACCTAACTTCATTTAGCTAATTGTGTTTTCTTTATAACTTTTCATAACCAAGATTATTTAGAAGCAAAATAGAATTCTACCATATCCTTTTGTCTTTATGTATTTTTACATTTAACTGTTAAGTGCTTTAAAAAAAAACTTCATGTCCACAGTACAATATCAACCCCATAAAGATAAACTATCATAATGTAGTACACCTTGACAAGAGCTTGAATCTCAGTCTGACTTACTGTCTGAGGATGAGAGGAATAGGTTACATAATGTAGAAGTGTGGTCAGTGCATTGCAGAGAATGGCAGAAAAAAAACCCTAATTGATTGAAAAACTATATCAACCAAATATAGCAATCATCTTTGAGAGCTGGTTTGGACCTCCACCCAACCTGTTTTAAAATGAGCGAGAAAATGAGAGCAACTGAGGCAGTTTGATTGCTGACTAGATATGCGATACTATGAAGGAATGGCCAGATCATTAAGCTGGGCCAAGGTGTTCTGTTCAGGAAGTTGTCTCCTGTGCCAATGAGTTCTAGGGTCTTCCCCACTTTTTCTTCTATCAGGTTTAGTGTGTCTGGTTTTATATTGAGGTCTTTGATCCACTTGGACTTTAGTTTGGTGCAAGGTGATTAGTATGGATCTATTTGCATTTCTCTACATGCAGGCATCCAGTTAGACCAGCACCATTTGTTAAAGATGTTATCTTTTTTTCCATTGAATGGTTTTGGCATCTTTGTGAAAAATCAGGTGTCCATAAGTGTATGGGTTTACTTCAGGGTTTTCTATTTGATTCCATTGATCCACCAGTCGGTTTCTATGCCAGGATCATGCAGATTTTAGTATTGAGATCAGGGATGGTGATACCTCCAGAAAATCTTTTATTATAAAGGATTGTTTTAGCAATTCTGGGTTTCTTGTTATTCCATATGAAGTTGAGAATTTTTCTTTCAATGTCTGTAAAGCTTCTGTAAAGCAAAGGACACTGTCATCAGAACAAAACGACTGCCCACAGGTTGGGAAAGGATCGTCACCAACCCTGTATCTGACAGAGAGCTAATATCCAGAATATATAAAGAACTCAAGAAGTTAAACAGCAACAAATCAATTAATCCAATTAAAAAATGGGATACAGAGCTAACCAGAGAATTCTCAATAGAGCAATGTTGAATGGCAGAGAAACACTTAAAGAAATGCTCATCATCAGGGAAATGCAAATTAAAACAACCCTGAGATTTCACCTTACACCCATCAGAATGGCTAAGATCAAAAACTCAAGTGACAGTACATGCTGGAGAGGATGTGGAGAAAGGGGAACCCTACTCCACTGCTGGTGGGAATGTAAACTTTTACAACAACTTTGGAGATCAATCTGGGGCTTTCAGTTAGGAATAGCACTCCCTCAGTATCCAGCTATACCATTCCTAGGCATATATCCAAAAGAGGCTCAAGTATAGAGCAAGGACATTAGCTCAACCATGTTTGTAGCAGCTTTATTTGTAATAGTCAGAAGCTGGAAACAACCCAGATGCCCTTCAACTGAGGAATGGATACAGAAAGTGTGGTACATCTACACAATGGAATATTAGCAATAAAAAAACAAGAAAATCGTGAAACTTGCAGGCAAATGGTGGAAACTAGGAAAGATCATCCTGAGTGAGGTATCCCAGAAGGAAAAGGACACACAGGGTATATACTCACTCATAAGTGGATATTAGATATATAATATAGAATAAACCTACTAAAATCTGTGCACCTACAGAAACTAATCAAGAAGGAGGACTCTGGCTAAGATGCTCAATCCCCATTCAGAAAGGCAAAGAGGATGGACATCAGAAGAGGGACAAAACAGGGAACAGGACAGGAGCCTACCACAGAGGGCCTCTGAAAGGCTCTACCCTGCAGGGAATTAAAGCAGATGCTGAGACTCACAACCAAACTTTGGGCAGAGTTCAGGGAATCTTATGAAAGAAGGGGGAGATAGAAAGACCTGGAGAGGACAGGAGCTCCACAAGGAGAGGAACAGAACCAAAAAATCTCGGTACAAGTGTCTTTTCTGAGACTGATACTCCAACCAAGAACCATACATGGAGATAACTAGAACCCCTGCACAGATGTAGCCCATGGCAGTTCAGCCTCTAAGTGGTTCCATAGCAATTGGAACAGGGCCTGTCTCTGACATAAACTGATTGGTCTGCTCTTTGATCACCTCCCCCTGAGGGAAGAGCAGCCTTACCAGGCTACAGAGTAAGACAGTGCAGCCAGTCCTGATGAGACCTGATAGACTGGGATCAGGGGGAGGGAGAGGAAGACCTCCCCTATCAGTGGACTTGGGGAGGGACATGGGTGGAGCGCAGGGAGGGAGGGTAGGATTGGGAAGGGAGGAAGGAGGTAGCTACAGGGGGATAAAAAGTGAATAAACTCTAATTAATAAAAACAAGTTTAAAAAATCTAGGATTTGTTGCAAAAATGATTGGCTCAAGTTGTCTGTGGTTGAAGCCTAGTGATGGGTAGTTGGTGGTTCATTGTCCTCTTTTTTTTTTTTCCTGCAATCTGCATTTGAAAATTTATAAGAGAAAAGAGTATTTTAGTGGTAAAATCTATTTTAACAATTTGTAATTTACTTCTCATTGCTATTATTTACCAAATAATTCTACTATTAATTTTCATTATTGGGACATAAAATTGTGACTTAATACTCTGTTCTTTTTCAAATCACTTTTATGACATGTTTTCCAATTCTACTGAAGGTGATGAGCATGGTGTCAGGCTTTGCGCCGCTGATCTCCGCAGGCATCTTCTCGGCCACGCTCTCGTCAGCGCTGGCATCTCTTGTGAGTGCTCCCAAAATATTTCAGGTAAATGTTTTCATATTAAAATTTTATTGAAGGGGATAGTAAAATAGCATTTTAAATTTTGGATTGTTGCTATATTCAGATAGGTTACCTTTTTCTACCTCATGTGTGTGATATGTTTGCATACACATATATCAAAATTGGTATAAATTTTATGTATATAAATGCGAAGTAGATCTATACAAACATTTAGCGTTTTCCCACTGTCAAGGTACCTGCTTTGAAATGTCTTTTTAGAAGGGATGACTTATGGGTCTGGAGAGATGGCTCAGCAGGCACGTAGGGGATCTAAATTCAGGTTCCAGAATACTGGTGGCTCGTGCCTAGCTGTGACTCCAGACATACAAACGTAATTGGAGATGACAAAATGAGGGTTTAGGGGTGAGACGGGTGGGTCCTGCTTCTTGACATACTTAGCAGAAAGTGTAGGGTTCTTGTCAGCATTAGGGGTGCAGTGTACGACTGCAAAGCAAGAGCAGTCAGTAATGGCTTCAGTTAGCATGATGCCAACTTCAGTATTTTATGTGGCTCCTTTTACATTAACTGTAGTAGGCGCAGTGATAGCTAGAATGAGAGCCGCTTCCTGCAGGGATCATTAGGCAGCTAATACTGATTCGATACTTAGTAAATCATTTGTAACTGCTGTGTGACACAAATGTTGACTTTCTACCTCGTTCTTAATATTGTATTTGTAGCCAGCACATACAGTAGTGGAGTTGGTTATAGTTTTTAAGGTAGTAGCTATTAAGATTTGATGAAAAGTGTTTAAACTTTATACTTATAAATTTTGATCTGCTATTAAGTTTCAGATTTGGATTTGGTTTTCTTAAAGCTGTAGGTACACTGTATCATATTTGCCAACTTCAGTTTTCATTTTATTGTATTTTATTTGAATGTCTGCTTTTCTGGTTCTTTATAAGTAGAGTTTTAACTTGGGTTGGGGGCAGAACAAATAAAATCTTAAGCAGTGTTATAAACCAACTAGCCTTCTGTTATTTGAACTATTTGCATGTCTTTATAGTTGTAGACGAAGTACTATGAGACAGAAAACAAAAAGTATCAGAAATGAGAGACTCAGCTTGCATTCATGTTTAACCTACTTTAACTGTTAGAAAATGTGTATGTCGTAATTTTTCTGTATTTCATTTTAATGTTTGTATTTTTTGTTTTCTTGGGTTAGGCTCTATGTAAGGACAATATCTACCCAGCTTTCCAGATGTTTGCTAAAGGTTATGGGAAAAATAATGAACCTCTTCGTGGTTACATCTTAACATTCTTAATTGCACTTGGATTCATCCTAATTGGTGAGTTCTATGAATGGTATATCACGTAGATTTTGCTATATTTATAGCATTAGCTATAATCATGAATATTATGTTATTAATAAAATGTGCCTTGCTTCAGTGCACAAAATTACTTTGTAATCAAGGAAAAATACTGCAAAAATAGTACCTGATATTATTTATTAAAATCATTGCCATTATGTAAAATTAAGAGCAGAAGAAAATATACTCGTTTTCTTCCTTCCTTCCTTTTGTTCCTTCCTTCCTTCCTCTCCCTCTCATCTTCCCTCCCTCCCTCCCTCTCTCCCTCTCTCTCTCTCTTTCTTTCTTTCTTCTTCTTAGATTCATGTAGCCCAGGCTGGCTTCCTATTATTCACTATTGTAGCCAAAGATAATCTTAAATTCCTGATGGTCCTGCCTCTGTTTCCCAAAGACTAGGATTATAGGCATAGACAATACCCTTTTCCTAAAATATGCATGATGATAATATAAGGAAAATGATACTAGTGTACCCCTAGTTTACTAGACAGAGGTCATACCTCTGTCTGACATATGTAAAGCTATGGATCTTTCACTATTATTGATACTAGACTTTCTAAATTTTGTGTTGTTAAATTATTTGAATGTGAAACTCCGATTATGCCTTCAATTGTGCTGACAAGATGTGAGTATCAATATGTGGTAGATTTAGGAGTGTTTATGATGCTATTTAAAAATTAGAAATATTTCAATTTGAAGTTTTAAATACCATTAAATCTATTTCTTGGTTTTTTTCTTTTTGCAGCTGAACTGAATGTTATCGCTCCAATTATCTCTAATTTCTTCCTTGCATCTTATGCGTTAATCAATTTTTCAGTATTCCATGCATCACTTGCAAAATCTCCAGGTGATTTTACATTTTAAAAGTTTATATGTATTAATAGCTTTGATTTCAAAAGAAACAAAATTTTTACTGTTTTAAATTTAATGTGTCTGAATTTAGTTTATTAAAGTTGTCTAATTTTATAGTTAAGTCAAATTCAGTGTTCAAAGATCTCTATCATGAAGTACACTGATAATTTATTTCTTTCAGAACATTGAAAATAGCATTGTCATAGTAAAGAATTATTTCCTATTTTAAAAATGTCTTTCCTATTTGCTTACCTGAGTTAGTTCTCATAACACTGTCACTATTTAATAATCTTTCAAAACTGTTCCCTTTCAGTGTTGAAAACTGAGCCTGGTGCTTCATGCATGATAAATACACACTTTACCACTGAGCCTGTGTCCCAGCCCCCAACATGTTCTTTACACAATGAGTTCTGTGGAATTCTAACATAAGGGGGCTCTATCAACTGAAAGAGTACCATGGGGCCTTTGTTATAAACAGGCAAGGGTTGGAAGTCAGAAAAAGAATGGAAAATACAGAAGGATTTAAGTTTGTCAGAACAGGCCAGATAGTGTGGGGTTTTCAAACGGAAAAGAAAGTGTGAACACGTATGTTTTAGCCTCAGTTTTACTTTCAAAATAAAATTTTATTGAAGTAGTTAATATTGGCTGTTAGTGGCAAGTTTAAAACATTGTCTTTTAACATTTACAAGTAGTATTATGTTCATAAATACTAAATGGAAATTTATGAGTTTCTTGAGTTCACACCTAGATTTTGTTGCATGAGTAGATTGCTTGAAATGTTTTATGTATTCATTGGAACATGGATGTGTTTCATGCTGAAGACCAGAGAGTAAAGCCACCCTACTTAGGAGTCCTTGTAAAACCTTTCCTTTGTATGCTACTTCTCTATATTGCATTATGGTAGATTGATTGAAATTTCTAAAAGATTGTATTGCCTAAAGGTCTGAGAAGATGCAGTGATAGGAGAGTACTGTCTTCAGTCATTGAGAATCATCAAAGCCATTGTGATGAATAATAGTCATTGACTTCACTGTTAGGTGTTACCCTTGCACTTAATACTTAAAGTTGTTTGAATATGGCAACCATAAGGAAATCTATCTTATACATCATTACATACCACTGTATAAAGCAGATAACATACCCAGTGACATTTTCTGTCTGTCATTGTTAGGATGGCGTCCTGCATTCAAATACTACAACATGTGGATATCCCTTCTTGGAGCAATTCTTTGTTGCATAGTGATGTTTGTCATTAACTGGTGGGCTGCATTGCTCACCTATGTCATAGTTCTTGGACTGTACATTTATGTCACTTACAAAAAGCCAGGTCAGTAGCCTTTGTTATTTAGTATTTCAAGCTAGAAAACATTGGCAAGTTTCTGTTATTTTTTTTATTCAAGCAACTTTCGTATATTTGAAAAGGTGTCACATGTAAAACTTACAATACCTTCTTTCCAAATAATTTTTTTTGTTTTTGAAGTTTCAATGAACTACTTTGAAATGTTTTATTCCTATAGAATTTCATTCTCACCCAAGAATTAAATATGACTAACCTTATTTTAAGAAAACTAATATGATGACATTCTGTTGCACTTAATATGTTTAAAAATTGCTTAAAATCTGAAGGTTTCAGATTTTCAATACTACAGTAGCTACTAGCCAAATATGCATGTATGTGTATATGTGTATATACATATAAATGTGTACATATATATATATATATATATATATATATATATATATTGCTTGTTGTTGCTTTAGAACTGCTATGTGGCATGGAGTTTAAGCACTGGGAAGATGTAGCTTTCCCCAAATAAGTAAATATAAATGTTCTTAACTGAGAAATAATTAGTGATTACCATCTTTTACATTGGTGATGTCTAGGTTGATCTACATGTAAGGTGATGAGGGAAGAGATTATTAAGAGTGGTTCAGTATAGGAAAGTTTGGTCCACTGGGATAAAAGAGAAGATGAGTAGTTAAAATACAGCGGTTTCACACAGTGATGAAAGATTTTTAATCTGGATAGGAAAAGATGAGCTTTGGTTTCAGATGGTGACTTTAGAAAGGAATGGATAAAGGAGCTATATTTTTAACTTTTAGGAACAATTACTCTTCTAAAATACCTATTAAGCATATTTTAATGTAAAATATTTAAAATCATTGAAGGCACAACTTTTTTATTTAACAGGAAAGAATGTTTGTATGTTTAAATAGCTTGAACATGGTTGCTGCACTTAAAATCTGCTGCTTTCCTTTCAGGTTGGCTACATAAAGAATAATCGTAAAATGTGTTATGAAGTGACTGTTCTGTTCTGTGAGCATGTCTGTGTGGCATCACCATGCCTTTTTCCAAATGCAGCAGTGGATATGACAGTCCTAACCCTCTTCCATGCTGTAGCCATGTGCAGTTGTAGAATAGGAGTTTATTTTACAGTTGACCTGTAAACATGAACCTCCGCTCAATTTGCTGTCAGTCATTTGGTTTGAATTGGTTGCCATTGGTACTACACTGCATGAACCTGTTTTCCCATAGATGTGAACTGGGGGTCCTCCACACAAGCCCTGACTTACCTGAGTGCACTGCAGCATTCAATTCGTCTTTCTGGTGTGGAAGACCATGTGAAAAACTTCAGGTAGGTGGCAGGGTGCTATTGTCTGGTTGCCAGTCAGTCAGTCTCAAACCTTTCCTTCTTCCATAGCATTTCATGTGGAAGAGCACAAAATAGTCTTGTTCTGTTTGGCAGTTACTTATTCAAAGCCAGCTAAATCATACCAAAAACTTACCTTCTTTTGGAAAACGTTAGGAAAGTTTTGGAACTGTTATTTAAGGACAAATATTTTTTTTGTAACCATTCATGTTATATACCTACTTATACATTTCTTTTAAACTTTTTATGTGTGTGGATATTTTGCCCATGTGTATATCTGTGCACCACTAGCATGCTGGTGCCTGCAGATGCCAGAGGAGGGCATTAGATCCCCTAGAAGAGGAGGGCATTAGATCCCCTAGAAAAGGAGGGCATTAGATCCCCTAGAAGAGGAGGGCATTAGATCCCCTAGAAGAGGAGGGCATTAGATCCCCTAGAAAAGGAGGGCATTAGAACTGGAGTTAGCATCAGTTGTGAACTATTAGGTGGGGATTGGGAACTGACCCCATAAGAGGTTTAGTTTCTTTTTTCCCCCATTTGCGTGACGCAGGGTTTGACTATGTAGCTCTGGGTGGCTGGAACTTTCTTTGTGCAGACCAGGCTAACCTTGAACTCACAGATCTGCCTGCCTCTGCCACCTGAGTGCTGGGGTTAAAGGCAAGCACAATCATGCCTGGCTAAGATAGGCCTGTTTTGATACACCCATTATTTAAATTTTATTAAGACTGAATATTTAGTCATTCACATTTCTCAACAACTGGCTAGAAACCACTTGCAGTGATAAGACTCTGTGCTTTTGGCTAAGGAGTACTTGCACTGTACTTTCCTTAGCAAATGACTTTGTATATTTATCACTAGTCTATTCTTAGTCTCCAGTGAAACTTGTGCAATATATTGTAATAATGAGTTAGATCCAGTTGCTGAAGCACTGTTGATGCTTTTCTTCATTCAAAAATATTACTTTTTAATTAAATTGTTATTTTTTGTATTAAGTATATTTACCTTATATCCCAGCTGTAGCCCCTCCCTCATTCCCTTATTCGTGTATACAAAGTCTAAGAAATTTTAGCTTATTTATATATTCATAAAATATTTCTTAAATTGATAAAATGTTTAGCTGTGAACAAGTGGCTTTTTTTGGTCATGAATTATCATATTTTGTTGGCTTCTACAGTACACAGAAAGTTGTTCCAGAAAACAGCTTTGAAGAGGAGATACATTTCAGGATAGACTTGCTTTTCTCATAAGGAGAATTTGTGTGTGTTCCTTGGGTTGCTCTCTTTTCTCTAGAATGAAAAGTTCCCAGAGACCAAGGCTTTGCATGTGAGAGAAGAGGAAAACAACAACAACAAAAAGAAAAAAGAAAAATAAAAAAGGAAGGAGAACCCTGGTGGAAAATCTTTACTGTTAGCATGTCCTGGGTAGTTGATGTCAAGTATGACAGGAAAATAGAAATTACTCTCCTGTGACCTGTGTAACACAAGATGTGAAAAAAAGTCACTGTTAATTTTAAACCAGCAAAAGCTTGCTTGCATTTATTATTGGATCTTTTGAAGTTTCTTTTTTTTTTTTAAATCTCGGTTTTTTTGTTTTGTTCTGGGATTGAAAAAAAAAAAAACCCAACTATCCCATAACTCAACTCCTGCCTCTGACCCTCCAATATAGGCACGTGTGCTTCAATTTTCATCAAAATTATAGTAAACATAGCACAAAGAGAGTTTGTAAACTTTTCAATGAAAACTAATCCTTGACTTATCCTCCGTGTTCCTTTTCTTGTACTATAGGCAATAGTTTCAGTGGTTAGCTGCTTCCTTCCCTGCTAGTTTTTTTTTAATTTATTTATTTTTATATCAATCACAGGTTAGGTACTTTGCATCCCAGGCGTAGCCCCCTCCCTCATTCCCTCCCACCCTCTCATCCCCTCCCTCATCTCCCTCCCCTGCTAGTTTTGTATTAACTCATAGTGTGTATTTATCTTGTGTGAATTCTGATTTTTATTTAGTCCTTATCTTCTGTCTTTCCGACCATAGCACATGGGTGTATTCCTCCCGTACTTCCAATACATTTTATGGTGTTACTTTGATTAATTTGTATTTAACAGTTATGTTTTTATGACTTTAAAAAGGTGGACACAGTGTAAACTCTTTTTTTTGGCTTTTTTGTTGTCTTATTAAAACTAGTAATTCTTTTAATTTTTTTTTATCTAGCATTCATCAAAGTCGCCAAAAATTACCTGAAGTTACCTGAAGTTTCTTTCTCATTGTTTGTTTTTTCTTTAGTTTGGGTTCTTGCATCTTAAGTGCAATATTTATTATGTTTCTTGACAACGAAGTTGTGTATTGGTGGGGAGGCCTTGCCAGTCAAGTCCTTAATGTAGATTAATACAGCTTTGCTCATTCTTTGGGGAATTTAAGTCATCTTAAAGGCTTTCTTTTTGATCTGATTAGATTTCTCAGAAATGAGTATTTTAAGCTTTTTGTGTGTCCTTGTTACCAGAGCTGAGAGCCAGGCAACGAGGGAGGTGGAGGTTTCATAAACAACCTCCTAAGTCATCCCTGCCCTTAGCTAGTCTCAGTGTCTCCTAGACCACAGAGCCTCTTTAATTAGTAGCCAAGTGGGTTTGAGGAGAGCAGGCAGTTATCCCTCAGAGTGATGGAAATGACTAGACTCTTCCTACTTGCTTCTTTGTGCACGCGAGACCAGTGTTCTTGAGTTTGGGTTCTTTAACATAGCTTCACTTCTGTCTGCAAAGCTACTTAGAGATACCTGGTTGCTAATTTCATATTGCTGTGTTTGAGGTTTGGAATCAGAGCTTGACAGCATTCTGTTCTCATTTAATGTTTTCATGATGATCAGCTCTTTCCCTATTCTGCTTGCTTTATAGCTTTCCAGATTTTAGTGATTTACTGTCATGATTTTTCCCCCATGGCCTTTGTAATTTTATAACTTCAACAAAATTATATTGTTTAGAGGAGACTCTAAATTACTCTAACAAGAAACTTTTAAAAGTGCAGTAATTGAACAAGGAAGGCATAGGTAGATGTCCAGTCATGGATGGTTCATGGCAGGTAGACAGATTTGGTCATTTGTTGCCCCTGGTCCTTACGTATTGGCTTTCTGCTGTTCCCTAAAAGTTGTTTTGTCTTTATAATCAAAGTGAACACTACATCCATGAGTAGCTTGTAAGAAAGAAAGTATAGGGAACAACTTTCTTTTGAGTGTGTGGCCGGGAAAAGGAACACCTTCTGGGTTGTTATGAGTTCTAAGTTCCTCATAGTCACTTTATTCTTGGAAGGTGGAGGGGGTTTTCCATAGCTGGTGGACCGTGCCACCCGCAGAAGCTGAAAAGTGAGACAGACAGTAAGAAGAGGGCACGGGATAGTGTGGGCCATGACGTTCCATTGATTACTCCAAAGTAACTCTTAGAGTTGATTTTTGAGCTACTTTACTAAAATTCTGAATAAGTCAGTTTTTTTTAAAGTCTTTGTTAATATTTTTATTATTTTAGGGACTATTCTAAGTTAGAATTAAATTTTTTAAAGATTCATTTAGTTTTATTTTATGTATATGTGTGTTCCTGCCTACATGTATGTCTATGAATCAGAAGAGGGCGTCAGACTCTCTGCACTGAGTTACAGGCTGTTCTAGTCACCATGTGGGTTCTAGAAACACTGCCCTGGTCTTCTGCAAGCACAGGAAGTGCTGGTATCCACTGAGCATCTCTCCAGCCCTTACCTTAGGAGTTCTAGTTGGCTCTTTGCTTTTGTTCAGTTATAGATGTTGCTAATTTGAGGAACTCTGCCAATCATTTTTGGTGGATAAAACAAACACTGGATATCATATGAACAAGATTGATTTCCCCTAGATAGTGAAAAATCAGGGTTTTTGTTTTGTTTTGTTTGTGTTTTGTTGTTGTTTTGTTTTGTTTTTTGCTTAAATCAGGGTTTTCCTCTGTGGTTCTAACTGCCTTGGAACTTACTATATAGACCAGGCTGGTCTTGAGCTCACAGAGAGCTGCCTGCTTCTGTCTCTCCTGTGCAGAGATGAAAGGCATTCACCACCATGCCCAACCAAAAAACAGTAGTTTAAAACATCTAAGTATTTTGCTAACTTCTCATATTTACAGAGATAATTGAGTGCAGTTTTGACATTCATCATTATTAACTAGGATTAAAAGATTTTAGTCCAATAGTAGAACTTGTAGTTCAGACCACTGTAATTGATTTTACTTACCCCACACTCTTAAGAATAAAGCTAATAAGATGGAGATCTGATACATGAAGTAGGTGTCATTATGCTGAGATAGAACTTATCTGTTTATATTATGGCTTAGTTGTGCTCAGTGGTTTTGCAGGATCTATGAAATGACTGGAACAGTTATGACCTTTGAAGATAAAAGTTATGTCATTTTTAAATGATGTGGTAATTTCCCAAAGACTCAGTGTGTAGAATTATCTGTTGTTGGAGAGGGGCATCTGGTGTGATACCTATTACAAGGCTTTGTATTTTTTGATATTTATTTATTTTTATTCCTATTCTTCTCCTTAGCAAAATCATGCTGGTGCTATGCATTCTTTCAAATATTTAGTTATATTTATGTCTGTATGCATGTGCCCTTTGTCTTGTGGGGGCCTTCACAGCCAGCTGCAGTTATAAGCAATTGTAGCCCCCAACTTGCCTGCTAAGAACTGAACTCGTTTCCTTTGGAAAAGCAGTGAGCACAGTTAACTACCAAGCCATCTCTACAGCCCTATGTAGTCTGCATCTTCAAGATGATTTCTTAAAGTTCTTTGTAGCATTGTTCTTAGAGAAACTACATAAAAATTTGCAACTATTCTAATTTTTTTTAACTTTAAATTAGGCCACAGTGTCTTGTAATGACAGGCTCTCCAAACTCACGGCCTGCTTTATTGCATCTGGTTCATGACTTCACCAAAAATGTTGGCTTGATGATCTGTGGCCATGTGCATATGGTAAGTATCACTTTGTTTTATAGTAAAACATTTTCACTCATCAAGTGGACTGTAATTCATAGACCTTTATAGACTGGAAATCATTAGGCAAATCTGTAGGACTTTATCTTTGAGATATTTTCTTCAATGTACTTTTTCTTTAAACTGTCAAAAAGTAACATTTTTTAAAAAGACATAGATATTTTGAACTGTTGTGATTTTAACCAGGAATAAGAAAAATATCTAAAATAGTAAATTTTTACCCAAAAGGGTAATGCTTTTTTTTCCCCCCTAAGTCATTTTGGATATTGAAAACAGTTGTGAAATGTGCCTCACCTATTCTGCATAAGAAACTAAGGTAGCTCTTTCCTGTGACACTTCCTGACTAGTTGTATCAAGATGAAGCTGCATATCACCTTCCCAACCATTGGCTGTTAGAAACTCACTGAAATGGACTGCAAACTTTGTACTTTCTGTGAGGAGCACATGGTCATAGAAGTAGTTGCTGATGCTCTGGAAGGGTTCTGTGGACCAAATCTGGTGCGGAAGCAGGTTGTCTTGGTCCTCAGCAGAGTGTGCCTGTTATTGAGTAAGCAGCATTCCTGTTATAGACCAAGGAACAGTTTTGAAAAGAGGAAGCACAAGCCTGCTTGAGATCTATCATAGATGCCAATCTGAGGGCTCTCAACGTGGTGACTATGAAGAGAGAGGGATTCCTAGATGATAGCTACTACATCTCAGTAGCTGAGGTGCAGAACCCGAAAACGTCTCAGTCTCTAAAGAAGATGATGTTCACTAATGTGGTGTCAGAGAACCCTTAAACAAGGAAGGCAGGAAGCCCAGGACCAAAGCACCCAAGGTCCGATATCACGTTGCTCTACGAACCTTGTAACACAAGTGCCCGTGTGTTTCTCTGAAGAAACAACACACTAAGAAAATGAGAAGGCTGCAAAATCTGCTAACCGTTTGGCCAAGAGGATGAAAAAAGCCAAGGAAACATGACAGGAACAGATTGCCAAGAGATGTAGGCTGTCTTCACTGAGAACTTCTACTTCTAAATCTGAGTGCAGTTAAAAATAAGTCTTTAAGAGTAACAGATAAATGATAAGCCTTCCGGGGTGAAAAAGAAAAACTAGAATGTCAGTTTTGTTTCTTTCTCAGACTCTGCGCCCTTATTTAGGTGCCAGAAATGTGTGTTGTGCATTGTGTTATAACTCTGTGACAGTTGCTCTTAGTTGCAAGCCAAGGCCACAAGCACACACAAGCACACTTGTATGTGTGTGTGGAGGACTTGTCAGCACTGACCCCAATTAGAGTGTTCTAGTTTGTCTCTAGTTCATCCCTTGAAGGTGCCTTGAGTACAAAATGTTACAAAGAATGTAATTTCCATACTTAGGAAAGATTGTATTTTCTTTTACATATTTATCTTTAAGATAAATACTTTTAAATACTTTCAAATTTTTGTTTTATATATTTTTTGCTTAACAGATTTTATTTGTTTCATAAAAGGATCAAAATGTCATTTTGAAGCAACCTCACTTGCTTCATGTAGAAGCAGAAGCATATGTCTTTTGAGTTTCAATGATATTCTCAAGTTCCTGTGATTTAAAAACCCAGGAACTTAGACCAAATAGGAAACTTTCTGGGTTTTATTTTGCTTTGTGTAATCTCTTTTCCATTTTCAGTAATTGCAAATTTCTCTCATTAATTTAGGATTGAAATGTTTTGTTCTAAATCTTTTTACCTTCCTTCTCCAGGCACCGGCCCTGCTCTCCCTTTTTGTATAATCTTAAGTATTAGGAAGAATTCATTCAAGGGAGGATGAAAGGCTTATTGCACTTTTCCTATCACAATGCCTAAGCACATTCTTTCAAACCAATATTAAGGGGGTGTCTTTCGTATATGGATTTGTGTATAAATGGATTGTCTTTCAAATGCAAATCTTGGTGTTTTAATTTAAAGGGCCCTCGAAGACAAGCTATGAAAGAGATGTCCATTGACCAAGCTAAATATCAGCGATGGCTAATTAAAAACAAAATGAAGGCTTTCTATGCTCCGGTTCATGCAGATGACCTGAGAGAAGGTGCACAGTATCTGATGCAGGTAACGGCCCTTACATGTGGCTGCGTGAGATCAAAGCGTCTGTGCTCTCATTCTTTCTTCGTGGGAGTATAAATGTGCATCATTTTTAAAAGACCTTTAAATCACTGATTTTGTAAAAAAAAAATTTAGAGTTCTACAGAAATTTTGTGCTGTAGGGTAACACAAAGGACCTATTTTAAAGTTACCTTAGCATCTTAGTCTTTTTATGTTGGATATTTCTCACTTCTTCTTTACACTAGGGTTTTTTTTTTTAAATGTTGAGTCATAGCTGTCTTTATTTGGCTTTTCAAAAATTCTTGTCCTTTGTATTTCTGTTTATTTGCTAGCTCTAAGTTTAGACTTCTCTTTCTACTTTATATATTTTATAGGCACCACAGTAGGAAATTTGGAATCAGGCCTAGGTTTAAATGTTAGTGCTGTTGCTTTCTTATTATGGATTTTGGACCAAGCTATTTACATGATTTCTTAGCTCTACTCTGTCTTGAAGGTAATAGGAGGATATAAATTGAGACAGCATTTGCCAACTTAATCTTAACCAAACAAACAAATATTAAAAGTAGAAACAGCTCTGAGCACGGAGCTGTCTATTAAAGGTGGCTGAGGCTCCCAGCACTGTCCAGGGCCCATCCTGTTACACTTCTTAGAACTTTGTCCAGAATGATCCAGTCTTTAGGAAGCACAGGGAGTGAATAGGGTTGCTAAGTAATTAGCACACTGTTGTATGGAAACTGCCATAATTCAGTGATGGCAGAAAATGGAAGAGAGGGGCCACTCACGTTGAGACTATACTGTGTGATGCCGGTGGCTCTGAAAGAGGGCTGTCTGCAATAAGTGCTTATCTGTGAAAAAGGATTGAAGTAAGTCCTTACAAGGGCTATGCAAAACCATTTTGAAGCACTGTTTGATTTATGCCTATATAATTTCAGGGCTTGGGACACTGAGGACCCTTAGTTGAAGACCAGCCTTGGATACGTGATCAGAATAGGCCTTCCATGGCTACAAAACAGAAAGAAGGCCAGATGTGGTGCCACACATCTGCGGTCTCAGCACTTGAGAGGCTGGGGAGTAGCATGTGCCTTTGGCCAACTTGGTCTAAATGGAAACAAACCCATCATTTTAAGATGGATTAAAGGCTAAAGAAAAAACGCAAATTTTAAAATTTAGGGGAATATATAAAATATTTAGAAAATAATTTAAGTGAAACCCAGAAAATAAAACTGAAGAATATCAGTAATCTTTTAAAAGTTTAAAACTGAGACTAAATTTAAAGAAACATAAAAATGAAAAGAAAGGAAGCCCCAGACCAAGCGAACCTAAGAATCCTGACATGTGGCCAGTAAAAGAACAGTGCAGGGTGTGGCCTGAGATACTGTAAGTCAGTCAGTGAGAGAGGGGGAAAGAGGGAAAGAAATCAAAGCTAGATTACGGGGATGAATTAAAAGCCGTTCTCTGCCAGTGCTGACCAGGATCACTCCTGCCGGATTTTGAACTGTTGTAGTAATCCATGCCAATAATCACTATTGGACAAGATCTGGTTGTTCAAAGGACTAGAGAACAAAAGTAGGCTGCATGGACACCTCTTCACATGTAAAGAAAACTCTATGAAGTTTAAGTTCCAGGTATAAGAAACCTCCTTTGAATGATTGGTTAGGGTTGTGTAAGCAACTCCCCAAACAATATCAATGGAGCCCTTCATTTCCTCGCAGGGACTGAGGATAAGGGTTTAGTGCTGATGATGCCATACATTTAGGATGTGGGACTTGGACGGTTTGATCTGGTTCTGACCTGAAAGCCTGTTTTCCTGCAGTCTAGTTTCCATGATTCCAAAAATACAATGTAACTTGCTAAGGAGGAAAACAATTAAACAATTCAGCACAGCTGCAACATCCGTGAAGCACAGCAGTTCACCAGCATGGCAAGGTGTACACAAGTGGACAGGAAATGGCACTCACTTGCTGGAGGCAGCCAGCAGCTGTCTGTATGTAAAGTCCACTCAGCAGGGAGGAGAGATGCCTGGCACTGGAAACTAGCCAGCTTACCCAGGCCAGTGAGGTCATGGGCCTTAGAGAAGAATTCACTATTGCCACTTGGCAGCATCATTTGTAATAGCTAAGCACGATTATAATTAATGTTAACAAATATCAGATAATTAAAATGTAGAATGCTGTCATATAGAATTACTATATACAGTTGAAAAGAACTGCACGTATCCATGTGGGCAAATTTCAGTGTTAAAAAGAGCAACTCTTAAAAAGAATATGATAAGAATGAAGGTGCAATTTTTAAAAATTGTGAAGATTTTACCTGATGTGTCGCTAAATAATAGAATTTCTAGTAAATGTGAGAAGTGCACATGAAGGCATGTGCTGTGTGTCATGCATATTGTATTGTCTGGCTGGCCTGTATGATTACTGCTTTATGCTGTGTATCTTTTTGTAGTTGGTAATATTTTAGGACTTCTAGGTGTCATGCTGTGCCTGAGTGAATCCTATTAGCTTTTGTAAAAGTCACAGAAACATTTTGATAATCACCTTCACATAAAATAATTTTTATGAAGAAATTTCTTCCTTAAAGAAAACTCATTAAAACACAGATTTCTGTTACCCTCCAACAGTGAAACAGGTATGTGGTAAAGTCCATACAGAGGCAGGTGGATCTGTGGGTTCAAAGCCAGCCAAGTCTACAGTTTCAGGACTGCCAGGACTACACAGAGAAATTTTGTCTTGAAAACAAGACAAAACAACAAACAAACAAAACATATATCTGTATACTTAGTTTTTCTGTGATTTTTAAATTTATTTATTTTTAATTTCTTTATTCTTTAATAAATTAGTTTATTCACTTTGTATCCTAGCTGTAGCCCCTTCCCTAGTCCCCTTCAACCCTATCCTCCCTCCTCCTTCTCCTCCCATGCAGTGCTAAGGATATGAAGATAGCGCTGGCAGGGAAAGGCTGAGGGGAGTTGGCGATGTATGTTAGGCGCATGAGGCAGGTGACTGTTGTGATGCGATGTATGTTAGACGCATGAGGCAGCTGACTGTTGTGATGTGACGCACTGCTATCAGTGATAGAATCTAGAAACTGATTCACTAGTAGGTTCTGGAAAAGATAGTTTTTTCAGTACACTTTTCTTAAATGCATACTGCTTCATGGAGACTGGAAATAATATCTCTCTTGTAATAGTAGTATCTTTCAGGATATTTATTCCTAATTTTATAAAATTAAAGCTTTGAGGGACTAGAGCTCAGTGGTAGCATACGTTTTTAGTTTGTGTGAAACCCTGAGTTGTACCAAAACAAACAAGCCATTTCAATAATAATAAGACTGATACTGTGATGATTTTCTTTTTGCAAGAATATGACCTTGATAGTATTTTGTACCATCAATAAGTTACTGGCTATCTTGTTACTTGGCTCTGTTAAACAGCTGTCATACTTGAAAGTAATGCTTGGTTCTGTTCAACAGCCCCGGCTCCACCATCACTTTGCAAAAACACAACAAAACAAACAAACAAACAAAAACAACTTCCTGATTAGTCTATCCAGCAGATAGTTTTGCTTTTAGAAAAAGGTGGGATATTCTTTATTGTCCATTTGAGGGAAGGGTGTTTTAAATGCTGAGCAAAATCTTAATCCCTTAAAGAAAGATATTTGTACAGGAGAACAAATTTAAGATGACTGTAAGCTTGCAGGGTAGCTCTATTTCCTCTTTCTTAATCATGCCAAATACTTAGGACAGTGTCCCATGGCCAGACCTTTGAAATATATTTGAATTCATTTAATGTTTTGCAAAAATAAAATGATTTAGACCATAGACAAAATCAACTTGGAATGTGTCTCCAACATAAATGAGAGCTAAAACCATAAAACTTAAAGAAAACAGAGTTAAATCTTCATGGCTTTGGATCTGGCAGTGGACTCAGTTATGACATCAAAAGCTTGAAGCTTAACCCAGAAATCAATTGGACATTTTCTGACTTAAGATCTTCTGCAGAAGACATGGTAAAGAAAGTGAAGACAACTTACTGATTGGGAGAATATTTCAATTGATTTGATAGAGAGTTTTTTTCCTAGTTAATAACAAAGTATCTTCGTAACAGCTGCTGTGATGAGACACCATGACCAAGGTAACTTACAGAAGAAACAGTTTCTGATGTGGGTTTAGTTTCAGAGGATGAGTCCATGACCATCATGACCATGAGCATGGCAGCAGGCAAGCAGGCACAGAGATGTAGCAGTAGTGAGAATTTGTATCCTAACCCACAAACACAAGGCAGAGAGAGAGCTGACTGGGTCTGGTTTGTGCTTTTGAAACCTCAAACCCACCCCAGTGGCACATCTCAACAGAGCCATGGCTCCTAATCCGTCCCAAGCAATGCACCACCTGAGGACAAAGCATTTAGATAGAACCTGTGGAGGCTGTTTTCATTCAGACCACCACGGGTTTTGATGCCTATAATATGGAAAGAAAGACATTTTCTAAGAGTAACAAAAATAACAGAATTTGAAAATTGTTACTTGGGTAAAGAAAAAAAATTATATGTATCTTCAGTACACATATAAAAAGATGTTCAATAGCATTAGTGATAAAGGAATTGTAAATCAAAACCACAAGGAGATACTAGGTCAGTATACTAGGATGGCTATAATTTTAAAAATAGAAAATGTTAGTGGGGTTGTAGAAAAAGTTGAACCTGTGTTTTACTGATTGTGAATATAAAATGCTATAGATACTATAAAAATTAAGTTGATTGTTCTCAAAAAGGTAAACTTAAAATGTTAAACTTATAACTATCAGTTGTGCTGCATTCCTTGACATTGACTCTTATAAACTGAAGAGGTAGAGGGTTTTTTTTTTTTCTTTCAATATAGTAACTTGCTACTGCACCATCATGCACTGTAGCCAAAAGGTATAAATTAGAAACAGTTGAAGTGCAATCATCAAACAAATGGATAAGCAAAATGTGACATGGATGTGTACATGCAATATCATTATGTGCAGAAAGGAATAAAGTTGTACAGCCTGCTAAGTGAATTAAGCTAAACACCAAAGTTCTGGGATTTCATTCATGACATAATTAGGTAGAATTATTTTAGCTGTCAAAAAGGGTCACAAGGGAGAGCATGAACAGCTATGAATAGCAATTACAGAGCAGTTGTAGAATTTCTGAATGAAAGGATGAAAACATTTTGGAAATAATGATATGTTACTTGGCAGTATTGTGGACATAAGTACTGTAGGTCAAGGAGCCAGCCATTGAGTTCATGTCAGAAATAGTCCCTTGTTCCCCTTACTAGGGAACACACTTGGATATTGAATTTTTAATCATTTGAATAGCAGTTCTTTAATTGTGTCTGTGTTATGTGTCTTTTAAAGACAGGATCTTTCTGTCTCTCTCTGATACTCTGTAGCCCTTTACCCTCACTACCTATAGACAGTCTGGTTTCAGCCTCATAGGTGGGAATCCTGTCACTGCCTCCTGAGTGTTGGGATGGCAAGGAGCCTTTGGTGAGATTGCAAAATGCTGAACTACTGTGGGAGGAAACCAAACAGGTTTCAGAAAGAACATTCGCATGATTAAAAGAAGTTAAAGTTTCCTGTTGGTGGAATTCAGAACTCCAGACAGTAAACTTACATCTAGGCATTAGTGGCTATTATTAAAATATATCATGGAGGTGGAAAAAATTAAGTATTTTATTTTGGTTAGTAAAATTATAAATTTTTATGTCATCCCGACAAAAATGAATTTAGAAGTTTTCAAGTGTCTCATTGTAACATTTTTATTGTGCTTAGTATGAGCAATATGGGGTTAATTACATGTGTATAATTTATAGGAAAACTGTCAATATGAAAATAATTCATCTCTTAAAATTATTTTGTCAACTAGTCTGTATTTGAAGTTGTATTTCTGTATTTCAGGCTGCTGGACTTGGTCGTATGAAACCAAACACGCTTGTCCTTGGATTTAAGAAAGACTGGTTACAAGCAGATATGAGGGATGTGGATATTTATATAAACTTATTTCAGTAAGTATAATTTTAAAGGCATTCACTCATTTTTTACATTGTTTTTTTTGTATAGTCCTTTCTTTTTTAATTAATTAATTTTTCATAAATTATAGTTTATTTACTTTTAATCCCAGCTGTACCCCACTTCTTCATCTCTTCTCACACCTACCTTTCCCTCCCTCTTTTCCCATGCCCCTTTCCAAGTCCAATGAGAGGGGAGGTCCTCCTCCCTTTCCCTCTGACCCTAGTCTATCAGGTCTTATCAGGACTGGCTGCATTGTCTTCCTCTGTGGCCTGGTAAGGCTGCTCCACCATCAGGGGGAGAGCAAAGAGCCAGCCACTGAGTTCATGCCAGAGACAGTCCCTGTTCCTCCTACTTCCTGTGCAGGGGTTCTAGTTATCTCCATGCATGCTCCTTGGTTGGAGTATCAGTCTCAGAAAAGACCCCTGGGCCTGGATTTTTTGATTCTGTTGCTCTCCTTGTGGAGCTCCTGTCCCTCCAGGTCTTTCTATCTCCCCCTTCTTTCATAAGATTCTCTGCACTCTGCCCAAAGTCTTAGTATCTATGAGTCTCAGTATCTGCTTTGATACATGGCTGGGTAGAGTCTTTCAGAGGTTCTCTGTGGTAGGCTCCTGTCCTGTTCCCTGTTTTTTTCTTCTTCTTATGTCCGTCCCATTTGCCTTTCTGAGTGAGGATTGATCATCTTACCCAGAGTCCTCCTTCTTGCTTAGCTTTTTTAGGTGTACAGAATTTAGCATGTTCATCCTATATTATATGTCTAATGTCCACTTATAAGTGAGTATATATCATATGTGTCTTTCTTCTGGGATACCTCATGCAGGATGATCTTTTCTAGTGCCCACCATTTGCCCGCACATTTCATGATTCCTTGTTTTTAATTGCTTGTTTTTAATTTTGTAAATGTACCACAATTTCTGTATCCATTCCTCACTTGAGGAACATCTGGGTTGTTTCTAAATTCTGGCTCTTACGAATTAAGCTGCTATGAACATGGTTGAGCAGATCTCCTTGTTGTATACTTGAGCATATTTTGGATATATGCCTAGGAGTGCTGTAGCTGGAGGAAGCACTATTCCTGATATTGAAAGTGCAAGATTGAAAACTCAAGTGACAACACATGCTGGAGAGTACGTGGAGGAAGGGGAACCCTCCTCCACTGCTGGTGGGGATGTAAACGTGTACAGCCACTTTGGAAATCAGTTTGGCACTTTCTCAGACAATTAGAAATAGGTAGTCCTTTCTTAACAGGTAGAGAAAAAAGAAAGTACCCATGGGTTTTAAAATAATGAACTATTAGCAAATTACTGCTCTCATTCTTTTTTTAAATATGAAACATTGAAAAATATGTACAAATAATTATGTAAATGTACAGATGCAAATACATCCAGAAAATAGTTCATGTGTATAAAAATAGTTTGTTAACTTTTTTATTATATTTTTATTAGTTCTTTGATAATTTCAATGTATCTGGAGCATATTCACCCCCTTCAACTCATTCCTTTTTACAATCCTTTCCCACCCAAATTAGAGATGACTTCCTCCCCTCCCTCTTCCAACTGAGTCCAGCCTTGCTTCCCAGCTCCTGTGTGGCCAGCCAACCAGGAGCCACATTAAAAACACCGACCTGCTTTCCCAGCCACTACCAAATGCCAGTAGTTACTCAGCTAATGGTAGGATTACAAGTCTACCATCTACCCTCTGTCTTGGGATTTTGTCTGGCTGGAGCTTGTGTGTGTTGTCACAATCACTGTGAGTTCATATATGCACCTCTTCTTTTGTGTCTGGAGAAACTGTGACTTGGAATTATCTACCACCTTTAGCTCTTAGAGTCTTTCTCCCTGTCTTTGGCAAGGATTGAACCTTGTGGTGAAGGGTGTGATATGACTGTCCTACTTAGGGCTAAGTACTCCAGTCTTCTGTTCTCTGCACATTCATGAGTTTAGGGTCTTTGTTAATTACCATCTACGGCAAGGAGAGGCTTCTGATGCTAAATAAAAGATGCTCTAGTCTATGGGTCCAGCAATAAGGGAGGTAGTTTATTTATTTTCATTTTTATCGCATTGGTGTTTTGTGTGCATGTATATCTTTGTGACATTGTCAGATCTTGGAGTTATGGACAGTTTCAAGCTGCCATGTGGATACTAGGAATTGAACCCAGGTCCTCTGGAAGAGCAGTCAGTGCTCTTAACCTCTGAGCCAGCCCTAAAAGTAGTTTTATTATTATTTTTTTAACATTTTTATTTTATATTAATCACAGATTATATACTTTGTATCCCAGCTGTAGCCCCCTCCCGCATTCCCTCCCCATCCTCCCTCCATCCCTCCCTCATCTCCTCCCTGCCCCTTTCCAAGTCCACTGATAGGGGAGGACCTCCTCCCCTTCCATCTAACTTTAGCTTATCAGGTCTCTTCAGGACTGGCTACAATGTCCTCTTCTGTGGCCTAGCAAGGCTGCTCCTCCCTTGGGGGGGGGGGGTGTCGAAGAACCAGCCATTGAGTTCATGTCCAAAATAGTCCCTGTTCCCCTTACTAGGGTACCACAGGGGTCTTTTATGAGACTGTTTCTCCAACCAAGGTAGTTTTAATACTCAATATTCTGTCCATTTAACAGGCTAGTATTGGATTCTCACCTGGGGCCTATGATCTATCAAGCCATAGGTTGGTCTTTTTAATAGTGCCAGGTATGGTTTCTTTCTCATAGACAAGACCTTAAATCCAGTCAGAAAGTGGTTGGTTTGTGCCACTCTTGAACAAGTGGACATACCTTGTTAGTCCAGACACTGTTATAGTTTACAAGATTTCATGGCTGGGTGAGATTGAGGCTTTTCTCCCTATCAGTGTGCATAGATCCTTCCAACACCATAAATACTGGCTAGTAAGGATGAAGAGCTTGCAGGTGAATACCAGTTTGATGTCTGCATGATCTGTGATTCAAGTGTGTGGTGTCTTCAGCAGTAGGTTTTAGCGTCAAGTTCCAAAGGTTAACCTGTAATACTTGGAAGTCTTTGTGACCCCGTTGGCCAACAGCTCAAAAACTGGTAACCCACTTTTGTACTGTGGTTATTTGTTGAATGGGGTATCTAGTTGGGATATTGTCCCTCCATTGTACGGTAGCCATTATATCTCTTTATATATGTATACTTATATATTTTATGATGCTTCTACAACAGTAGCTTTCCAAATGTTTTTAAATCTCCTTTAATATTAGTTTCCTATCCCCATATTTCTCCTTACCATGCCTCCTGTCTTCCACCTCAGTTTAACCCATCTAGTTCCAGTGTTAACCCCTTAATAGCTGGTGGTGCTGGGTTCTATGAGAAAGCAGGTTAAACAAGCCAAGTGAGCAGCACCCCTCCATAGCCTCCGCATCAGCTCCTGCTTCCATGTTCATGCCCTGTTTAAGTTATTGCCTTGGATTTCTTCACTGATGGACTGTCATCTGGAAGAGTAAGCTAAGACAAATGCTTTCCTCCCCTAGTTGCCTTGGTCATATAGTGTTTCATCACAAAATAGTAACCTTAACTAAGGCATTCCCTCCCCCCTCTCAAAAAAGAAAAGGAAAAACCAAAGCACACAAAAAACCCATTTAGACAAAAAGTGCACAAAAAAACAGGGAATCCATTTTGTATTGGCCAGTCAATCCTGGTTGTAAGCCTGTCATGGAGTATGGTAAAGTCTGAGACAAGATAGATCATGGACATGAGGGGGAAACCTACTGTTAATCTGCTAAAGAAACATGGTAATAAAATAACTCCTAATAAGGTATTGCTGTAGCAGAGCTCCATCCCCATTAGAGAAGGTTCTTGCAGTGGGTAGTGATTAACACAGAGACTCACAGCTGGATAGCATGCTGAGACAGACTTTGCTGCCCTCAGTCCTAAGTGGGAAGTCTCTATCCATGCCCTTCCCTCAAAGCTTAGGGATCTACATGGAAGCGGAGGTAGAAAGAGCCACAAGTTATGGATGACTCCAAGAAAACAGCATTTTTCTAGACACAGCAGGACTGATACAGAGACTGACAGCTCACTTAGAACCTGCACAGGTTCAAAACAGACAATTGCTTTTCTAAACTAACTTTGAAAATGTAAAACATATTGCTCGCCCCTGATGATGTAACTGTGCCAGGCCACGGAGGAAGAGGATCCAGGCAGTCATGATGAGACTTAACAAGCTGTGGGCAGGTGGCAATGGTGCAGAACTCCCCCTTTCAGTGGACTAGGGGCAGGGAATGGGGGAAGAGCGGGATAGGGTGGGACTGGGGGACTTAAGGGAGGGGGCTTCAATCAGGATATATAATGAATAAATTGTGAAGAAAAAAATTAAAAAGTAAAACGTATTTTTAAAATACCATCTGTTAGGTTTGGGAGTGGCTCAGTTGGTAAAGTGCTTTGCGATGAAAGCACCAGGACCTGGGTTTGATTGCTGGCACTTACGTAAGAAAACTGGACACAGCAGCGTGCCTCTAATCTTTTTTGGAGACATGGAGGTTAGAGGATTCCTGGCATGTGTGGGCCAGTTGTTCCAGCTGAATTGACAAGCTCCAGGCTCATTGGAAGACCCTCACTCAAACAATTGGAGTGATTGATGAGACACTTGATGTGGACTTCTGGGTTCTCCAAGTATACGTACATCCACACACTCACAGATAATATCTTGTTTTGTTTTTTGTTTGTTTGTTGTGCCCCCCACCCCCAACACACACACACAGACAGGGTTTCTCTGTATAACAGCTGTGGCTGTCCTGGAGCTTGCTCTGCAGACCAGGCTAGCCTTGAATTCACAGAGAAACACCTGCTTCTGTCTCCCAAGCTGTGGGGGATTAAAGGTGTGCACCACCACCTGGCTCAGATTCTATTCTTTAGAATATCTTCAACACTGAGGCCTGATCTCATTCTCAGTAGAACCTGTTTCTTCATCTTCATATGCCTATCTTCAAAGGGAGTACATCTGAGTGTGAATGCAGTAGGATTACTGTAACAGTTGTTTTCTGTCATATTTCCTTGCAGGATAAAAATACTGTTAGAGGGGCTAGATGAGTTCTTCCAGAGGACCCACATTGGGTTCCCTGCACCCACTTCAGGTGGCTTATAATTGCCTGTACTCTAGGAAGATCCAATCCTTCTGGGGCTCTGTGCCCACAGACATTCAAGCGCACATGCCTATACACAGACATTTCATTATGAACAAAAAATAAAGTAAAACAAAATACCCAAAGCAACAAACCTCCGGCTCTAAAAAGCTGCTACAGGAGTCAGTTGTGGTACTTAATGGTGGATGTGCATCTAGGGAAGTATATTTCGAGGTGGTTTTATTGATGGTAAGTACAGAAAGCTAGACCACACCTAGGCTATATGGCATGTGAAGTCATGATACATACGTGCCTGACCAGAGCATCATGTGGCACATTACTATAATATAGACTTAATGATTTTCAAGGGTACTTCAGAGGAAAGGTGTGGGATTAGGAATGAATATGATTCATCTCTCACTGACTGATTTTCAATACATATTAAAGAAAACATACATTTAGAACTGAAAGTCATTTTAGAAATCTGTGATCCCTTCATTTTATACAAAACATAAACAATTTCTGTGATCCTTCCATTCTCCATTATAGTGATGCTTTCGACATACAATATGGAGTTGTGGTTATCCGCCTAAAGGAAGGACTGGATATATCACACCTTCAAGGACAAGGTAAGTACTCTTCAACATAAGGTTTTATTTTAAAAGTATGAATTACTTTGTTAGAAATGCTTAATTGTGTCTAATTGTTACACGTTCTTTACTGATTTTCGTAACTACCATCTTCACATCATGTATTCTTATGACACCATCTTAAGATCAGATGTGCTTGGAAGCCACCAATCTCTCTTTTCTTTGTACCAGCCTGTATGACCACTAATTATTATTAACAGAGAGAGTAAATTTTAGTATAAATCATAGCCTTAAGAGCGGCAGACATTAGTTATGATTTTAAATTGGCCAAATTTGTTTAAAAATTAGGATGAAAAAATATTTATATCATTACCAAAATATTTAAATCACTACTTAAGCTGTAAAGGTATTAAATAGTACAGTGTATAATCTTTAGATTAGTTTCAAAATGAAGGTTAAGACCTAAATTAAGATAATGATTTTCTTGCCAATTTTATAATAAATGGAAATTTCCATATCCTTCAAAGATTTTCTTTTGCTGATTTTAAAATATTAATACTTATTATACTATTATACTATAGAATACTGTTATACTATAGAATAGCTACTATTTCCCCTTATCAGTTAATTAATGAAATGATCAGATTAGCTGAGTTTACATAGATAAGAAGCATATATAAATTTTGTAATCTGTTCATGGACTTAAACTTCTTAATTTCACACTCTACAACTTTGAAGAAATACTTTGAGGTCTCTATGAACAAACAAAGTTGATTTGTTGTAAATCTTTTCTTTTTCTGGAATAAACCTGGCAAAACCTCATTTGAAGTCTTCTAGCAGTGACTAAATTTAGAGAACCTGACTCATACCAATTGATGCTGCATAATTAGAAACCATACTCCATTTCACTCAGAAGAAGAATTCAGTTCTTCATTTACTCGGGCTTGGATGTGACTGAAACATTTAAAGAGTATCATATATTTATGATCATTATACAGTGCTTTTTGTTGTTCATCCCACCTTTATTACCTTCTTAGTTTTGGGGTTTCCAATAATAATAAAAATACTTTTGGGAGTAGGCAGCACAGGCTCACTGGTTCTGTATCTTCTAGAGGGAAAAAAGATTTTGGCAGAGGGCAAGATTACTGCTGTTAGCCCAGGACCCTAGCTGTGTGGCCAGGGAAATGTGGGCCTTCTCTCCTTCTCTCCTCAATGTCCCTTTCCTCATAGAACAAGGGGCTTCTCCCAGATTGATGCAAATAGAGAAGCAGCTGCTTTTTATTGAATACAGAAGTTACTCAAATATTCCTTGTGCTCTGAGGCTCTCCTGCAGTTTCTTTTTTATTTTATTATAATTTATTCACTTTATATCCTGATTGTAGCCTCCTCCCTCATCTCCTCCTGATCCCACCTTCCAACCCTCTTCCCCCTCTCCCTCTTCTCAGTCCATTGAAAGGAGAGTCCTCCTCCCCTGCTATCTGACCCTAGCCTATCAAGTCTCAGCAGGACTGCCTGGATCTTCTTCCTCTGTGGGCTGGCAAAGCTGCCCCACTATGGGGAAGTGATCAAAGAGCAGGACACTGAGTTCATGTCAGAGACAGTCCCTGCTTCCTTTGCCAGGGGTTCCACATGGAGACTGAGCTGCCTATGGGCTACATCTGAGCAGGGCATCTAGGTCCTCTCCCTGCATGATCTTTGGCTCCATCAGTAAGGTCTGGTGTTGGAACCAAGTAGATGTTTTCTAAAACCTCCAGCCTTTTCCTAGAATTTTGTAGCCTGGACAAGTCTTGAAACTTATCTGTCAGTGCCTAGTGATATCTCCTATAGGGTTGTCATGAACGTTAAAGAAGCAAATCCTCTTGACCCTGAGTTCAGTGCTGGATCCTGGCTCCCACATCTTCTCTCGTTCACAGCAATCAATGATGTGGATTATGGACAAATTATAAATTTTGTGTTGTATTTTTCTTTATACATGTTTTACAGTAAAAGTTAAATATTTACTAATTACTTGCCAAAATCTGAAAATGCTTTAAGAAGAATTGGTACATTCAGTGGATTTATTAGGAAAAGGCTGTACCTCTGACATTGACTTTGTAGTTCTAGAATAATTTTGTAGGGCTAGTTTTCCTCTGTGTACCTGTGAGCATTTGTCACCTATGACTGACTACCTTTGAGAGTAGACCTTTTTGATAGCCTACCTATCTTTTTGCCTGCTGTGTTATATTTTTGTGGGAATTGCTCATTCATTACTTACTCCCCAGAATCTAACTTAGCCATTTATGGTTTACATATATAAATGGATAGTCATTTTAAACATTCTGGGTGTTACTTAAGTCAGTTATCACAAGGAATACTTGTTAGCTTTTAATTATTAAACCATAATACTTTGAATAGTTAAAATACTATTTTTGATACTGTTTTAAATAATTTCATATCTCTACAGAAGAACTATTGTCTTCACAAGAAAAATCACCTGGTACCAAAGATGTAGTAGTAAATGTGGACTACAGTAAAAAGTCAGATCAAGATACTTACAAATCATCTGGTGAAAAATCTATTACACATAAAGGTAATTTTTATTCAAACAAGATTTTATTAGCAGTTATATTTTAATTTGGAGGGGATGGGCCTTTGTATATAATATACATTACAGACTCCCTTTTCTCAGTCTAAACGTTGTTCATTTATATAGTTGGTCAGGTTGAAAATTGTATCTCAAAACTGACCACAAAATGAGGAGCAATTTTAAGGTATTTGCTTACCTTAAACAAGTAAGACAGAGGTAATGCCAATTAGTTATTAACATGGTCTTAAGTTGTTTACATTAAATATTTTTGTTTGAACTTGGGAAGAACATGTACTTTTTCATGAGGCTTACAGATAATTTTATCCACAAACTTGTGTCATGTAAGAAGGAAGAGGGATGACTTCCAAATCTTACTCTCCCGCCCTCACTCTCCAACCTCTGTTCAGACTCGTATCTCCATCTGTCCTGTTCCAACTGATACGCAACAAGAAAGAAATCTGCACTGTAAATCATCAAGCCATAGTGTACTTTTGATTTCTCTAAGATGACTACCATTCTTTTCATGGAATTGTTAGCCTTGGACACACCATGTCTCTGTGCAATTTATCTTTTAGATTATTTGAAAGCATGAATGTTGCTTTTTATTCTTTTTCTTCCTGTGTAACTTGCCTAGTGTAGTGGTAGAAAGTGTAGCTTGCACACATTCCCTCAGTCCTTGGAGGCTTTATTATTATTTTCTGTGTTGTCTATACACTAGCTTTTTCTTTTCATTTTTTTGCATTTATTTTAATTTATATGTACATTCTTTTGCCTTTCTTCCATTTTCTTGCCTGAAACTGATTCTTGTAGTCTGTGAGAACTCAATGCAGGCCGTCACATTGATCATTTCCTAGGAGCTACTCTGCTCTCACATCCAGGTGGATGTTAACATGTACATTAACTTATTAAAGGATAGGAAACTAAGGTAGTACATATCGACTCTGTTGTAAACATTTATATGCACTTAGCCCAGTTTAAAGAGTCATTTTGGGGGTAGGTAAGAAAACCCAGTTGGAAAAAGGCATTAACTACTAAGTCTCATGACTTGAATTTGGTCCCTGGTACCCTCAGAGTAGAAGATAACAGACTCCTACAAGATGTCCCCTGCCTTTCATGCATCTACATAAGTAATATGTAATTTTAAATGCCACTGTGGCTTTGATGTTTAAATTCCTTTTCTATAAACTACCCACCACTATATTTTCAAAAGCCAGATAGTAAGTATTACTTTATAACAGAAATATTTAAAACTTAGATGTTTTTTAAAATAACAAACATAAAAAGTAACAATTGTGTAACTTGATTTTCTGTTTTCTCTTTTGCAAACTTTCAAAATCAGCATAGATAATACAAGAGAAATGGATAATATGTAAAAATTCTTCAGGATTAGTAACATAATATAGTTATATAGTCACATTATTTGGTTTTATCTGTCTTGCCTATCAAGGCAAAAAAAAAGAATACCCCATAAGTGCTTGGTTTGTGCTAGCCCTAAGCTCAGTTAATCTGTGCCTATAATTTCTCAACCTTAAGAGTTATGTGCATTTTCTGCCATTAAGAAAGCAAGACATTAACTAGCCAGTTCTGGCTCAAACAGGACAGTCTTAATGAGATTATTTGAAGCCAGGGAGTTTTACTCGGGATCCCACTGCAGAAAGTTCTTTCCTTTCTAACTCTCAAAGTTTGTTTGCCTTAAACAAATAAATTTACATTCAGGGGAAAAAGAGTTAGGAAAAGTGTTTACCCAGAAAACAAATTGGTGAATATTTAAATATAAGCTGGTAAATATAAATTACTCCTCTATATAAAACAAGACATCTACGTTTGATTAAATTCCTTACTATTTCAAGTGCTGATTAGCTTGTACTAATACTAGGTGCATTTAGTCTTTTGTGTAGTGATGTAGTGACATGCTTAAAGGCTATGTATTATCTGGAAAGACAATTGCTCAAAGTCATGTTTCCACTCTACATGCTGTAGTTTGACATTATTAACCAAATTCAAGTTTGAAAGATTAAAGTTTACACAATCTGCTGGCACATTTTGAATAATTTTACAGAAATAAAATTTCAGGGTGGGTGTTAATCATTCACTCGGTATGGTCTTTATAGAAAATATGTTTTTAAAATATTAAACACTCACTATAAAAATATTAATTTTCAGTCTTAATCATTTCTCATGGGCTGTTGCTTCACATTGTCTTGTTTATAATGTGCTCTATTTACATTTCCATATTTTATGATTATAAAGACAATTAACTTCATATTTTGTGTTTTTTAAACATAATCTAGATGAGGAAGAGGATGGCAAGACTCCAACTCAGCCACTGTTGAAAAAAGGCAGGCATTGTTCGTCATTTTATTTTAATTCCCCTTTCATACTGTTAACTCTTTAATTCCAACCCTATTATTTTCCTTTTATTTTAATTTAGTTTTAATTTCCATGGTGAGGTGATATTACAGTTATCTATTAAATGCAGATTAGCAAAATTATTATTATTCCAACTAAAGCATTAAATCTCACTGGGACAAGCTGTGATTTCAGAGTCTTTTGAACCGTCATAGTGTTTCTGAAATACACAAACCTGGAAAGGCAGGGTTTTGTTTTTTGTTTTTTTTTTTTCCTTAGTTTAAGCTGCATGGTTTAGATGATAAGTAGGACACTGGAGGAGGTTTATTTGCAGTGTCACTTACATTCTTTACCATCAGTTGTACCTGGCCAAATTCTCGATTTTGATACTAATGTATTTTTCGTTTCAAAAATTGCGATATTTCTCACAGTCATGCTGCGTTTGGGAGATACACAGTCATGTCAGCGTACATGAATTTTATGAGAAGGAGATAGAGGTGAGAGTTATGGAGCAGTGTGGTTTGGTAGCCATATTATTTCATCATGCAAAATCATTTGTCATGTTTGCTTACATCATGGCAGCATGAAAAGTGAATGATGGACCTCCTGGAAAAATGACCAGAGTTCCTTCTGTGAATTTCTGTTCTTAAAGTTGTGGTAATGGAGTTTCATAATAGTCATTTGCTTGCTCACGGAGTCAATGCTGATTTTTCTTTTTCAATTCCTAGAAATGTAAATGGGAACTCCTCTCAGTCATGCAGCAAATTTGTATTCTTTCCAAGGAGTTCCCTCCATCTTTCTGTGATTCAGAGAAAGATATGGTTATATGGCTTTTAAAAATTGGGCATCCCATGTTGAGAGGAAAGACAATAAATGAACAAATTTCCCTGATAATTGTAAGAGTGATTGGTGTTTCTCCAGTCATCTTGCAAATACAGCTTGTTATTTAATACCTTCCAGCTCATTGAGATACCAGATAATACAAGAAATCTCAAGAAACAAGTGTAAAGCTTGATTTGTTAGTCTAAAATAGCTTTTCAAAAAAAATTAAACTCTGTCAGTACTTGTTTGATATTTAGGATTCCTGCACATTCACAGAACACTTCAGAATATTAGACATTAGGATAATTTGGATGAGTTTACCTATTTAAACAAAAGGTCCTTTTTTTGTACCCATTATTTGTTATAAGCTACTTCAGGCTTATGATGGAAGCCATATACAGCTGTCTGCATATAAATATATCTGAATTTACAAATGCTAGGAAATTCTAGGAATACAGTGAAAAGAGATTAACATTTCCCTATGTCATAATTTTTTTTTTATTAATCCTTCAGAATCCAAAGGTCCTGTTGCACCTTTAAATATAGCTGACCAAAAGCTTCTTGAAGCTAGCACACAGTTTCAGAAAAAACAAGGGAAGAATACTATAGATGTCTGGTGGCTTTTTGATGATGGAGGTAAGCCATTACTTTACATTGAGTTATAATAAATATGTTTTTGAGACCAAGTTGAAAATAATTTTTGCTTGCAGTATTAGCAGTTTAAAAAGGACTTACTGTATTTTTGTAATTCAGGTTTGACCTTGTTGATACCCTATCTTCTGACTACCAAGAAAAAATGGAAAGATTGTAAGATTCGAGTATTCATTGGAGGAAAAATAAACAGAATAGATCATGACCGGAGAGCGTAAGTTTGTTTTAACTTGGAGAGCATTAATCAAATAACCCTATCATGATAGAGATTTGATAAAATAAAAACCACATAGGCCCTGAAGTATTAGCCCTACTGACTGCAAAAGTCTCATTAAATAGAACCTCATCCTCTTTACTTGCACCCTTTCTAAGGAACTCTGATTTAAACTTCTTGCTGGCAGCTTGGCTGGTTTTTGCTTCCAGGCACACCTGGTCCTCTGGTCTCATAATCTTCTCCATAGCTTGGCTTGTGTCAGAGTGACTTTCAGCAGCTTTATTGCTTACTCTGGGAGGGAGGAGTCCTGTGAATATGGTCAGTTTCAGAAACTTCCTGAAGCTATTTTGAGTTACCTTCCTGCTTAAAGAGTTTCCCTCTAGGATAAAGTGCATCAACCTTGGAGAAAGCTGTGGACTGACAAAGTGCTGCATCCCAGAACTGGGCTCCGCTCTATTACTCCCTTTCCTCCTAGTTAAGATTTGGGACTATTCGTAGTTTTTTGTTTTGTTTTGTTTTTTAGTTTAATTGTATGGGCTCCATAATGCTTAGTGGGTTGGAGTTAAGAGATTCTAGAATTCAGTTAGGTATTTTTCATTTCAACACTGAATTATGTAAGAAATGCTTCTCATGCCTTACTTTTTAAAACTTTTTAGTAAACATAAGGTCTTGTTTTGCTGATTGCTTCTCTTGGGTGTTTCAGTGTTCTGTTGTTACCTCCAGTATTCTTATGAGCTAATTCAGGAAATTTGTACAGCAGCTGATAGACTTTCCTTTTATGTCATTTTATCAAGTATGTAGACAGTGGAAATATCTGTTAAATCCTTTGTACACCTGAATGCTATTCTTTTTGTTACAGGATGGCTACTTTACTTAGCAAATTCCGAATAGACTTCTCTGATATCATGGTCTTAGGAGATATCAACACCAAACCAAAGAAAGAAAAGTAAGTTGCTGGATAAATTATTCTATGTAAATTTTCAATTCCTTTGCCCTATGCATTCACAGATAATTTAAATTGAAATGATTACCTGGGCTTTTTCTCTGCCCTGAATTATGTGAAACCGTGTGGCACTTGGCTTACAAGTGATCCTGAAGTAGTAAGCTTTAAGGAATTCTCAGTTTTCAGACGATTGCACTTCTTTATATACTTTCTAAAAATTGTTAGTGCCACAGAAATTCTAGATAGGCTTTAAATACAAGCTGTTTCTTCCCTACAGTCAATAAAAGCATTTGATCCCAACTTTCCATACACATCACTTCTATTTTATACATTTTTGTGAAAGCCTAAGAGTTTCCCTATAATAGTTGTAGTCAAGAGTCTCCTACTCAGTTTATACGCTGAAGATTGTTTTCCTGAAAATGACACAGAGAGGGCAGGTATTGTCTGTGTATTTTATCATGCATAACATAATTATTTTTAGGTATGTCTTGAATGAGTTACAGAGCTGGGATAAGGGTTATGTTTTCCAAGAATTGGAAAAGATTTGCTGTTGGAGCAAAGTTGTATTTGGCTTACCACTCAGGAATCATTTTGGTTAATGTGACACTCTTTAGGTTGAGGGGTTGACACAGGCAAGGACTAAATCTGCTCAGTGTGAGAGACTGGAAAGTACTGTTTTCTAACTAAATTATAAAAGTTGTTGTAAGTTATTGTTTACTATTAAGATGTCCCCGATACAATAAGATTGTTGGTATTCTTTCTATTCTTTAAAGTATTGTCGCTTTTGATGACATGATTGAGCCATACAGACTTCACGAAGATGATAAAGAACAGGAGATTGCAGATAAAATGAAAGAAGATGAGCCTTGGCGAATAACAGATAATGAGCTTGAGCTTTATAAAACAAAGGTATCCCTCACTTTCTCTCTCCTCTTTAAATCATACCTGTGATTTAAAAGGATTAAAATTATTGACGCTATAAATACCAAGCACTGTGATTTGATACAGGGAAAAACAATTTTGTAAATTAAACCTGTGTTAAGGTCATTTCATATATGAATGGTGAGAAGCAGCATCAAATATTTTTCTGAATAGTATTTTATTACAGAAAATTTGTTTTGTTTTTACCACTTGTTTTACAGACCATAGTGTCCGTTTCTTCTTCCTTTTCTGTTTCCTTTTCTTCTCTTGTTCGTCTTTTTTCTTCTTCCTCTTTCTCTCCCTCCTCCTTCGTTGGTAGTGCTGAAGCTCTAACGTATGGCTACATGGACGTACACACTATACACCAAGCTACAATCTGCTTTCTACTGTTCATAGTTCTAATTAGAGAATATTTAAGAATAATTCTGTTCTTTTACATTGCAGACATATCGGCAGATCAGGTTAAATGAATTATTAAAGGAGCATTCAAGCACAGCTAGTATTATTGTCATGTAAGTATTGTTGGAATAAGGTTTAGGTTATTTTTTTAAAAGTGTATGCTTGTATCTATGTGTCTCTCTGTTTTCTAGGATAACAGTACTTACCAGTTTTTAAAAAGTTCCTTTTAGAATTTTAGATATGAGTATTGTGTATGCATCATTCTCTTCTTCCCTGTCCTCCCTCTCATGTCTACCTTGCTTTTTTTCAGATTTGTGTTTTTCTTAATTATTATTGTTGTGACAAATAATTGTTAAAATATATTGTTATCATACCCACTGAGTCCACTGTTATCATACTACTAAGCCCACTTAGTGTTGCTCATAGTATATGTTTTTAGAGCTGACCACTTTTGATTAACTAACCAACGAGGGGCCTCATCCCTGAAGAAGACTAACTAATTGCCTTTAGCTTTTCATGTAGGGTGAAGCTTCATTCAATTTTTCTCATCCACATTGCATGCCAGCTAATGTTGTCATTGTTCGGGTCTTACTGCACGGGCACAACTTCTATCATATATTGAATCTACTAACTCACAGCAGATGTGTAGGGCCTTTGGCTTTTACAGTCTTTTCTGTCCTCTCTTTAGCCATGTCCCCTGACCCTTAGGTATAGGGGTTGTGTTATAGATGTATCAAATGGGGTTAAGTACCCCATATGCAGTTGTTCTATGCATTGTGACCTATTGTAACTTTGTGTAGTGCTTTTATCCACAACCAGAACAAGTGATAAAATACAGTGACACTAAAGAACTGTTAGGGTAACACCAAGCACATTTTTAATTTGTGCTGGTGGTAGGTAGATTTATATAGTGAAAGACAAACCATAGAAATTTAGAATGAATGCCTTATCGATCAAGAGGACACAACCATATTTTATAAATAGAAATTAAAATTCACAAGAAAAGGTAAAAATAGAGTTAATTTAAATTTCATTTTTCAACTATAACTTCCACTATCTAAATTATACGTTTTTCTTCTAAAGAATCCTATCCTTAATGAAGAGTTTGAAATTAATATTAAATATGAGTTATAGCTATTGAAGTTCTCAAGAATACTTACTCTTATGGACAAATGTTTGAAAATCTGTTGAAACCTGAAAACCTGAGGAAAGTGAAATGAGAATATATATAGAAGTTACTGCTATGTGTTTGCAGAATTCTCCTTCATTCAGAAGTATTTTATCATAGGAATAATTGTTGTTTCATTTTCTTCTCCAAAGCATTGCTCAGATTTTTTTCTCCTTCTGATCCTAGGAGTCTCCCAGTTGCACGGAAAGGTGCTGTGTCCAGTGCTTTGTACATGGCATGGTTAGAAGTTCTCTCTAAGGACCTGCCACCAATCCTCTTGGTTCGTGGGAACCATCAGAGCGTCCTCACCTTCTATTCTTAGTTGTTCTGCACCAAGGACTTCCCTCCAAGAATGGTACTTCAGTGCCTAGTGAAAGTGACTGAAATCATCAGTAACACCTTAACATCACACTGGCCAACTGGGACTTCTTTCACTACTTCATTATTTGAAAGCACATGGAAAAGTCACTCCATTAATAGATATACGGAGACTTCAGTTTTAGTCTACTCCATGTCTCAATCTTAATGACTGATAATTCTTGTTGGACTGAAGTTCATGAGAGTAAAGTTTTCCTTTGCTACTTGAAAGCAATAAGAGTGTGCTATTTTTTTGATTGATGAAAGGAGTACAAAAGCCTTTAGCCTTGAGGTGCCTTCTGAAATTAACCAAATTTCATCCATATATCTATTGTCTTTTGTAAATTTATAGAATGTTAAACTGTCTTCAGATATTTTTATTTCTAATCTCATGTCACTTTAGGTGGACACTGCTTTTCTCCTCCCATTGACCAGTTAATGTTGAGAACTCTGTGTTTTGTATTACTTTTGTAAAGGTATCTGTTAGATACTAAAGAGGATTAGAACAAACTAAAAATATGTGGGGAAAGTATCCAAAAAATGGAGCCCAAGGTTAGGCGTATATGAGTATATGTACATACAGAGCTAGGAAAACTAGTCCCAAAATGCCATTTTTAACTCTTAATAGGAATCATGTATTATTTCTTTTAAATTGTAGAGAAGGCTAAAGATCCTACCCATGTATGATGCTGAAAAATCACGCATCTTTTCTCAAGCAAAACCCTGAGATCATTTGTATTATTTTTAAAAGATCTGTTCTGATTTAGAATTTCCTCTCAAATGTGAGGGACGTTTAAGACATGCTAACAGATATTTTGGGAGGAAATTTAGACAAAGCAATGTCATTTAGTGGAACATTTCAATGAGCATTATGAGAATTTCACTATCGTATGCCATCCTTTATTTTAAAAAAAATCATTACAATATTTTCATTGGTTAAATGGACCACTGTTAGTTAAATGGTTTTAGGCTTAATTTATTCAAGTATCAAGTACCTTTAGTCTTAATACACTCAGGTTTGAACAGATTATTCTGAACATTGAAATTTAATCCACTCTTAATACTTTAAAACTTTTGTGTTAAACTGCCAGTCTGTGCGTCTGGCCTCCGTGTCTGGAGCGCGCTTGCCAGTGCGCCTGTGCCGTCTTGAAAGCTTTATATACAGTTGCTAATGTGAACTTTCTCATTTTTCAAAGAAGGATTTTCTAAAAACATTTCAAGGGATTCATGTCTACATGTCTGTATGTGTGTATGTTATGCATATACAGGTGCATATGTGTATATGTAATGAAATTTATGTTGCCAGTGTTTTAAATTTTTAAAGTGATCACAATTTGGTAGATTATATATATATATTTTAGGTAAACATTCAAGTCAGATCAAGAGGTTACAGGTTTCATGGAGGACAAAGGCAATTTGAAGAAGACCACAGCGTAACTTCATACAGTTATCCAGTTAGGGAAAGTGTAGCCACGAAGACGCTGCCCGGGCCCCGCGGAGAATGTGCAGAGGCTTGCATCACCTGTAAGGGAATGTCAGAAAAGCACTTTCAGTGGCATTTCTGCCGTGCGAATACAGACGAAATTAATACCAGCTGGAGAGCTGCTCATTTCCATTCAGAATCTTAAGAAAATGAAGTGATTTTTCTAAGTTTCTCTTACACTGTAGTACAATATAGTTCCATTTACTGTAAATTTCACAGTTTGGGGGGCACTGTAGAAGAGTCACATTCAGCAAACCATATCGTGAGTGAATTTTCTGAATGGATACTAGGATGTGGCTGAATGCTGCTATCTTGAAATGTACACAGGTACACTTGACTTTTATTTTTAAAGGATTTTTTTTTCCCATTCAGGAAACTTCATTGTGATCTGTACTGCGGAAGCTAAATGCCATGCATCCCACACATGTGTATAAAGTACATAAAACGGTTCTCAATACACATAATAGGGAGGGTGATATTGTGAAACAATATAAGAAGCTTACCACTTTTAAATACTACATTACGTTCACATAACACTAGATACCAGGTCAGACATTTTTCAAGGTTGCAAGTAGTACTCTAAAAATGAAAAATTTCAACAATTAATCCTTAGAGATGCTAGGTAGTATTAAAGCTATTTTTATTTTATGCTGAATTTTGATTATTTTGATGCCAAATTTTTTTTAGTCTTAATCATTGATAATAACTTGAAAATAATTATGCAGTGGTATTTGAGCTCATTGTTACGAGAGGTGAGAAATTCAGTGGATTCAAAGATTATTAACAGCTAAATCAGATATTTATTTGTTGCATCGTTTCCTTTGTGCTTTAGGTTTTGCTTTACACTCTTTCATATTGCTTTCTGACATATGTGTTTTTTTTTTTCAAGACTATGGAAATAATTTAAAGAGTTGAGCTCTGGTGATTACCTGCTAAGTTTGAAGATGTAATATTTTGATAATACTGTACTGTACCTGTCACAAATGCTTTTGTAATGTTTTAACCCTGAGCGTTGCAGTTGCCGCTTTGTACAGAAGTTGCTGCAATAAAGGAAGTGGAGTCATTAACATGTTACCATCTACTCTTAATTTGACCCGTTCCTTGCCAGCTTTGTGATCGAGTGTCTCTTTCGAGTGGCCTTGGGGAAGTTAAGTGTTCGCCACCTCTAGTCTCCCAGGGATGACTGAACTGGACACAGCACAGCACAGCACAGCACAGCACAGTGTGGCTGTTTTCAAACTGATGTCGCTTTTCTAATTCCTAGTTTGGATCCAGACTTCAGGGAAAAGCTAAAAGATTAAAATTGATTCATATTCCCTGAGTTCAAGTTGATGTTTTGCTCCTGGAATTTTTTTCTGAGGTGGTGGTGTTTTGTTTTGTTTTGTAAGATTGATTTGCAGTTTTACAAAGCATTTTCCGTTTCTCATTTAGACCCTTGAGCATGTACTTGGGCCAGAATATTACTTCCTCTTGAGAAAGCAGCTTAGAGCAGTTACGAAATTTGCTAAAGGTCGTGGAAGTTGCTGAGGACACTGCCCGGGGTTTGTCTGATGCACTCACCGCTGCTCAGGAAGACAGCTGAGAGAGAGCAGGCACTTGCAAAGTCCCGTCCCCTCTGCTCCTCCAGCCTGCCCAGTATTCATAGTACAGCTGCAAAAAAAGGCTCGTTCAGGTTGCCATCGTAGATCTGAGACCAAGTATAAATACCCATGTGTGATTTTTGTTTTTATTCTCTAGTAAGCTGCTTTTTGCGCCACTTTCCTCGGGTCTTTGGGAACTCAGGAATTCAAAAGTCACTATGGCATTTTAATTTTAAACAGAAACCAACAGGGTTATTCATCTCAGCTGAGAGGAAAGTTAGAGTTGATATGTACTTGTTAATATGTACCAGCAAGGTAATTAGAGCCCTAAGAAACCCGCAGCGGGGTAGTGCAGTCCTTGGATACACTCAGAAAGTACTATCTTGTTCAGGTAGTTCAGATAGTAAATACCCAAGATGCGATCATGAGCTAAGCTATATGACCTTGGGGGTGGCTTGGGAATCAGCCTAATTGTTTCTATAAACCTGGTGGCAAAATAGCCTCCGTTCTAGAGAAGATGTGAACTTGTCACCTCTTGGTGTACGTTTTCCTCTGGCTGCCGTCAATACAGACCAGGGTACCCATTTCCCAGCTGTTTGCATATGAGGACAAATGTCCAGTGTGCTCCGCCTGCAATTAAAAGCTAAACTTACTTTTTTGTGATGCACGAAATAGGGTGAGTGATCCTTGGATCTTCAGTTAAAAGCCTGACAATTTCTCCATAAAATTGTATCAAAACATTGCTGAAGCATTTGCTAGAGGGCTGTTAAGATTTTGCCCTGAAAGAAGGTGTAGTTTAGTCAAAAGAAAAGTATTTCATAGGCTACCTTCAGATTTAAATCTGAAGTAAGAGACATACACAAAGAAAATATTAAAATTAAGAAGTCAGTATTCATATTTACAGAGCTACATGGAAGAGGAAATGAACAAGGTTTGCTTGCCTTTTTTACATTTTAAATTCTACTGAATCAGTTGTAAATGCAGTAATCCAGTTTTGAAAATGAGCAATGTTTAGGGCAGCAGTTCTTTTTTTTTTTTTTATGTTTTATTCATTATATGTACAATGTTTTGTCTGCATGTATGCCTGCAGGCCAGAAGAGGGCTCCAGATCTCATTATAGATGGTTGGGAGCCACCATGTGGTTGCTGGGAATTGAACTCAGGACCTCTGGAAGAACCCCTGAGCCATCTCTCTGGTCCAGGGCAGCAGTTCTTAACCTGTGGGTTGCAACCCCCTGAGGTCCTGCATGTCAAATACATTCATAACAGTAGCAAAATTACAGTTATTAAGTAGCAAATAATTTTATGGTTGGGGATCACTACAACATAAAGAACTGTATTAAAGGGTTAATTGTTAATGAAATGTTACAGCATTAGGAAGGCTGAGAACCGCTGGGTATGTTGAATAACCGATGAGCCTCAGATCGTTTTTTCTTTTTAATTAAAGTTGTTTTCATGCAGTGTTTTGCCGCTTTTGCTCTCCCTCAGCTCCTTCCATGCTCTCCACACATTTCTACAGTTCAATATTATATATATTTGTTTTCAAAGCAAACAAAAATCCCCATCAAAACAAACATCAAAACAAGCAACAGACCAACAAGATAAATAAACAATTCGAAACAAAAAGTCTACCAAAAAAAAAAAATCTAGCATTTGTTGTGTATCAGCCAATTACTGGCCATGGGGTCTGCTCTGGAGTGTGGTTGGGACACACAGTGATCCACCATTGGAGGAAACTGTTCTTCACTTGCCAGCAGGCATCAGTTGCAGATAACTTCTTTGTTAGAAATGGGACCCATGTCTGCTTTTCTCTCACTGCTGAGCCCCCATCTGGCTTGAAACTGTACAGGGTTTGTGCACGCTACCATAGTCTATAAGTTCATACGTGCACTAGTCCTGTTAAATTTAGAAGATACTGTTTCTTTGGAGTATCCATCACCTCTGGCTCCTAGAATCTTTCTGCCCCCTCTTATCCTTGAGGCCTGGGGCAGGAGGGGGAGGGAGAGGGTTTGATAAAGGCTTAGCCATTCTGACTTCTGTAAAGTGAAATCTCAAAGTAGTTTTGATTTGTATTTCCCTGATGATCACGGATATTGAGTGTATCTTTAAGTGTTTTTCAGCTATTTGTGTTTTATCTTTTTAAGAATTCTGCTTAGTCCTGTTCCCCATTTTTTTAATTGGGTTGTTTTCTTCGTGTCCAGATTTTTTTTTTTTTAGTTCTTTATATATTCTAGATTTGAACCTTCTGACAGATCTTTACTTGGTAAAGATATTTTTCCATTCTGTAGGCTGCCATTTTGCGCAAATAGTAGTCTGCAGTAGGGATGGACAGTTTTGTTGTACAGAAGCTGTTCGCTTTCATGAGGTCCCACTTATTAATTGTTGATCTTAGAGCTACTGGTGTCCTCTCCTGTGCCAGTGAGTTCAAGCTACTCCACACCCTCTCTCCCATCAGGTTCAGGGCAACTGGCCTTATTGCTGAGGTTCTTGTTAATCTGGAGTTGAGTTTTGTGCATGGTGATACATGCAGATCTATGTCACTCTCATGCAACGTTTGTTGAAGATGCTTTCTTTTCTCCAGTGTGTATTTTTGTCTCTTTTGTCAAAAAACAGGTTCCACGGGTGTGTGGGTTTATGTCTGGGTCTTCAGTTCAGTTTCGTAGATAAACATGTCTGTTTTTATGACAATACCATGCTTTTTTTAAAGCTATAGATAGATCTGTAACACATCTTGAAATTTTGAATGTGATGCCTCCAACAGTTCTTTATTATTCAGTTCTTTTATTTATTGTTTTAGCGATCCTGTGTGTGCTACCATATAAAGTTAAAGATTTTTATTTTTTTCATTTTTGAAAAGAATTGTGTTGTAATTTTGATGGGGATTGCATTGAATCTGTAGATTTCTTTTGGTAGGAAGGCTATTTTCACAATATTAATCCTACTAACCTATGAGCCTGGAAGATCTTGCCATCATCTAATACTTTCTTTGACTTCTTTCTTTAATGTCTTAGAATTTTTATTATGCAAGTCTTTCATTGGCATAGTTAGAGTTATCCCAAGATCATGATGATGATGATTATTATTATGTGGCTATTATGAAAGATATCATTTCCCTGATTTCTTTTCCAGTCTGTCATTTGTATATAGGAAGGCTACTGATTTTTGTGGGTTAGTTTTGTATCCTGCTACATTGCTAAAAATGTTTATCAGCTGTAGAGGTCTGTGCTGTTTTTAGGATCTTTTATATGTAAAATAATATCTGCAAATATATTTGGTTTTTTAAACTCTTCTATTTATATTTCCCTGAATTTTAGTTGTCTTATTCCTCTAGTTAAAACTTCAAGTTTGTATGGATAGAGGAGAGAGCCTTGTCTTGTTTCTGATTGTAGTGGAATTGTTTTGAGTTTTTCTGTTTCTTGAGTTGATGTTGGTTGTAGGCTTGCTGGAAGTTGCTTTTATTTTATTATATTTAGGTATGTCCCCTGTATCCCTAGTTTCTCAAGGACTTTTGTCATGAAGGGATGTTGTTGGATTTTGTCAAATACCTTTTCTGCATTTATGAGATGACCATATAGCTTTTCTCTTTCAGTTTATGTAGTGGATAATGTTTATTGATTTATGTATGTCCAGACGTTTTGCATCTGTGTGTAGCCAGACTTTTGGCTACTTTATTAGGTTCTGTTTCCGAACTCCCTAACCTTTCCAAGCCCTCCAATACCAGGTAGGAGAGAAAGAAAGTCAGAGGGGAAACGGGCCAATCGATATCCTTAGACTACTTTTTGCTGATTACGGTATCAAGTTCCTTGAGATAAATTTGATCTTCACTGTCAGGGTCTCTCCATCCAGCAACCAGCAACAAACAGCAACAGCAGCAGGAGCAAATAGCAATCAGCCACAGCAGGATCAGCAGCTGTCTCTGGGGCTCTAGCATTTATACCCTCTGAAGAGTGCCCAACTATCTTCAACTAGCAAAGTCATGCCTCTGCCTGAGCACAAGACAAATCATAGCCAGCTACTATGGTCAGTCTGAAGGGGCCCCATATCCCACACCTTGGATGTGTGTGTGTATGTATTTCTGGATTTTAAAGAAACCAAAAATTCTCACTACATCTATGCTTATAAGGGAAATTGGTCTGTAATTTTTTAAATTGGGGCTTTTTATAGTTTTGGCACCGTGGTAATGGTAGTTTCATAAAAAGAATTGAGAAATAGCCCTTCATTTCTATTTTGTGGAATAATTTGGGGCATGTTGGCATTAACAACTTCTTTGAATGTCTGGTAGAATTATTTGCTTTGTCTGTCCCTGGGTGCTTTGTGTGTGTGTGTATGTGTGTGGTTGAGCGGCATTTAATTACTGCTCTTTTTTCAGTAGGGGGTTATAGGACTTTTTGAATTGCTTATTTCATCTTGATTTAACTTTGGAAGGTCAAGATCAAGAAATCATATTTTTAATAGATTTTCTGATTTAGAACACAGAGTTTTAAAGTATGTCCTTACGATTCTCTGGATTTTCTGTTTGTTGTAATATTCCTCTGCTCTCTCCATATTTTCATTAGTTGGGCTAGAGTTTGTCAGTCTTGTTGGTTTTTCCAGAAAACCAGTTCTTTGTTTCATTGATTCTTTGTAGTTTGTGTTATTTTTTTGTATTTCATTGCTGAGTTTGGGTCTTCCTTCCTGTTTCTCTTTTTTGGGTTTTGTTTCTTCTCATTCTAGAGCTGTCAGGTATTCTAAGTTACCAATATGAGGTCTCTCATTTTTTGGTGTAGGCAGTTGGTGCTATGAACTTGCCTTCACTCTGTCCCATAGGTTTGGGTATGCTGTGTTTTCATTTTCATTCAGTTTTAAACTGTTTATAATTTCCTTCTTGACTTCTGTCTTGACCCGGTTTTCATTTAATAGTGAGTTGTTTAGCTTCTGTGAGTTTCTCTACTTAAGTATTGCTTCTGTTGTTACTGATATCTAGCTTTAATCCATGATGGTCAGATAGGTTTCTGGGTGTTATTTCAGGTCTTTTATATCTGTTGAGAGCTGCTTCTTGGGTCCATTTGCTTGGAATACCTCTTCCATTTTCACCTTGAGGTGATATGCATTCTTGAATATGTTTCTTTAAGCAGAGTACTGTTTTCTAATGAAATCTGTTAGTCTTTGTTTTCCTTGGGAAATTGAAACAATTGATATTGAAAGTCATTAATGAAGAGTGTTTCTTGATTCCTATTTATTTTTACAAAGTTGTAGTTTCTCCATCTACTTCCACTTGATAGCTCCAGTGTTTAGCAAGTGCATACTAATGCTTATATCGTCTATCCCTCTTTGCAGGTAGACGTAGTCATATGATCATATCTGAACCAAGTTTAGTACCAACCTCAGACTTGTTAATATTTTTGTGAGATTCTTGCCACTTTATTGTTGTGGTATGCATATTCTTTATCTCTTGATTTACTCTCCTCAGATTATGTATTTCTTTTGTTTTCTTGTGTATAGTTAACCTCTTCAGACTCTAATTTTCCTCCTAGTGGCTTCTGGAGAGCGGGACTGATATTGTGTAAATTTGGTTTTTATCATAGGCGATTTTTCTTTCCCAGTCGATTGTGACTGATAGCTTCTCTTGGTATAGTTTGAGTACTATCCATGGTCTTTTCAAGTCTCCATTGAGAATTCAGAAGTTATTATGATAGATCTGCCTTTTGATGTTACTTGGTTGATTTTTTTTTTCCTCCAGTGGGTTTAGTATCTTTTGCTATTGTTGTTCTGTACATTTAGTGTTTTAGTTATTTTGTGTTTTGAGGAGTTTCTTTTTGGTGTTCTCTATGCTTCCTGTAACACAATAAGCTTCTCTTTCTTTAGATTGGGAAGATTTTCCTCTCTGATTTTGTTAAAAATATTTTCTGTGCCTTTCTGTGTGCGGGTTTCTTCTCCTTCCTCTATATCTATTCTTTGTGAGTTTGGTCTTTTCATTATGTCCTAGATTGTGTAGTGTGTTTGTTTTCTTTATTTTTGTTTAGATTTAACATTTTCCTTGAGTAAGCTATCAATTTCTTCTATCTTGTCTTCAAGACCAGAAATTCTCTCTTCCATGCCTTTTAATCTATTGATGAGACTTGCCTCTGAGGTTTTTGTTTGACATCCTAAGTCTTTTCATTTCTAGTTTTATTTCAGTGTGGGTTTACTTCCACAATTATATTTCTATGTCAAATTCTATTTCATGTCTTGAATTGTTTCTTTGATTTAACTATTTGTGTTTTTATGGTCCTTATTAAGGCATTTATTCATATCCTCTTTAAGGTTCTTGAACATGTGAACAATTAACTATTTTGAAATCATTGTCTTGTGCTGCAGCTGAATTACTTTTCTCTGAGCTGTTATTACAGTAGGGTTGCTGGCTTTCAGAGAATGCACATTTTCTTAGCTATTATTGTTTCTGTTTTTGCACCAGGATCTAGGCATCTGGAGTTATGGTGTTTGGATTACTTCTCAACGTGGCTATGTGGTCATCTCTTTAAAGGGTGAATGTTCTGTTTTGGTTGCTATTACCTAGTCTGTAGGCAAGTGTGGTGCTGTGAATCCTTGGTAGAAAGTGTTTGTGTGGGTCATTAGGTGACACAAGGAAAGGAGTTGGACTTGGGAGAAAGGCTGAGAGGAGAAGGGGATTGTGGATAGGGGCCTTAGGTCTGCACCAAGAGGCAAAGTACCCAGGGGATAGAGATGAGCAAGGGCTCCTGCGAGCAGGCTGCGGCAGGACTATCTGTCCAGAGAGGCCAGAATTGAAGGCAGGAAGGGCACTGTAAATCATCACTTGCCTTCCAGCCAAGTATTGGTACTGGGAGTCCCTGGGAGAAAGTGTCCCTGAGCTTTATGGGTGACACAAAGAAATGGAGGTGGGCTGGAAAGAAGGCTGAGATAGGCAGCCAGAAAGAGCTCAAGGAACCCTGAATCTGGGTGCCATCCCCAGCAGGAAATGGCACTTTTCAGTTTACAGTTGTTCTGCTTAAGCCATGGATGCTCCTTGAGTTCCTAAAATGCTCTGCTGAGATAGGTAGATGATGATAAGGACAGTTTGAGAACGGGGAAGGACACTGCTCACAGCGGCATACTCCAAGAGGTTCATAGACTCAAAGATTTTTCCCTTAAAAAACTATTAAAACTTTCACAATTATATTTTCATTTGGAAAATAGAGAATTGTAAAGAATGTAAATCATTTTATTCCCTGATTTATTGTAGAGATATGCTCATCCAATCAGGCTCTTCCTCTTAGCTCCCTGATTCTAGTCTCAGAACGACAGCCTTCATCGCGCCAGCGGTCTTCCCCCTGGGCACATCCGTGGAGGTAATCCTTGTTTATGTTCACACACCTGGGATTTTGAGCTCCACACCCCCAGAAAACACACAGCACAGGTGTGTTCTGTGTTGAAACCCTGATGACAGTAGTGGTTCTCAGGCTGCCAGCCTTTCGCTTACACCGGAGTCTACCAGTACAGCTCACTTAGGCTCACTTCCCTGGCATGGGCAGCGTAGTTTATGGCCAGCGCCACACATAGTCATCCTTTATTCTTCTATACATCATTCCTTCACACAACTCTACCCTGCATGGAGTTGGTTCATTAGTGTTTCTTTGTGATACACACATTCCTACTACCCCCCCCCTTTTAATAGCAGCTATGGATTAAATTATTGAATTTTTTATTAGTTCTTGGTCTGTGGCCAGCTCAGAACCTAAGAGTTGCTAATAGTAAAGGAGTTCCAGGAAGGTGGCCAAGTTGCTCACTCCATTATGTGAAATGACTTCTGGGAAAATGCCACATGGAGCTCTGGCAGCTCCGCGATTCCTGCAGTGAGAAGGGAGTATGGCCTTGTCGTCTCTAGAGAAGCAGCAATGAGCTCAGCTCAGCAAGTGTCGTCTCTCTGCCTTGGTCCTGGCATTGGTAAGGTGTGACCTGCAGAGGATTCTCTAGAAAACTGAGGAAGAAGAGAGACTGGAAAGACAAAAGCTATAGGCCCTGTGACTTATTATTGTTAGGGTTGCTTTAAATAATGATGACCCTGGTTCAGCTGAATATGAGAGAGAAGTTGAGTTACCAGCTGTTTGGAGCGAACTGCATTCAGGACTGAACTGAATGCAGAGCATTTCTTTTATTCACTTCTGAATATGGCTCATTAGGAGCAAGTAAACTAGTAATGCCTCAATTATGTATTCCCCCTACTATACCTTATGGTGACCGATGTGAGCGAATGTCTCTGTCAGATGTTTTGTCTCATTTAGTCTTTAACAGCTGTGATCTGGATTCTTGAGTCCTGGTCATGGGGCAAAGCTAGGATCCAGATAAAGTCAATGTAGCTGAACCCTGTGTTTTTAACCATTCAGCCACCCTGCTCCCAGCTTACATAATATTGTGAAGTCATTGTTTGAAAAAAAAAAACCATAAACAAGATGAAAAAGTGCTGTTCAAGTGAGTCTGCCGTTGGCTGTGTCTGTCCGTTCCACAGTCTCATTATCATCTCCCATATCTGTGAGGACATGCTCTGTGAGCCAAGGGTCAGAGGGCTGCTCTAAGGGAAGTTTGAGAATCTCAGCCCCAGGCCAGTCCTTTTCTGATAAGCAATGTTCTCAGCTTTTCCAGATAATTAGCCTTTGGAAATTGCAGAGCAACTCCATCAACTGAAGTCAGATCCTTTAAAAAAATTTTTTAATTATTTTTAATTGTGTGTGTATATATGAGGTATGGGTGTGTGGGTGTGTAGGTATCATGGGTATGTGCATGTTTGTGCAGGTGTCTGTGCTGACCAGAAGAGCTGGATCCCTGGAGCCACCTGACGTGATGCTGGGGACCGAGCTTTGGTCTTCTGGAGCCATCTGCCGTGGTGCTGGGGACCGAGCTTTGGTCTTCTGGAGCCATTTGTCCAGCCCCCAATGTCACATTCTTTTTTTTTTTCCTCAACGTGTCAAAAGGAAGCTTTATTCCACGTACAGCCTCACACTTTCTTGCCAGCTACATATAGCCTTAGTCCTGGCCATTTGACTAATTTCTAGTACAGTTATACATGCAAGCTGCCACATACCAGAAAGAATACCTCGGAGCTTGTGAGGGCCAGAAGGGGGAAGCTGCCATGAGACAACACCTAACTCAACCCCTCACCAGCAGTGACAAGAGAGAGGCAATAAGCGGAAGTTGGCTTAGTGTTCACCACCATTGAGGTTGGTAAATAGAATTAACACATGTGAACAAAACCCAGCATAGAGTGTCTGTAAGGATTCTGGAAAGTGGTGTCACACGCCGTTAATCCCAGAGCTCAGAAAACAGGGGCAGGCACCACTATGCGAGTTCAAGTCCTGTTCTACCTAGTGAATTCCAGGACAGCAGGAGCTTTGCAGTGAAACCCTGTCTCAAAAACCCCACATCAACCAACCAAACAACCAAATAAAACCACCAGCAAAAAGTATAATGATAAAAGGGAATCTGTGCAAGTTTACAGATAAAGTAAAAATAAACTGCAAAAGTAACTTTAATGTAGCTGATACTACAATGATTAAACCTCTATGCATAGCACCAAAGTAAATGTCTAACAAAATTATCTGCAGTGCACACAGCAGTGGCTCGGAGCTCAAAGGACTTAGCTGTGTTCCCTTGCCACCAAGGGACCCGTTCTGCAGTGCCTGTCCTCTGAAACTCTGAACTGCAATCCTGGTAACTGAATGTCATGGGAAATTTGGTGATAATAAAAGATTTCTGAAGACGCAGCCACCAAAGATTAACTCCTGAAGCACGAACTGACTCCGTGGTGTCTCAACTGCCTCTCACAGCTTCTGAACATACAGCGTGCCCTTTGCACTGTGTGTGCTCTCCTATCACACTACAGAACACCAACAAATGCTGCCCAAAGCACAGATTCAAGACTAATGAACATTATAAATGCAGCATTTGTGCTGTACACACACAGTTTCCTGTTCTGGTAGAAATGTAGTGGTTGTCTCATGGAAAAAGAGGACTTCTAATGTTCTCTGCGCATCATACCCTCCCCTGCCGCATACACATCTCTAATTTCAAAATAGAAGTAAAATCTCTTTAAAAACTGTGTGTGGGCTTGGGGTGGTAGTGTGTGAGTGTGAGTGTAGGTATCCACAGAGGCTGGAGGAGGATGTTGGATCCCCTGGAGCTGGAGTTATAGATGGATATGAGCAGTCACGTGGGTGCTGAGAGTGGAGTCCATGTTCCAGCTCTGCCCGTTCATAGAATAAACCATCTGTTACTCCCCTTGAGAAAAGAGTGGTGCTTTTTGCCTGGGTGCTCACTTTGGAGAGCCTGTTATTCAAATGATACATAAACCTCACGTTTGCACAGTGGGGAATCCCACACCCTTGGTGGTCTGGATCCCCTCAATTCTTCCTTCAGGACAATAGTTTCTCCACAGAGTTTCTACTGTCATTTTCTTCTCAGCCTTCTGCCCATCACCCACCACCTTTGCCTTCCAGCAGAACACTTGAGCTTCAATCGGTGTGTACCTGTTACAACTGCACTGCATTGCTTTGGTTAGAGGGAGTTGCAGAGCAAGGCCATACTGAGGGAGAGATTGCCGGAAGTCCTAGGCCTCAGGCACCTCCTGACTCTGCCTGTGTTTTGAGTTTCTACCCTTTACTTCCTTGGATCAAAACTCACCACTGGGATTTTAAATCCCGAGAAACGTTTGTTTGATGTCATCCAGTTATGTTTGTTTGCTGAGGAGCTCTTGGCCAAACCACCTCCTGCCCTTTGTACTTCACAAAAACCAACCTTCACCTGTGCTTACACACAAAACTGGTAGGATCACCAGAGGAGCTAAAAGTAGGCTGTTACCATGGAAAGGGGAGGGTTGGCCACTACACAGTAGAGGCCACAGACCTGCCACAATCAAGGAAGCTTTCTCAATAAGAGCAGGCCACTGAAGGAAGTCTAATTCAAACAGGGCCATCTCTCCCAAGCTCAATCCAGTGCAGCTTAGGCAGGACAGGGGTTGTCGTGGTCTGTAGCTTTTCCTCATAGGTTTCCTCATAGGTTGAGGTCTGTAGCCAAATGATGCATCTCAGCCCAGGGCCACTCTTGACACTGATGAGTTACCCTCTTGTCATATCACAAACACAGGTGACAGGGGCATTGGGCCAGAAACTGCCATGTTGATCACCAAACTTTTGATAATGCAAGAAAACAGGATTAGCGCTGGAATAGACTGTGGTGGGAAGCGGACTGGGAGCAGGAAGAAAAAGAAAGCATCCCCTGCTTAGTGCTGGATTGTGGAAGACAGCGTCTGGTTCGGGAGTCAGGGTGTGAGGGGAGCAAGAGCGCTGGTTCAATGTCAAAATGTAATTTTCTGAAAGTTAAAAGAGGGAGCACTGCCATGAACATTGTGATTTCGTGTTCCTATATACCCGATGTATATTCATTTTCTGATCTGTTAGTTAGATTTGTTTCTGTTTTCTGAAAGAGAGAATTTTGTATTGATTCTTGGTTTTCCTAATCAAGATGGCTGATGAAATCAACAAAGGCTTTCTACTGTAGTTCTTCACTTATTAGAAATTATGCAAACCACATGTGATATATTTGTTCAACTTGATCCCAGAAAAAGTCCGTGACTACACATGGCATGAGGGCTCTGGAGATAACCATGGCTTTCCCAAAGTCCCCAGGGTTTTACACATCATGACATGTGGGAAGAGCAGAGCCAGCTTTACATCACAAACAGGCACAGCTATTTCAAAACACCAAAGTAGGTCCATCTCTAAACAGATGGCTCATGTTATCTGCTTGGCAGAAGGCTGTGAATCAGGCTCCGCTCACACTGAGCACTCCCATGTTCTGTTGGATGCACTTGACCTAGACCAGGTAGTTACCAGAGTTTTCTCCTAAACTTTTGAAGAACGAGGAGGTAAAATGGACCAGCCTAGCTCTGTATAAGAATGTAGTGTTAACTTTCTGCTACAACCCAAGGCCATTCATCCTTCCTCTGAAGACAGGAAAAGGTGGGGCATTAGAGTACCTTAAAACCTATCTGGGAGAGAAGAGAGAGTCTGGGTTGCAGAAAGCTGGCCTTAGTCTCATGCTGACCTCACTAGCCCCTAATGGCCAGGGCTGTGTTCATTAGCCCTTGTGCATTTTGCTCTTCAAGTCTAGCATGAGGATGCTGTCTCTCCTTCAGAGTGCTTTAGGGTTTCAATAAGTTGAAATAGGTCAGTGGTAACTGATGGGGGCTCCCAGATCTCCCTCCCCCATTCCCATATCTTTGAAATTACAGAGATTCAGGAGTTCTTGACCATAGTGGGTCTCTGTGGACACTTAACTTCTAGTTTACTGCCAGACGCAGTCCTTTACCCTGTCCTGCTATTTATCCTCCCTCCTTCCCTTTACCAATCCTTTTAATTGTGCCTTCATATCAGGTATCAAGCCCAGAGACTGGCTATGCCATTTGGAACATTCATCTGGCTCCTCTTTCTCTAGAACCTTCCACCCACCTGCCTTGTATGCTGCTGTGCCCCCACGAGAGTTCAGAACTGTGTCTGCAAACCCAGAGTTATACCATGGCTCCCCATAGCGCCCCTTGCTAGTTTTCAACAAACTCAAGCACAGGCCTAAGAAACTAAGCATGAACTAAGCATGAATGATTTCAGTCCTCCAACTCTGGTGGGGGCTTTATAGATTTTCCGATATCAGTATTTTCTCATATGACTATAAAAGGTTTCTGCTTTTGTCCCCCCCCCCCAATTCTGACTCTTTCTACACTCAAGTAGGGTGAAAATATGAACCAAAAACATGAAAACATGAGAATGAATATCTCCCATACTTTTCATCAGAATGGAAGCCAGGTATCTGCATGTATCCACTGAGTCCAGGCACAGCACACCCCTTGTTTTGATTAAAGAAGCTCCATTTGTTTACTTTTGATCTGGTTAATTAAGGGTCCTAACTTGATAAATACCTTTACTGGTCTGCCTTCAAAGTATTTGGTTTAAGGGTATCTAAGATAGCATGTGCCACTTAGCCTCTTTCCAGGACACTACTATTTCAAGAAGGGGCTAGTTAATAAACAATGATCCAATGAATACTCACTGGTTTTGTGTCTCTAACACATAACACAGTATCTGGCATATAGTAGGAACCCTGTAAACATTTTTGGAGTAATGAACAAGACCCACTGATTTAAAAATAGAGGCAGATTTCCTAACCTGTTCCCCAGAAGCCTAAACAAGAGCTAATACACCGTCAAAGCTGGAAGCACCTCCTTTACATCATTCCCCACTGTCTGTTGGCTTTGAACAGGCTCAGAGAGGCGGCATGCTGGGTTGGGCACTGTCTGTCTGTCAGGATTTACTGTACTCCGTTTGCAGTTTCTCGTTCTGCCCATAGGATGTTTAATTATGTATATGACCTATATAAATAATCAGTTTCATTAATATTGCAAAGATTTATTGAACTAGCAAACTACAAATGGCATGTCATAGAAAAGAACAGGGCACTGTCCTGTCGTAGAGAAAGTCACAACCTTCTGCTATAAATAGCTACAAGTGATGTCAACATCCAGGCACAGCAAAGCAAGGTTTTTGCAGAAAAACACTTGTTGCAGGAAAAGGTCAGAACTCTTGGCTTTGAGAGGCACACACAGACCTCAGGAATTCAGATTGCTTTTTTAATTTTTATTTATTTTTTCGTTTACCAGGTTCACCAACTGGGGACATAAAGTCCTGTGGTCAGTTAGACACAGACACCTGGGAACAGTCAGCTACTGCTTTCATGTATTTATTTCACGGACGCCTCTGACCTCCAAGTTATTGTGTTACTACCCATTGTCACAAAGAGAAAGCAGAGCTTGAAGATTTGGTGATGCCTCTTATTTCATTTTTTCTTCTTTTTTCAAAAATAATTTTATTTATAGTTATTTATTACAATTTATTCACTTTGTATCCCTGCTGCAACTACCTCCCTTGTCTCCTCCCAGTACCACCCAGCCTTCCTCTTCTCCCCCTATGCCCTTGCCCTAGTCCCCTGAAAGGGGAGGACCTCCTCCCCTTCCATCTGACCCTAGGTTATCAGGTCTCATCAAGGCTGGCTGCATCATCTCCCTCTGTGGCCTGGCAAGGTTGCACCCCATCCCCCCCAGAGAGAGGTCATCAAAGAGCCAGCCCCTGAGTTCATGTCAGAGAGAACCCCTGCACTCCGTACTGGGGAACCCACTTGCTAACAGCATGGTACTGTCATAGAAACATACTGGTGGACCAATGGAATTGAATAGAAGACCCAGAAATAAACCAACACACCTAGGGAAACTTAATTTTTGACAAAGAAGCCAAAACCATACAATGGGAAAAAGACAGCATCTTCACCAAATGGTGCTGGTCTAACTGGATGTCTACATGCAGAAAAAATGCAAATAGATCCATACTTATCACTCTGCACAAAGTTAAAGTCCAAGTGGATCAAACACCTCAACATAAAACCAGACACACTAAACCTGTTAGAAAAAGTGGGAAGAGCCTTGACCTCATTGGCACAGATGCCTCTTATTTCTATCTCAGAAGAAAATGAGAGTGAGGTACCAGGTGGCATCAGTTCTGGTGCCCCAGGTTTGGGAACATCTCTTGCATGAAACCATTTGAGCAGATAGATTTGAGGAGGACAGGCTGGGCTGTCTGAGCCCGAGACCAGCGAGGCCAGGGCAAGTGCTTAAGCTTCCCTTTAAGAGCTAGAGAGGGAGCTATGCCAGATCCCAGCGCCCAGCGGGCAGACAGGAGGCTCTCTGCACACTCAAGGCTGGCCTCCTCTCCGCAGCACGCAGGCTCAGCCGGAGCCGTCTTTAAAAATACAACAAAAGCCAAAACAAAACAAAATATAGGTGTGGCCTTGAACCTTTTTTCCTGTCCACTCCCAAAGACTAGGAGAGTGCTAGGATAGAGAGGTGGAGAGGAAGGTAGGGTGGGGAGAACAGGAAAGGAGCGTGGTGGGTAGGAGAACGGAGATGGGAGAGGAGAAGGTGGAGGAAACCCAGAGGGGCTGGCAGAGGCCAGAGGAACTGAAGGGGTGCAGGAAAGAGGCTGAGAGAAGAGGGAGAACACGGCTGTGTGGCATGATCTAAGACCGAGCCAGGCCACAGTGACGTCTGCTGAGTTGGGTGCACTGGCCCAGGGGTTCCCAGGACCTCAAGGACCCTGCAGGTGTAACTACTCAGACAGGAGAATAGATATTCTAAAGACACACTCACACCCAGCTTCAGCTGCCAGAAGATTGAAACAATGGACCCTGGAAAACTAAACATTCCCCAGGAGTCCCTTGTTAAGGGGGAAGGAAGCCTAAAGGCAGTGCCAAAAGGAGAGACTGTCCCCAGGGAAAGATTTAACACAGTTCCGACAACTTAGGCCACTTGGCAGGAGAGCCTGGAATGGAGACAAGGCTGGTGGGATTGGTAGGACCGCACCCCAACTATCACTACTGAGATACACATACCTCTGACCCCCTAGTTAAACATAAATTTCATGTTGGCACCCCCAAACGGACTTGGGGCATCACTGGACCTTGTTTTTCTCCTCGGTGTTTCCTCATTGGGCAGTTGTCCTTCCTGTGCTTTTCAATACTTCTTGTCTCTTTAGCTGGGATACTAGGGACTGGTAGAGGGACCTCACCTTGCTTGTTGAGGTTGTTAGGGGCAGGGCTTTGCCTCCCCAAACTCCAGTAACAATGGGTCCTGGTTCTAAATGACTTAAGAAGGAAGGGAGCCTGAGTGTTTGCTTAAGGAATTAGCTACCTGAATTTGGGCCCCTTCAAAGGCATCTTGGTGGCTTTTGTTCTTTGAGGATTATTGGATAATCCAGCCCTACAAGTCCCAACTGTTTTGAGAAAACTTTGTGTTAAAAAGCAAAGGAATGGAAGCAAATCCCCAGTTACTGTTTAACCTGTCTTCCTTTTTTTTTTCCTTTTATCCCTTTAGCTTTCTTTCCTTTTCTTTTTTCATTTTTTTTTCTAGTTGAAAATAGATTCTTGTCTCATACATCATACATCCTGGACTGGTTTCCCTCTTCCCTCTTCTCCCGGTTCTCCCCCACCTCCTCTCTCCGCCGTCCACTCCCTCTCTGTTTCCTCTTCAGAAAAGAGCAGGTCTCAGAGAGACAACAGCTGAACCCGACAGAACAAGATACAAGGCCGGACACCTGCCCCGTATCAAGGGGTCCTCTGCTGAGAGCTGACTCTGAGGTTTGACACAATCCCAGGACTCTAAATGGAACCATGATGTTTGGCTGAATCCGAGGCGGCCCCCAACTCAGGTTTCTAACAGCAAAGTGCACCGCCCTTCTCTTCCCTTCTCTTTTTCCTCCTCTGTCTTTCCGTTTTCCTTCTTGCCCACATTCGTCTTTTGGGGATGCTATAGCTGCAATTCTAAATTATTCCCTCTGTCTTCTCCTTGATATTTAAGTTTCATGGTTTGGGGCACAGGAGTGTGTTTTGAGGGCATGGACATGATTTGAAAATGTTTTAAATTTTATTTTAAATTCTCTTTTATTTTTATTTTTAGTATATGAGTGTTTGCACGTGGATATGTGCACATGGGTACCGATTCTTACGGAGTCCTGAAGGGAGTGCCAGATCCCTTGGAGTTGGAGTTCCAGGCATTTGTGACCTTCCGGCTAGGAACTAAAGTCCCATCCCCTGGAAGAGCATGGGTCACTATTAACCACCGAGACATGGTTTCAGCCTCTTCTTTTAACGTTCTAGAAACTTCTTTATTTCTTATTTTGTCTTCAGTATGACCGAATGCAGCTTGCACAGTGAGGACTTGACCACCTGGAATCGCAAACTCCCTGGAGAACCAAGGGCTCAGAATCGCTGCCAGGGGCGCCCTCGTGTGGCGCCAGTGGATATTAACTCTGCATCTTGTTTGCTGACGATGGGACCGAGGGACACACTTGAATGTGAACAGAAGACTTTCTGGTTCAACCTCCCCTTCCTTCTCTCTCCTTCCTCCCTCCCGCCTCTCTCTTGCGCTCCCTCTCCTCTCTCTTCTCCTTTCTCTTTTCCCCTCTTGCTTCTCCTCTCTTCTTCCTTCTTTGCTCTTCTTTTCATTCCTCTCTTTACCCCCTCTTTTTTACTGCCTCACTCCATCTATTTCTTCCCTCTCTCTCTGTTTCTGACTATTTCCTTCCTTTTTCTTCTCTCTCCTCTCTTTTCCCTCTCTTCTTCCTTTCCTTTTTGCCACTCCCATTTCTCCCTAGTCCTAACACACCTGTCTTCCTCGGAGCAGAAAAAGTTTCCAGGTTCCTCAGGCCAACATGGACTTTAATGACACCTAACTGCAAGAGACATCATTCTCCATGGAAGACAGTTTGAGGTAGAATTACAGGAGAATGCCTGGCTACTCCTTGAGCGAGTGGTGGGGAAGAGATACAGACGAGTGTATGTGCACTAAGTGCCAGACTTTACAATCTAACCCAACCTCAAGAATTGCCATTTTTACTGAAGGTGAAACATCCTGAGGGGCCAGAGGCCAAACTGCCACCTGCTGCTCCCAGAGGTCATGGGCCTGGGACAATCTATAGACTGAAGGGAGATTCTCCCCCATAGTTCCCTTCTATCCCTGCAGTAGCGATGCCACCAAGAACACTGCAACCCAGAGAAACCTCAGGCATGGGTGGTGCTTCTGAGTTAAGCCAGCATGGCACTGTGCTACCATTTCATGTTTTATCTAGATGACAGTCCTACAAGATTATTTCTTATCTTCAATTTCCTCATAAAACAAGGTAGAGGGAGATGACATTGCATGCTTGAAACTGTGGAACAGACAAGTGGGTTCTTTCCAAGTCCAGTGGTAGGAAATCCATTTTTACTTTCATCTCAGGTTGCTTTGTATACCTTTGTTAAAAACCAGTTTTAGAAAGCTGTCGAATGATTAGGTTTCTCCCACCCTCCACCCCCCTCAAGCTGCTTTCTAAACCAAGTCTGTAGGTGCTGGTTTCGGAGAGCATTTCCTCTTAAGCCCTACCTTGTCTTCTCTAAACTCTGCCCTGGGGAGCTGGGGTGCTAGGTGGTGAGATTTTGCTGTTGTTGTGTTTTTGTTTGAGTCAGGATTTCTCTGTGTGGCCTTGGCTGTCCTGGAACTCACTCTGTAGACCAGGCTGGCCTCAAACTCACAGTGATCTGCCTGCCTCTGCCTCTCTAGAGCTGGGACTAAAGGTGTGTGCCACAACCCTGCTGGCAAGTAAGTGTTGAAACCAGGAACAACTACAAAGTGCACCTATTTTGTTCTTTTCAAAGACCATTTCTCACTATTCTGAGAAATTGAAGGTTCCTACTAAGCTTTAGACTCTGCCTGTCATTTTCTACAAATCTCACATGGATTCAGATAGAGGTTGCATTGATGTCTGTGTGGATCAACCTGGGAAATGTTACACTGTAACCACCTTAAGTTTGGGATCTATGAATATGGATTTTTTCCCATTTATTTAGAGTCTCTTTAGTTTGTTTAAATGACATGCTGTGGGTTTGGGGATGAAAGCTTGAAATTCCATGGTTGTTAAAATTAATTTATAAGTAGTCATATATATGTATATACATATATATTCAAACACATACTCAAATGAATGTTTGTAGAAATAGCCAACATTTTCCCCTGCTGGATTCATGGTTTGGGAATTGAAGGAATGCTAAACAACACTAGCCTGTGTCATAAGTGGCTTCCCCCAACATTACAGTGGAGAAATGCTTCTAGTAGCATTTACAAAGAGCTCTCACATAGGGAGATCTGGGTAATGACTAGCTTATCTGTGTTTATATTTATTTATCCATTGGGGGGAGGGCATGTGTGTACCATGCTCCAGTGTGGACCCTTGCAAAAACATGTTCTATGTTCTCTTCTCCCACCAGGGGGGTCTCAGAGGCAAAACCCAGGTTGTCAGGCTTGGCAGCTAAGTCATCTCCAGGGTTGTTTTGTTTTTCTTTAAGTTTTAGAGATTGCATTTTAAATATGAAGAAGCAATGACTATGTCCAGAGGCTAAGACAGTCAATTAGTAGTTTCCTCTGGGCCTCTCTGTGAGTGAGAAGAGTCAGGGTAATTCAGGGGGCTAGGGATTATGTTCTCAGGAGAGAAAGAGGAAGAGCCCCAAGAATCGAGAAGTGTTAGGACAACCAAAAATGACAGAAACATGGCTCTTTGACCCTCCCCCATACATGCCGGGGAGTGACAGACTAGCTAGATCCCAGGGGAGGACATTGCAGCCAGCCCTGAGAAGACAAGATGAACTGGGGTTAGATGGAAGGGGAGGAGGTCCTCCCCTGTCGGTGGACTTGGAGTGGGCGGGGAGGAGATGAGGGAGGGATGGGGAGAGTGGGAGGGAATGAAGGAGGGGGCTACGCCTGGGATGCAAAGTACCTAACCTGTGATTGATATAAAAATAAATAAATTACATTTTTTAAAAATGACAGAAACAGAACCGCAGTGCAGAGAAAAATCTTAACTAGTCCACAGTTTCAATTGTAATCCTCTGGAGAAAATAAATTGGAACTCGCCACCAGGAGGTGAGCCAAGCAGTCCTGGTAATGATAGATTGGCAGCCCCAGCCCAGCTAAGATGTCAGGTGTGGTATTGTATTTTAGACATAATTATGATGAAAGCCGAGTCAAGGAAATTGAGGACAGTGTATGCGCTCCTTGGCACAGCCATATTCTCCTGTATCAGCCAGGCATGGTGAAGGCAGAGAGGGGCATAGAAAACAAAGTTCCTGGTGAAAGCCAGACTGCTGTTCAGGGCACAAGAACCCATGGTCTTTAGAGAACCTGCCTACTAAGCAAGGAGCTCCAGAGTTCAGAGTGGGAGGCTGTTTGGAAAGGCACTCACGCTGAGTCCAAAGGCTGGCAGGCACATCCTACCACTGTGCCATATCACAGTGGTGAGTGTAGCTCTCTGCAAGGTCAGCTCCCACGGCTGCCCCTTGGAGGGCAGCAATTTGGGCAAGCAGCCCTACTGCTCAGTGGGGTCCAAGAACAACCGAGAGCCACGGGGGAGGCCGCTAGCTCCATGGTGGTGAAGAGTTGGTGCTCTACAGCGCTCTTTTTCCTCTCATTTGTCCCGTGAGCCTGGGTCACACTGGGAAGACTCTGCTTTTAGGGAAGTACTTCTCTACTCCTCCTGAGGCAGGTCCAAGAGTGCGAGCTCCTTGCTTCCTGCGTTATTCTCCTATAGTCCTCTGTCCCTTGTTCTCCCTTAATTTTACTGCAGTGAATTGAACCTGAAATTCAGCCTAACACACACTTGATTCTGTTTCGTGATTCAGATAAGGCAGATTTGTGGTGTCCTTCATTTAACTGTTCACACGCCTCTTGTGCTTCTGAAAATAAGGGAAAGGTCATTCCCTACCTTCTGTAGCCGAATCCCTGGATATTTATTAGGAATTTATTTGGCTATTGTGAAATGCTCATTGCATGTAAGAATGGTGATTTTCAAGAAAAAAATCGCCAAACATTGAGTCAATTTAGATATTTCTTAAGAAATTTAAATACCAGTTCAGGTAAGTAAGCAAACACAAATGTTTATCTGGGGAAAATGTATTCCCCAGCACAAATTCAAGGAAAAACAAATCAAACTGAAAGTTTGTTATTTACAAGTAAATTAGGAAATATCCAACGTGAAAATAATATAAGCTAATGTCCTTCTACCGAATCTGATTTATTTGTTTAGCTATCATGAGAGCAATATGACAATCCTAATAATATCTACCAAAGAGTGTAGGGAGTTCTGCCATGTAAGCATTGGCTCTGTATATGAATAAAGGTCACTATCTTACCTTATTTACTTACTTCAGGGATTTTTTTTTCTCAAGGACAACATGCAAAAGAAGTTTAAAACTGTAAGTAAAGATGCTCAGGGCTTCAGCACCAGGCAAAAGTGCAAACTTGTTCACCTGAAAAATCTTACCATTATAAACATCTCAAACTACTGTTCTGCAAAAGGAACCTAGCAACAAAAATGACTCCTAATGACACTCTGCTATACTCATAGTTCAGAGTCTCAGCCTTCCCCAGAGAAACTTTGTCCTGCAGTAGATGGGAACTGATATAATGGAGATATATTGTCCACAGGGGACAATATGAAGAAAGTGAGAGCTTTTGAAACAGTACTAAATGGGATGTCTCCATCAAATCCCTCCTCTCAGGGTTCAGGGAACCCTGTTGAAAGAAGAGTCAGAAAGACTGTAAGAGCCAGAGCTGGTGGTGAAAACAAGGCCTTCTAGATGTAGCAGGACCTATGCACCTAGGAACGTGCAGAACAGGTCTAAGCCAGATGGGGTCCCCATGCTGGGAGGGAGGTGGGCATAAACCCTCATCTCTAACCACCTGTGAATGAAAACTCAGTTTTCTCCAGCCGAGTCTCACTGGGTATACAAACCACTCCAAGACCAGGCCACAGACCCAGCAGTAGATGGCCAATACATATTGAACCAAATAGTATTTTTGGAGGGTTTTGGTATTTTTTTGAAGGGGGCAGGGTGGTTCTCATAATGCTTTGTCTGGTTCTTTTTTCTTACCCTCTAGGTATCGTGTTTATGTATTATGGTTTCTGATGTTGTGTTTTTAGGGGATTTCTTTCTGGGTATGTTCATGTTTGTGCCTGTCTATATATGGGTTTGGTTTTCTTTGCTGCTTTTCCTTTGGCTCTTCTTTTTATTTCTCCTTTTCTTTTTCTTTTTCTTCTTCTTCTGTTTTTACATGCCTGTTTGTTTTCTAATGAGAGATGGAAAAAAAGGATATGGATTTGGGTGGGGAGTTGGGGAGGATCAGGGAGAAGTTGAGGGAGGAGAACCATAATCAGAATAGACTGTGTACAAAACCCCCTATTTTTAATTAAATGTTTTAAAAACAAACATCTCAAAAGAAGAGACAAAGTCTGGTATAAATGATCAAAAAGAACCAGCATTTCACGCATCAGTGTAGGAGAGACTGTAAAACACAATGTTAGACACCTACACACACTGTGATTACGTTTAAGGAAGACTAAATCAGGGTACATGCTGCTTGCAGATGGGTACATGCTGCTTGCGGGTGCACTTGCTGATCTACACAAAAGAGCATGAGCTCGTGCGGAGCTCAGGCTTTCAGGGCCGCAGACGCTGGCTGAGTCGGGTGGCAGACCAGTTCAAGGCACATGCAGGACAGGGGTCTGGCATACTGACTGCGTCCACCTCAGAAGGCCACACTTTCAAGCAAGGGCAAGCCAGAAGTGTGTTTACCCAACTGGTAACTGTAGAAAGTGGACAATGGAAGATAGCTTGAACAGAGTGAAAGGGTAAGCAAACGCAATCCAAATTACAATAAAAAATCATCTTCACAAGGCTTTGCAATGCAAATGTACAAGATCTATGTGGTCTAAAAGCTTCAATCTGTGAGCTTAGTTTACAGTTATGCCAGAATGTGGATGCCATGAGTGCTAGGAAAAAACAGCACTGGTCTGTGTTGAAGATGTCCACTTCTGTCGCTCCGTGGGTTCCCCATAGGTGGCTTTCTCAGGAACACTAAAAATGCCGAGAACTTGGAAGAAACAAAAGAGGATAGAACCACACTCCAGCCTCCTACAGAAGTTTCCAGACTCTGAATAAGAAATCTTTTTATTGCTTTTTTGAACAACAACAAAAAATAAATCTAGAGAAGCCTCCAGGGAACCAAAAACTATAAGAAAAGAAGTTAAACAAAAACCAAGTTTCTTGAGTTAATAAAATGCTTTAGACTTTTAAGTTTTCCAGTAGTAGATGTAACCAAAGATCCAACAGAGATAAGGGGGCCAGGAATTAGCAGCCTGGAGGGCAGGTCCAAGAATATTAATGCAGAGCCCAGGGCTGAGACTAGAGACTGAAATGGTTTAAAAAGAAAAAAAAAACAGGAAAAGAAGAGAGAAAGAAAGAAAGGATAGAAGGAAGGAAGGAAGGCAAAGAAAAGAAGAGGCTGCAAGACTGGGAGGGGAGAATGGGGAGGTCAAGGGCATTGTTAGGATGCTGAGATTGCAGGAAAGAGGGTCCAGAAGAGGAACTGGCTGGGCATACAACAATGACTCTTGATATTCGAAGATGCAAAAGCAGAATAAGAAGACAATTTTAAAAGGTTTTTAAACTGAGGAAGAAGAAAAGGAACGGGGATAAAGGAGGAGGAAAAAGAAGGAGAAAGGGAAGAAGGAAGCAGCTGTGGGAGGCAGGAAGGAAGAAAGATAGGAACAATAGTTCCACAGCTACCTTTTCAGCAGCTGCCACAAAGACCTCACAGAACAGGTTTCTGTGTTAAGGAAAATTTAAGTACTGACCTAGAGAGAGGAGGGACGTATGACTGAAATGTAAGTTGACTTACTTAATTTAAAAAAAAAAGGGAAAAAAGGTGGTCCTTTTGTGACAACGTGGGTAAAACTTAAGAGCATTATGCTAACTGAAATAAATCAGACAGAAAAGGACCAATATTGTATTATCTAACTTATAGGTGGAATTTCAAAGCAAGCAAAACTCTCGGAAACATTGAAAATAGTGACTCTCAGAATGCAAAAGTCGGGGAACTAGAGAAGCATTTGTCAAGTGTACAAACACACAAGTATTTGATGAGAAGGTTCTAGAGCAACACACGGTGTGTGAGTATGTCAAGCATACTGCACTGTGATGGGCTGAGACAAGCCTCAGGTGCTAACTAACTGGGGTCATGGACTAACTTATAGTAACTATTGCTACTCCCTAGCTTATTGTGCATATATATATATGCAACCAAATATATATATTAGATTGACTTATTATGTGTTCTGTAATTTTCTGTATGCATGTACATCTGCACTCCAGAGGAGGGCACCAGATCTCGTTATAGATGGTTGTGAGCCACCATGTGGTTGTTGGGAATTGAACTCAGGACCTCTGGAAGAGCTGCCTCTGAGCCATCTCTTTAGCCCCGTGTGCAGATATTTTTATAAAATGTATATACCTCAGAAGTATCATATTGTGCACCTTGTAGTTTTTTTGTGCCAATTGTACCTCTTGGAAACTGGAAAATAAGTATGTTCCATGAGAGAAATGACTACATAAATACGGAAATAAATGGAATTTACATGCATTAAATAACGTAGTTTCAAAACAAAGTAAAAGCCAACAGACCTGACTATTAGGCACAGACAGGCCCAAAAGTTATGGTTTTAAATTTTTGTTATCCTTAGTGAGGTAACGTGTACCCAGAAAGACACATATGCTATATATTCACTTATAAGTGGATATTAGCCATCATGGACAGGTCCACTCACCCAAAGAAACCAAGGAGGGACCAAGGGAAGATGCTTGAATTTCACTCGGAACAGGAAATAAAATAGACATTTGAAGTAGATGGAGGGAGGGACCAGGGTTGGAGAGGGCACAGGGAGGGTTACAGGGCACAAGGGGAAGGATCAGGTATTCAGAAAGCAGGGGAGGGAGATGAGGGGGAGGACCAGGAGAGAGAGTGGAAATTAGTGGTGGGAGACATCTCTGGGACAGGGAAGGCTCCTGGGAGTCTATGGGGGTGACCCTAGCTGAGACTTCTAGCAGCAAGGGAAAGGAAGCCTTGAAATCACCCCCTGTAGGCAGGTGAGGCTTACAGTGGAGGGAGGGGACACCAACCCACCCTAAAACCTTTGAGCCAAACATTGTCTTGCCTGCAAGAAGTGTAGGGGCAAACATGGAGCAAAGATTTGGAAGTGGCAAACCAGTGACTGGCCTACCTGAGACACACCATATGGGAGAGAGCCAACTCCTGACACTGTTAATGATACTCTGCTATGCCTGCAGACAGGAGCCTAGTCTTCTGAGAGGTTTCATCCAGCAGCTGGTGGAAATAGATGCAGAGACCCACAGCCAAAAAACAGGTCAAGCTTGGAAGTTCTATGCAAGAGTGGGAGGAAGAATCAAGGGATCTGGAGGGGTCAAGGACAACACAAGAAGACCTAGAGTCAACCAACCTGGGCCCATGGGGACTCACAGAGACTGAACCACCAACCAAAGAACATGCATGGGCTGGACCTAGAGCCACCCTCCCCACATACGTAGCAGATGTACAGCGTGGTCAACATGTGGGTTCCCTAAAAATGGGAGTAGAGGCTGTCTCTGTTGCCTGCTTTGGATCCCTTTCCCCGGCCTTGTCAGGCCCCAATGGGAGAGGATGCGCTCAGTCCTGCTGTGACTTGAGGTTCCAGGTGAATTGGTACCCCTGGAGGTCTCCCCTTCTCTGAGAAGAAAAAGGGGGAACAGGAGGATGAGGGTGTGAGGTTCGGACTGGGAAGAGAGGAGGGAAGGGATCAGGTTGTAAAGTGATTAAATAATAAAAATATTTTTCTTACTATTTAGTTGACACATGGAATAAGAGGCATTTTACTATTCATATCATTGTATATTTGTATATTGTACATTGGGTATCATTGTATACACACCCGCACCACCTTACCATGTCCCTCCTACTCACCCCAACATTCACCCTTCTATTTTTATGTCATATATGTAAATGTGTATATGTTTCACCTATGAGAGAAAACGTGATAGTTTGTCTTTCTTCCTCAATGAACCTCTCTTATCCTCCACTTTTAAATGTTTGTGTTCCCTCACAGTCCCCCCTCTTTCATGTTGTTTGTGTGTATATTTAAAATCTGAAAATCACAACTGAGAGAGAACATGGTATTTGAGTCTGCTTAATTTGTTTACCATTCTTCTTCCTGCTCTCCACTCATTTTCCTACAGATAACTTAATTTTGTTCTTCTCTCCAGCTGAATAACATCCTGGTGTGTTTGCATTCCACATCTCCATCACCCAGTCATCTACTGATGGCTATCTAGGTTGGGTCACTTGGCTACTGTTAAAATTGCACTAAGAACCAGGATGTGGAGGTTTATATATTGTAATGTGACTTAGAGCCCTCTCTGTATATGCCTAAGAGTTACATAGCTCTATCATGTGATGGTTCTATTCTCTCTCTCTGTGAGACAGTGTTTCTCTGTGTGGCCCTGGCTGTGCTAGAACTCACTGTGTAGACCAGGCTGGCCTCAAACTCAGAGAGCTGAGTACCTTTGCTGGGATTAAAGTCATTTGCCACCACTTCTCACTTGGCTTCTTCCTTCTCCTCCTCCTCCTTCATCAGGGTATCTTAGTAGACCAGGTTGTAACTCATAGAGATCCGCCTGCATCCCTCTTTTCTGTTTTTTGAGAAATCAGCACACTGATTTCCATTGGGATTGCAACCGTTCACCCAGCTGTCAGCACTGTGTGTGTGTGGTTCCACATTACCCATACATTGGACTGCATTTGTTTTCGCTTATTTTTCTGATGTTAATCATTCTGATTGGAGTAAGATGAAATCTCAGAAAAGTTTTGTTTTTCTCAAGAAAGTGGTTTTAAAAATTAATTAATTAAGTTTTAGGATGTTTTGTCCACAGGCAAAGAGCTAAAAGTCACATGTCTGCCATGCCCGTGGGGGTCAGAAGAAGGCATTTGGTCCCCTGGGATTGGGCTTACAGAGGGTTATGACCTACAACATGGGTTCTGGAAATTGAATCCAGTTCTTCACCACTGGGCCATCTCTCCTGCACATCAAAGAAGTAGCTAAGAAGGTTTAGCTTTCCCCGCAAACTTATTTCTTCTTTTGAAAACTACTCATTTACCCAAGTGGGTGGATTCAGGTGTTTAATTTTTGGAGAACTTTATATATTCTAGATATCAATCCCTTGCCATATAGATGCTTTGCAAAGATTCTTTGAGTGGTGCTGGAGACAGAATGGAGCTCAAGGCCTTTGTCAGCACTGGCACTGAGCTCTCTCCACCGCCCCAAGCTATTAGAGCTTTCACAAACCTCCTTTTGTTATTAGTAGAAAAAGCAGAAAATCACAAAGAAACATGCAGAGAATAAAATACTGGTAGGATTGGGTTTGACTTCAATTTTCAAATTATTTCCCCAAATTTAAATATATAATTCCTACCGCATTAGGCGGAGTCTGGCTGAGGCTTCTGTGGCTTTCTGTTCCGGGGCCGTGCGAGTTGTGGCGGCCTCTCCGATCCCACACAGACCACGTCTGGGAGTGATTATGAGCAGCAGAGGAGGAAAGAATGTGTGGATCAGGTGTTAGCAGCGTTTCCCCTCAAACGTCCCCCTTCCTGCTTTCCCTAATAATTCTGGTTTGGAAATTCCCCCCGTGCGGGTCGAAAGTAAATGACACTGCCTCTCTGGACAATGCCCACAGCCTGGCCTGTACCCTGACCACTTTGATCCTGATTCCTGGAGGGAAACGACCCGAAAAGGAGCTGGACTCTCAAAGCACTGCCATCTGCTCCTGTGGTGGAGACAAACACGGTTTCAGAGATGTGGGAATTCCCACTCTAAGTACGCCATCTTGCTTCCTACCTGTGACATGAAAAGAGGTCTTGTTCTTGGCAAGAGGGTGTGCAGTCCATTCCGGGATGAGGTAAAGGCACTTTATATTATTTTATTGTCTGTGCAAAATGAGCGGACACCTCCCAGATTACACAGATTCCTATAGTTTTGCTTCGCAAATGAGAAGCACAGCCCACGGCCAGGACAGTTCACCAAGGACCCATCTAACACTGAAGCGTGGAAGGAAGCCATACCAAGATGAAAGATGCTTTCTTGTGCCGAGTGAGGTGATGGAAAAAAAAAATAAAACGCCAGGCAAGTATGTACACAGACCAATACAGAATGGAGCCTCCTTGCTGACTTAGTACAGCACTTGACTTTGCAAAGTGCCTTTCATGAAAAATGCTTCCAAAACCACTTTACAGTTAATAAAATGTTAGGCTTGGGGCTGGAAACGTAGCTCAGTTGGACGTCTGCTTGTCCTGACTGCATGAAGCCCTCAGTTCAGTCCTTAGCACTACATAAATCGGGTGGACGGGCCACACCTGCAATCCCAATTCCTTGGGAGAGGGACAAAGGAGGATTAGAAGTTTGAGGTCATTCTAAGCTCCATAGCATGGTGGAGGCCAGCCTCAGACAATGGACCCCTGCTTCAACCAAGAAAAGAGTAAGTTCTGCAGCTGGCAGTTGCTAGGATGCATTAGTGAGTCACCCCAAGGGCAGAGCAAAACGTTCTAGTTGCTGCTGCTGTCATCTAGATGACTCAGGGACCAAAGGGGCTGAGTCCAGGTGGCTGAGTCCGTGCTTGCAGACTCTTGCTCATGTTTATCAAGCAAAGACCATTTCCTTTTGAGCGGAGGCCAACACTGTTGCTTCTCAGTAGTTCTCATTCTCACTCCATCCCCCTCACAGCCCAAGTTGCAGAGTGAAGGCATCGAAACACATAGAAATTGCTACTCTTTATAAAATGCACCTGAGTTAAGGGTGAATATTTGAAGTTAGATGCCCTCGAGACAATTTGGGAGACATTTGACTAAACGGAACGAGGGTCTATGCTTAATCTGGAGCCAATTTAGGGCCCTCTTGAGAATTTTTCAGACACTGACATTCTGTACAGCATGGCTTTTTCTGGAGGACAAATAGAAATGGAATTATTGATTTTCTAAGGTTAAAAAAAAAATGCTTTCTGCTTTTCCAACGTCTCAGCTTTAGGGGTGGTTTTTGCTCGGCTATTGCGAATATGAACAGTAGATGGCAGTGTTGCTCCGGTCTTTGGGGAAACAGCCCCTGGAGTTGTGCAAGAAGAGCATTTGCCTGGCTAAATGTCCATTCTATTGGGTTGGAAATATCTATACCGAAAGCAGAGGAACCTGCCTCCTCTTCCCATGAGCTACTCGCCCTGCTTTTCTGGAGTGTTGAGGCTGATGAAGAATCGCATGAATTCAATGGCAGGAAGAGCTAAATTCTGTGAAACTGCCACGTTTCGAAAAAGTACTCCAGATATTTCATTGGAAAAACAACAAAACAAAACAAAGCAGAACAATGGCAGAGTTGCTACCATTTCAGCAGTAGCAAATTCGGTAAACTAATCATCAAAAAGCACTATCAGTAATATTGTGAGCTCATCCTTCTCTTATGTTTGTCTATGGTGAGTCAGGCTCTGTGCCCAGTGTTTCCCATGTGTGACTTTATACAGTGGAAACCACCATGCCCATTTCGCAGAAGAGGTCACTGACATTCAGAAAGTTTAAACACTTCCTCTGAGGTTTCAGCCAGTGCCTTGACTGTTTACTGCCCTCGGACAATAAAGGTGATTTCTTACATTTTTCTAAAGACAGGCAGAACAAAAGCAGTTCGCTGTCACTTCAGAATCTAGGATTTGAGACACACAGATTTTACAAACAAGGAAGAAGGAAGTCTTCTATACCTTACACAAAATAATATATAAAATGTGTGTATGTCCGTATGTATATACGTATGTATGTACAATTTACAATTGTGGTTATAAATTGTATGGTTTGCCTGTCTTTTAAGGATATCATTTCAAATGAAAAGCATATTTGTAGCATGAAAATGAGTTCTCAGAGACTCCCACCTGGTGATAATTAATAGCCATATTTTAAACCATTCTCCAGGCTGGTCTTAAATTCATGAGCTCAATTGGTCCTCCCACCTTATGCCCCCAGATGTCTAGAATCACAGCTACGCACCACCATGCTTTGCCTAACTACGCTTTCCTTGAGTGTAAATTCATGGCAGAGAAGCACGCTTCTTGTAGCAGCCTTTTCTTGCTGGCAAATCCCTTTTAATTATGAATCTATAGTGGTGTGTGCCACTAGAAAGGAACAGGATTCTCTTCCATAGGGAAAAGGAAGGGTGCCGATACAAGAAAACTACCCACGTCTCTCCTTTGGAAATCAAGGGAACTCAGCAGAGTGCACCTTCCTCATTGTCAATAAGCTAGGAATTCCTTAAGTACATACTTGAGAATTTAGTCACACTTGAGATGAGGGTAGTGAGTTAAAGATTCAAGAAGCCTTGAAAAGCTTTTGAGTTTCGTTGGCTCTGAGAACTTGAGTTTGATGGATATGGAAAAAGTCTGCAAACATCTGGAGAACTTGGGTTTGAAGAACTGAAGAAGAACCACAGATGGAACAGTGAAGGTGGCCTCCACTGTGACTCTCTCGTCCAATGAATCACAGCACTTACAACTCTCTCAAATTTATCTTTGAGGGTCAATGAGTCTTCGTAAGAAAACAGTGGGGAAATTTAGATGAATAAAGCTCCCAATGTGGTCCTAGCCTCAGGCTACCTCTTTGTATGTGAGGCTGAGTGCAACAGCTCCAAGCAGAGGCTCTCCTTAATACTTCCTTCTTTAAAGTCATAAATGAAGCTGAAACCTGAATGAATGAGTGGCAAATGCTCTGTTTTCTGAGGTCAGCAAATACTTTCTTAGTGGATGGGAATGGGTCTGGATTCTGGAGCCTTCAGGGTTCCACAGCAGAGCTTTGCCGCACAAGAAGCACTGACTCCTTGTTCTTCAAGAAGCCGTTGGAGCATTTGTGGGGATACCAGTCCATGTGTAGGCTCTTCTCCCCCAATGCTGGAGTCGGGGTTAAGATAACAGCATGGTGACTTCACAGCCTCAGTAAGACCCGGTGAAGAAGCAAGTGTGGGCCCTGGAGGCCGCCTGCAAGGCCATCAGAGTGATGACAGTGTGTCCTAGCTGGATGGGAAAGGGGTGAAGGTTCTTCAGGGTCAAGTTCTCTTAACCCTGTAGAATTTCCACTCCACAGAAAGGGAGATGGCCAAGGCTGGCCAGGGCCCAGCACAGAGAAGACAGGCTTGGCTAGAGTCCTCTTTGGAGGCTCAAATGTCTATAAAATTTCAAAGCATCTTTAAAACTTGACTTCTCTGTAAAACAGGAGGTCACAACAGGAGACAGATAGAAGAACAGCTAAGAGAAGAGCTGAGAGAACATTCTCCAACAGAGGCGAGGGAGAAGGGGATAGGCTTTAGATGGCATGGTCCAGGCCCAGGTGAAAGAACTCTGAACGGTGGATCCAGTATTTAGAAGAAAACTGAGTGGCCATTTAGAAAGACCAAAATCACCATAAAGCAAAGCCCTGGTGCACCGTATTAATATCTGGGTTTTTGGAAACATGAGTTACAGACAAACTGCAACTTTGATGTTGGGGTAGTGAGATTCAGTCGTGATGGAGGTATCTCGTAGGTACATGTAGTGGGAAGAAAGGTGCTAGAACTGAGAGTGTAAACCCAGTGCTCAGGAAGCTCAGGTGGGCAGGTCACACGTTTGGGGCCATTTTGAACTATTGCCTTCTTTTAAAGAAGAGGTCAGCTAACCAGCCACATGGTGGCCTATTTATTGCATTCTGCTGCTCAGCTGGACCCAGATTGTTTATTCTCATAATCAGAGGACCATGGCCCTTTCATTCTAAGGTTTTGATTCCTTCTTCCATTACTATCTACTTCCACCCTCTGTGGCTTATAGACAAACCTCTCTGAACAGATGACCTTCCTCATTGTGGAATGTACTGTCTGATCACAAAATATTTCCTGTTCCCTTGATGTACCCTGCTGCAGAGGGTGGTTAGGAATTCATACCTGTAATTCTTCTGCAGCATAGAAGGCTGTCTGCTTTCCTCTCTTTAACCTGCTCCAAGAATCTATCTCCCTTCCTAAGCTTCCTGCCCAAGGCAACCTCAGCTAACCCAGAACTGAGATTAAGAACTCATGATCTGTTTGCTGGGTTTCCTCTCTTCTCTTCTCTTCTCCTCTCCTCTCCTCTCCTCTCCTCTCCTTTCCTCTCCTCTCCTCTCCTCTCCTCTCCCCTCCTTTCCTCTCCTCTCCCCTCCCCTCCCCTCCAGTTGTTCACTTTACATCCCCATCATAGTCCCTATCCAACTCTCCTGCTGGTTCCATGCTCCCTTCTTCTCCCCCACATAACCCATCCCCCCCAACCTACCCCAGAACTTCAAGTCACCTCAGGACTGAGCACATCCTCTTCCACAGTGGCCTGGTAAGGCAGCACCACCAGGGAGAAGTGATTGAAAAACATGCGACAGAGTCCATGTCAGAAACATCCTCTGCTTCCCATACTAGGGAACCCACAAGAAGACCAACTTGCCCATCAGGTCTATAGTGTATGGACTTAGGTCCAGTCCATGTGTGGTCCTTGGTTGGTGCTTCATTCTCTGCAGGGCCCCCTGAGCCCAGGTTAGTTGACTCTGTTGGTCTTCTTGTGAAGCTCCTGTCCACTCTGGGTCCTTTTGCTCTTCCCCCAACTCTTCTGCAAGGTTCCCTGCACTCTGTTCAATCTTTGGCTGTGAATCTCAGCATCTGTTTCAGTCCTTTGCTGGGTAGAGCCTCTCAGAAGACAGCTATGCTAGGAAAGATTTAATTTTTAAAAATCTAACCTTTATTTTTATTTTTTGTCTATGGGTGTTTTGCCTGCCTGTATGTCTGCACCATGCACATGCAGTGACTTTGGCGCCGAGAGGAGAGTGCTGGATCTCTTGAAACTGCAGTTATAGATGGTTATACGCCAACACGTGGATAGTGGGAATCAAACCCAGGTCCTCTGGAAGAGCAACAAGTGCTCTTAAGTACTGTACCACCTCTCCAGCTCCTAGATTTAAAAAGTTGGTAATGGCATGTATATGTATGTGTCTGTGTACATGTTTGCCCCTGTGGGTGCAGGTTCCAGAAGAGGTCATCAGATTTCCTGGGGTTACAGGTGGTTGTGAGCCTTCTGAACTGCATGTTGGGGACCAGACTTGGGTCTTCTACAGAAACAGAACCTGTGCTTAACTCTTGTGCTCTCTCTCTCCAACTCTCTCTCTCTCTCTCTTATTCTACCAGAAAAATTATCATATAATTAAACAATTAACTGTAAACTCAAACTATCATGATAAAATATATGAAAATTGGTTTATGTCATCTGAGCAAGATTCTATACTTGTATTTCTGTTGGGTCTAATAGGCCTAGATCATTTATTATTTAGAATTTTCTAAGCTTAGATAAACCCTTGCCACAATGTCTTTTCTGGCCTAGAAGAAAGCAAAATGCACAAAAGAAATGATGAGCAGAAAGAAGGCAGGCTTCACAGGTGATGGTACGTGGCAGGGTTCTGATTACCTTTCCTGTCTTGTGGGGAGTGACGGTTCAGATCCAACAGTTTTCAGGTCCTTTGGAGGACACTCCCAAGACTGGGAGACTGGAGGTAGATGCTCAGGTGTGTGAGTTGTCACAGATTCCTTCCCAGGAGCAATGGGCTGCTCTGTTTTCCTAACCCCTAGTAGAAAAGCATCAGCATCCCATCTCTTCTCTTGTAAGAACCTCAGTTTTATGCCAGGCCTCAGGAGATCAGTTTTTAAACCCACACCTCAGAAAAACACACAAACCCTTGGTGACCGCAGAGCTGAGGGAACTGAGCAGGCGTTTGCCAGGAGCCCACTGTTGATCCTGGCAGTATCTCCACCCTGCTGTGGACAGGCCGTGGGGACAGCAACCTCCCTCTTGGCTCCCTCTCCATCCTTGCTCCCCTGCTGTGCAGGAAGGTTTGGGTTTCTGAGACTCTGGGAGAGCTAAGTAGCTTGCCTCAGGCGAGGGGTGTGTGGCCTGTGCCTGTTGCTTCTGAGCCAGCTTTAATGTGCTCAGATAGCTTGTGCCCACAACACCACGGCTGGAAGATGACTCAGGGCCAGATGTAATCACCCTGTGAGGCAGGCAAGTTTTAATGGAAACTGGAACACTACAGGTCACACCTAGGGTGTATGTCATACAAAACTAATGTAGCCGAGGGACATGTGAAGTATGGACAGGGGTTTCCCACCTCCTTCCACTGCTGAGTTTCTGACAGCTGGGCTGAGACCAGAGCCAGACATTGTCTGGAAAAAAGGGAGGTATGTCCAGAAGGAGCCAAGCAACAAAGACAGTGCTCTCTGTCTTTAGAACTCAAAGCCCTGTGATCTTTCAACTATAGTTAGGTACCTTAAGAGAGAGGGCAACTATCACCTCATCCCCTTCTCTAAAAGATAAATGTACCCTCACCTGAGTTTGCGGTAGGAGAAGAAAGGGTTTAAATAAGAGAAAAAAAAAGAATTAGGAGTGTGTATTTATAAAGTAGAGGAATATCTGGGCCTGGAGCTTGTCCTAAGATGATATATTCTGGGCCAGACCTGTGGTACACCCTGGAAGACACCATGCTAAAAGAGTTTAGGATTATGCCCATATGGTGGCGCACATGGAGAATGGCCTCTCTCTGTCTCTCTGTCTCTGTCTCTGTCTCTCTCTCCCCCTCTCTCTTGGAATAATAATATCCATGATAGATTTTGTGGTCCTAAAACAAAGTGATCCCGTGGCTTCATTCCTTGGGAAGGAACTTCATGTGCAGTGTGGACATGAAGGTGAACCCGGAAGTTCTTTCTTTCTGCTCAGCAGGTCCAACCTGACCCAGCAAAGAGCTAGGGGTGGGGGATGACTCACAATGAACCCTAGTGGGGACATGGGAAATATCAAAATAGAGCACCTGCAATTTCAGAAGCATGGCTGCTTCTGTTAGGGAGTCCTAGAGCAAGACCCAAGGACGGAAGTATCTGCTCACGAGGCCATGTGGAGAAAGAGTGGTGTCAATGATAAAGACACAAAAAAATAGTGACAGGTCAGGACACAGGCAGGCCATTTTTCACTCATGTCCCCATGTGGACAAAGCTCATAAACTCTTCTCAAAGTCTCAGGAGGCCAGAGGTAAGCTTTCATGGGTAATCTTGACTATGTTTGCATATAATCTTGTCATCAACAAAATTTATTCCCCAAACTTGAAAAATCATAAAAATGACTATTTCTGGAAATGACTATGTGGAGTTTTATATATCTCATGCAATGGTGCTTCAAGAGAGAAACATTTAAATAAGTAAATCTTGTGTGCATATAGGATGTATTGTGTGTGTGGTGTATGCATGCCTGTGTGCATCTACGTACATGCGTTTGGAAGACAGAGGAGGCTATCAGGTAACTTCCTTGATCGCTCTCTGCCTTACTCCCTTGTGACCGTCTCTCACTAAAGGCAAAGTTTCTCAACTACTGGTCAGCGAACTCCCAGGATCTGCCTGTCTTGCCTCCCATTGCTGGGATTACAGGCATGTACAGCCATGCCCGGCTTTTACATGGATTCTGGAAATTTGAACTCAGATCCTCATGCTCTCATAGCCATTGCCCTTACTCTTTGAGTCATCTCCCTAGGCCCAATAAAGACTTTTATTATGGTTCCAGGCCATTTTAGCTGTACTCTTAACCACACAGAGAACACCTTTTCTGAGCTCTGGAAGATCTGCCTGCCTCTGGCTTCCAAGTGTTGAAATCTTTTTATTAGTACCTTAGGAGGACAAAAATTTTATGGTATATTCTTTTCTATTTCTTCTACCAGTGATGAAGACTGACCTATATATATTATTCTTTTTTCTTTTACATGTTTTTGTGTGGTATGCATTGAACATATTTGTGTGTACATAGGCTTAAGGTCTATATTAGGAATACTCATCACTCTTCACCTCATTCTTTGAGTCATGGCCTCTCAATAAACCACAGAGCTCACCTATATGGCTAATCTCACTAGTCAGCTTGCTTGAAGGATCCTGTTTTGGTCCTGCCTTCCAAGGCTGGAATAACCCTTGAGCCATAGCTCCCATTAGACATATATATGCGTTCTAGTGATACAAACTCTAGTTATCTTGTTTCTATGACAAGCATTTTCCCCAAAGAGCCTAGACATTCACTTTGTTTATACAACCTCTAGCAAGCATCTGAAAATTGATATAACCCTCAACATTATCACAGTTTTCTCAGAAGTGTTTCATCATAGTTCAAAAGTTTGGTAGGCATGTCATTTCAAGCACGTCAGGGACATGAAAAGAAGATCAATGCACCACTCATGATACTGTACAATAAGACTCAAGTACAAGTGTTGGGACTTAACACATCCACTTAAACCATGTTCTGACCAACTATGTTGGTACATTTAGATGTCTTTCTGAAAGCATGTGAAACTTGATCCATGCATTATTCATTACACAAGAACCAACTCAAAATTATCATAGAAGATCATTTCACACTGGTTGCCCAGGCAGGCTGAGTTTAGGAAAGAGAACAAAGGAGCCAAAGACCCACATACCCGTATCTTTGAATTCAGCCTTCTCTACCTCTGCCTGGGCCACTTCAGTGACCATTATTGTTTTCCTTGCCTCTACTATTAGTTCTTCTGATCTGTTCTCCAGCCACTCCTTAGGCTTATTTCTCTGATGACAAGTTGGTCCATTTTCCTCTTTCATTTACTAGGTCACTGCCACATCCTTCCTCTCCACCCGTCCCATTTAGAATACTTCTGTTGTATGCAGCATCTAAAGTTTTCATGTTCCCTTTACATTATGGCACCTGAGCAACCCACTGAACCCAAGTCATCATACTTATCCTATCTTTTCTTTTCATTCATTCATTCATTCATTCATTCCATCCCTCCTTCCTTCCTTTTGAGTGAGGGTCTCTACATTGCTCTGGCTGTCCTGGAACTCACTATATAGACCAGGCTTGCCTCAAACTCACAGAGATCCACGTGCCATTGCCTCCTGAATTCTGGGGTTAAAGGTGTGCACTGCCATCCCTGGCCCCATTTGTGATCTTATCTCTCCTGTCTCCCCTTCTCATAGGGCCAATTCAGAGTTTGCTCCATCAACTTGTCATTCCTGTACTTGGTGTGGAATAGACTTCTGAGGAGTAGCAGTTGGGTTGTCAGGGAGAGAGTTCTTTTAAGTCTCCAGGAAGTGTCTCAACATAGAGTAGAAAGAGACACGGAGAACTTACACTTACCAAACATCAAGGTGTATAGTGTCCGATGCTCCCATAGCTTTTTCTTTTCCATTTTTAAAAATTAAAATATAATCAGAGCCCTCCCCACCCTCTCTCACCCCTCCAGTCCTCCTGTGTCCCTTCCTCCCATTCCCTCTCAAATCCATGGCTTCTTTTCTCTAATTAATTTTGTTACGTGTGGCATTTTTATCCTCCAATGGAAAAGATACACGAGATGTGGAACTTGCAAGTTTTGGTCACAGTGTCCAGTTGGGAAGGGGCTGTGCGTGTGTGTTCTCTCCATCTCTTCACACAGGGTGGGCTCTAGACATATATTTAAGGACAGTGAGTTAGTGGGGCTGCAGCTGCTTTGTTACTCTTGGCACTCGGCTCACCATGGTGAAGGTTCTAGTGAAACCTGCTTTCTGAACAGAGCTCCCTTTCATGCTCGTTATGATGTAATGTGGCTTTGAAGTCTCAGCTTATGAAAGAAAGAACAAAAGCAATGTGCGGTTATGAGGCTCAGATGCTGGGCTCCACCTGAGTGCCTCACTTAATTGCATGCTCCTTAACTGATTGCTCTTTGCAGCAGATAAGAATGTCCCTTGCTCTGTCCAGAAATGGCAGGGAGGGAAGGGACTGGAGAGCTGTAGATTAGAACAGCAGCTTCAAATCACATGGGGACCTGAATCCTGTACCCCTATAGTACCCTGAGCTCTAAATCAAGTTCATGGAACCAGAAGGGCCAGATAAATCACCAAGGGAAGGAAACGTCACAAAGTCAGGTGACAGGCATGAGTTGCTAAGCTCCATGTCAGTGTCCAGGCTGACATACAGAATGCTTTTGGGCCAAGAGGGTGATTTACACCCTTACAAGATTTCTCTTTTCATTATTAAAGAAACCCACCAAGTCTGTCCTCAGTTCCACATCCCCATTGATTCTTTAGATTGCATATCACTGAATCTTACAACCCTAAGGGAGAGTGAATGAAGAAACCTTGATAGAGGTGACTGCAGGCCTGGGGATTAGTTCCTGACCATTGCCATCCATCTTGTCCCAAGCCCAGTGTTGCCTTGGCAGAGCTTACAAGCCACTCAGCTTCTCAACAACTTGAAAGGTCTTAGTGCATCCTGATGTGAATCGATGTGTAAGTTCAGAGTGAGAAGCTTGTTGGCTTGATAATGCAGAGAAGACAGTGGCACAAGTGTATGGGATGCAGGGAAAGCACGAGGAAGCTCATAGGGAAGAGTGAGGGATCAAGAGTGAGAAGAACGGGCTGGAATGATGGTTCCGTGATTAAGACACTGACTGCTGTCACAGAGGGTGTAAGTTCAGTTCTCAGCACCCACATTGGCTGGCTTATAACCATAGGTAACTATAGTTCTGGGGGATCTGACACCTTCTTCTAGCCTCTATGGGCATTGCACTCACACACACCCTTCCCAAACATATATCCACATAAATTAAAAAAATCTCAAACAATGAAACAAATGTATGTTTTTAAAGAGTGAGAATGACATAAAAGACAGCTCATTTTCTTCAGTAGCCAGTTGGCCACATGTATTTCTTTACCCTCTCTCCCATGACCATTGCAAATGTTACAGAATGAAATCTGTCTGGGTGAAGGGGCTTCTAAGAAGCTGTAAGCTTTTGAGTGGAGGAGCTGCTCTTGTTCCTTTTCTGCTGCTGTGACAATCATGACCAAAAGAACTTAGTGAAGCACAGGATTTACTCAACATATACTTACACGCCCATTGTTAAGGAAGTCAGGGCAAGAACTCAGCAGAAGTGACTGAGGAAAGCTGCTTGCTTGTTTTCTCTCTTACTCCCTCAGCCAGCCATGCTTGGATAGCTTTCTTATATACCTAGGATGCTGGGGGCGGTGCCACCTGAAGTGGGCTAAGCTTTCCTGAATCAATTAATAATCAAGACAGTCCCTCACAGACATACCCACAAGCCAGCCTGATGTAGGAAATCCCTCATTTCAGGTTTCTCCTTTCAGATGCCTCTAGCCCACATTGAGTTGACAACTAAGGCTAGCCAGGACAGGACAGCAGAAGGTTTAAAAAGAACAAGGTGAGTAAGAAGTAGATACAAACTCAGCTCAAGCTTGTTCACGATAGTGTGAACTATGGATGGGATAAGTGTAACAGTCCAAGTAAAAAGCATGTTTGTTAGCTTTTAGCTAAAAATAAAAGAGAGTAAAATGAACCTGTGTATGGACATTTATTTTACAAATGAGGAGAACAAAGCAAAACATCAACAGATAGTTTTGTGTTCTTGTCACATGGTTAATATAGTTAAAAACCAAACCAAACAAACAAAAACAGGAAAATAAACCTGGAATTTTTTACTTTTTTTTCTTCTCCAAACTATTTTATCACTTGTCTCTTCCCCCTCTCTGTCTCTGTCTCTGTCTTTCTGTCTCTCTGTCTCTGTTTCTGTGTCTCCTCCCTCCCCTGTGTGTGTGTGCTCCCAACACACCCACAAACACACTTATAAGTTGATTGCTATGCTCCATGACTCACAATGTACGAATATCACACTGAAGCCATGGTGAATGAAAGTAGAACCACACCCATGCTTTTGGTTGTATTAGTGAAGGCAACCCATTCCCTCACTAGCTGATGACTACATTAAGGAATGGTTTGCTCTATTGAAAACCATCACTGACCCAACAAGGACCTACCCGCCTTGTCCCTGCTTTGGGCCTATGAGATACATAGTGCTCTGGGTGGGCAGCAATGCAATCCACGCTCTGACCAGAGCTGTAAATTTCTGAATCCCTGTTGTATATCTGACTCTTAGTCCCTGTCAAATTCATTACAGTAATGAGTCTTAACTGTTACCATTCTTGGGGACTTATTATCCTTTAGAGACAGACATTATGGGATAGACTTGAAACCAGGTTATTAGTTTAGAGCAATTACCTGTGTTCCTTTAATGCATAATTAAAAAATATCTCCTGAACATTTATTAGTGATAGTAATGCAAGCTTTGGGATAATAAATATGTGTTGGACCTCACTGTGCTCAGCCTTAATTATGCTTCATTTCCACCAAAGAATTGGCACTTGGTTCTCTCCAAGCTGTGCTATTGGCTGAACTTACTGGGTTAGGTCATTAAACCCCAGTGGTTCTTACTCGGATTCTCTCTGTGGATTCTATGTAGAGTGAGCGTGTGCTGTCCTGTTGCCCTCTGCTTAAAGCTTCTGCTGTAGGTGGCCTTGTCCCAATCCCTCTTAATAAACAAATTAAACTTTCTCAGGAATAAGTAATAGTCTCCAAAATGTCTGGAACAGCCCCGGCTTCCTTTGAGCATGGTCACAAAAGCAGCCTGTTACAGGATGACTAATACTACAAAAAATGGAGTTCTCAATCTTGCATGGTGGTCTCTGGTTTGCACTGGGGGCAGCATCTGCACCCCACAAAGAATGTGCTATACCAGTGGGGTTGTGAGCCGGCCACAAACAGGGCCGATTTGTGGTTCACTCACAGGTAATACAAAGAACACTTAGAAACAATAACTACTTCAACCTCATGTTGTCCCAGTTTATTATGAGAGCCCCACATGGAATACTTTCTATAGTCCCCAAAGAACATAGTATCATGCTCTCAGTGTTGATGATTTAGCCACAGCCTGTTTACATACGTGCCTTAAAATGTTAATCTCAATTATGTGCAGGCTCGCCCTAAGTTGCTGCATTTTTTTTTAAATCAAGGGAGAGGCTATCTCTTAAATCAAGCTCATGTGTAATGAGCAAGACTCTCTTTACTGGCTGTCTTCATTCAGTTACACCCCACTCTCCAAGCCCAGGTATTTTTATTTTGGCTTTGTGTTGCATGGGTCATTTGGTTTTCTATACCAAGAATTTCAAGAGGAAAAATAATTCATATTTCTGTTATCCTTCTTCTAAAAGGAAGCCGAAGCCCACTTGGCTTTGGGCAGAGCCTGTTCTCCAGAGCCCTACGTGGGTTTTGGCTCAAGGAATAATTTGGGTGTGTTCTTGAGAACACTTCTGTCTCCGAAGGGCCCACAGAAGGAAAGGCTGATGTGACTAGAAAATGGAGCTTATATTTTGGGGCTGGCAGGCTTAAGTACAGTTTGGCAGTTACCTGATGACTGAGGTATGGAAATAAAGTCAGACAGTTCATTGCATCAATTCCTTATGTGTCAATCAATTTGACACATAACAGTGAGATAGCTGAAGGTCACACCAAACCTGTTCTTCATCCTATAAACCCAGATGGAGGGAAGTGAGGGAGACCATCAGTTACCCTAGTGTCAAGAGCCTGGGAGAGCAGGGAAACAGAGGGGGAGGGGAGAGGCAGGGCCTGGAGGTGAACCTGTGCCAGCTGCCTTTTCTATGCCTGCCTCTAGCCAGGAATTCTAACTGCCTTGTTTCATCTAACTCTGTGGCTGTGGAGGAAAGCCCAAAGTGTGAATCCTGCTCTGTCACTGAAGTGAGCTGATTTGCCTTCAACGTCTTGGACATGGTATATATCAGAGCTATATCATAACCTCTCATTTCATTCTGAACCTCATTTTTTGTACTTTTTTTATACTGCTACACTGATACCTATGTGAGCAGGATACTCCCTCATTGCCCAGTGAGTGGTAATTTCGCAGTGACACAAGACATCTAGATTACATGTTTCTGACTCCAACCAAGAAGGAACAGAGTTTCAATGAACAAATAAATCACATATTCAAGTCAAAACTGTCTCAATTTAAAGTAAAGAGATTTTGTTCTGAGAAATGGTGAGGAACTTCTCCCCTCCTCTTAAGGCATTTACAGTAGACTCTGCATCTCCCTACAACTGGGAATCTTGTGATGGGGCAAAGTTCGTTTTCTTTTGTGCTAATAGTGGTTCGAAAGGTGTATTACTTTTTCAAATCTAACTCTGGAGGAAGGAAGGGTCTCTGTGGCAGGGGGTCTATGAACATCAAATGTTACCTCTGACAAGTGAGGAAGCAGAACATCTCTTGGATCTTTCCCTGGCTGCCTGAGAATAGTCTAAACCCTGGGTGCCTTCAAGATAACTGAGTGTCCCACAACACACAAGCAAACCAATTGTTCATCTCAGTTTGTCACAGTAAGACGCAGAGAGAGAGAGAGAGAGAGAGAGAGAGAGAGAGAGAGAGAGAGAGAGAGAGAGAATGATACATGCTGAAATGTCCATAGCCCTCCACATAACAATGTTTTCTGAACTTAAAAACTCAGAACTTTTTTTTTTTCCGGAAAGGCATCACAGCAACGGAAAATACCTGCCATCTGTTTCTCATTATTTTCTTATCTGCTTCTCTTCCTTCATTTTGATAGGTGCCGCTTTGTTTTTAGATTTGGGCTTTGCGGCTTGAAGTTTCTACTGTGGGTTTCCATACATTTTTACCCAGTCTCCTTAGTGTACTTTTAGTTGTTTAGTGGTTAGCCTGGCTGCTGGAGGTAAGTGCTCCATGGCCGCAGGCTGGGTCTGTACTTGAAGTGAATGTGAGGAGAGTTATAATTTCCAGCAGTTTCTGTCCCCCTCAGCATTTCTCCTAGGAGTGGACTTTAATATTCAGCCTCCTGAGGCAGGTCTAGTTCATGACTATCAGAGCATGAATCAATTCTTGCTCATGCTTGGTGGATGCTCATTTGCTGCAAGTTAAGAATGAGGACCAGAGCATTAACCATACAGTGAAGAGTAGGAGGTTCGGAGACAGCATTGATTGTTAAGATATTAATTGGTTTCCTGTGTGTGCCTTTTCCCTTGTCTTTAAGTTTTCAGTTCTCTGTACTCATTTGGCACATCTTATTTGGCGTGTGTTTGTGTGTATGTGTGTGTGTGTGTGTGTGTGTGTGCATGTGATAATGAGGATGATGATGGACATGTGATAGTGAGCTTTCTGATCCTTAACTGTTCTTTTTCCTCCTTGCCCAGAAGCACAGGATATGAGGATGCAGGGACAGGTGAGGTGTGCTGCTTTCCCTCCAGGGGCCTGTGGTTTGTGTTCTGCATTGGAAAGGCTGCTTGCAAGGAACAGCGAAAGAGTCTGAATAGATATTTTGGGAAGTGGCCTCAATGAGACCACTTGACTTCAAATACTGTGAGCTATTATCATCAGACATGATATTTTATAGAAAAATACTCTTTCTAGCCAAGTAACTGTATTGTTTAGCCAGAATCTAGTCCAGTGGTTCTCAACCTTCCTAATGCTGAGACCCTTTAATACAGTTTCTCATAAAATTATTTTTCTTGCTACTTCATAACTTTAATTTTGCTACTGTTATGAACCGTAATGTGAGCGCTTGATAGATATGATATCTGATTACCCACTGTTTGAAGAACCACTGATCTAGCCTAAGGAATCAATGTCCTGCTGGGTAGCCCATCTGCAGTTGGGACGCATAGCAATCTGAAGAAACGCAATGCAGGTCTCCAGCTTGGAAGAATTGCATGGTAGTGCTTAACAGTTACTCCAAGACTGTCATTATGGGGCTTTGATCAGGACAACATGAGAAGCACACTCAACTTACCTGCCATTTTCACAATGACATCAATTAAAGTAAGGGCTATTGTCCCCACAGAGAAATCCTTTTCTGTTCTTGGCAGGTGACAGCAAAGGAGTCTTCAGTAGGCTCAGTCACCAAGCCAAGAATCTCCCAATACCAATGTCTTTTCTTCCCTTTCTTCCACTTTTGTATCCCAGATCACTAAATGCGCACAGCCAGAGCCTAAAACAGCCCTTCTCCACAGGCTCTCCGGCCTGTCTCTCCAACCTCCTCTAGACTCCCATAGATACTTCATGAACCAATGGAGAGGCTTTGAATGCTAGAGGTCACCCAGCTTCCTGTGTAAAGCCTGGCAGTGGCTTCCTATTTTTCTTAAAGCTAGACTGTATGCTAGTAGATTTTAGTACAAGGCTTCACATCTTTTCACATAGTTTGATCCTAGCCCTCCATCCCTCACCCATCCCTGCCATACTCCTTTCTCTCCTGTGTGTAACACTCCGTCTACTTCAGTTTTGTTCCCATGAGATTTTCAAGCTGAGACCCTCTTCCAGCTCTGTGTGCAGGCTGGCTGCTCTGGCGGTGGTGGGGGGAAGGAATGCTAGTTCTGTGCTCAGACTTTTTTGGGGGGGGACAGACTTGAGTTCTGACATGGAACATTAAGTGCTTTGGGGTAGAAAGGCAGCCCTGTCCAGGCATTCCCTGTGGACAGCACCCTCCAGTGTTCTGACCTCACAGCTCTCGTCTCTGGCTGACATTTTCATCCCCATCCCTAAAACAAAGCTAAGTTAGATTTTTGGGTTTCTTTGTCATTTTGCTTCATTATTTATTTTTTCAATTAAAATATAACATTTTTACCCTTCCTCTCCTTCCTCCAATCTTGTCCAACTTGCCCTTCCCCCATCTTTCTCAACTTCATGAACTCTTTTTTAATATACACACACCGAAACCTGATGAGTTTACATGCCTGTAATCTCAGTAATCAAGAAATGGAGTCAGTCAGATCAACAGTTTGAGGTCATCATCAGGTACATAGCATTTTAAAGGCCAGCCTAGAATACAGGAAACACTGCTCTCCCCGACCCCAAGGAAAATGTTTATAAACAAATGCAATGGTCTAGGAATCTTGGCTAGCATCAGAAAAGATTTGGGTCTTTGCCATGTCTATGTCTCAAAAACAGATTAACATTCTGGTGCTTGTTCCTATTATGTTTCTGGTGGAGATGAAATTTTTGGTCCTCCACTCCATGGGATTTGGCTTACTTGACCTTGTATAGGTTTTACGCATGTAACCCTGCCGCTGTGAGCCGTGTCATGTCTAGAAGACAGCGTCTCACAAGCCTTCCCCACCTCCTGCTCTTACACTCTTCCTAGCTCTTCTTCCTTGATGGTCTCTGAGTTCTGGCGGTGGTGGGGTTAGTATACATGTCCCCTTTAGGGCACTTTACTATTCTTGGTTCTCTTTTTTTCTTCCAGCATATATGTTACATAACTTCAGAATCAGGAATACGTTTTTCTTTAAAAAAAAAAATCTCTGAACATTGTAAGTTCTTAATAGCATCCATGAAGTGAGTTCCTGAGCAAATGCAGAAAACAAGAGGCAGAGGGTGCTTCACAGTATATAGAATATGCTCTATTCTGAGGATGGCACTGGAAGGAAGAGGTCTCCCCAGCTGAATTTTTTAACCCTTCCATTGCCAATGTTGTGGGAAAAAAATCACTGTCACTGAAGTTATTGAAATAGTCCCCAGCTGGCTTTTCTGCATTTGTCCTTAATGACCTCTCCAATTTGTTCACCCATCAGTGGCCAAAGTGATCCATTCAACTTTCCATTTTTAGAAACAGTTAATTGCTTACTATGGGCTAGGCACTGTCCCAGGTCATAACTCAATAACATTTTATTTTTCTTAAAATTTTCTAAAATAAATTTGTTATATTTTACATGCATGGGCATCTTGTATGCATGCCTATGGATCAATGCATGCCTGTTGCCTACAAAGGCCAGAGGAGGGTGTTGGATCTGTGGGTGTTAGGAGCAGAAATCCCTCTATGTGTTCCAGAAATTGCGAGAACGTCAGCAAAAGCATAAGTGGAATAAGGAGCCTCACAGAAGAGAAGATGAGACGTGGGCTTGGGAACAGATTGTCAAGGGTCTTATGAGCTGTCAGCTTTTATTGTGTGTGGCATGATAGGGTTCTAGAAGCTTAGAGAAGAGTGGAGAAACAATCAGAATCAAATCTTTAATGGATGTCTTTGGCTGACTTCGGTGACCCAAACGGAGTCATCATCAGGGACAGATGTAGAAAGGCCAGCTGGGAGGCTGTCCCGATAACTTGAGGGACATTGTTGTTTTGCTATAGCATTGACAATGGGGTAACACGTGATCATATGCCCGTATATAATGAACACAGTGGCCATATGATTTAATGTAGAGCGTGAAAAGAAAAGTCAGAATGACTTCTTGAGTTTGGGGTTGGGTTGTTTTAAAGGCTCGATTCAGACCAAAATTTTCATTTGCATCAGAAACATAATAGGAACAAACAACAGAGTGTTCCTCTGTTTTTGAGACATAGAAATAGCAAAGACTCATGAGAAATGGAATGGGCACCAGGATTGTAAGCAAGTTCACTCATCTGGACCACAGGGCTGAGCTTGAAGAACACAAGACGTCTCACACCCTCTTGGGTTTTCTCCAGAAATTGCTTTTCTAGTTGAGTAAATCACTAGATTTCCTCTTTCGTGTCGGCTGCTGAAAGCTTGATGCTATATTTAGTTAGTCCTTGTTAAATAATAAAATCTCCTCTGAAATGACTGTCATAAATAGCAAAACTATGGATAATTAATAGCTTGCGGGTCAGCTACTTGTGTGGGGCTCAGTGGAGAGGACTTTCTTGCCTGGTTCCCTTCTGCGGCTGCTGTCAGGTGCTAGCTCGGCTCTCACTGGTTGTTGGCTGGGTCAAAGTCTCCAATGGCTTTGTCCTGTTCATCCCATGGAGGGATCCAAGTAAGAAGAAGCAATGACTTCAAAATCCCGTGGAAGTCTACCCTTAGAGCCAACACAAAGTCACAGTCACTGCCTTCTGATGCTCAAGTTAAGTCTGCTAGGCAGTCTATTACACGTTTGGTAGGGAGAGCTACAAAGAATTTGTGACTATTTTAACCCATCTTATGCCAAGGTGTGGTTGGATGAAGGTGTGCAGAAATTGATCATACAAATTGTGGATTAGCTTCACACATACAAACATACACACGTACTTCCTACCATTTTGTTTCAGTATCTGCTTATATTTATTGCATCACATTGTCCCTTGTAAACACTAGAAAACTACCTTAAATGTTATTTCCTACCACTCTTTGTTATAATTTACAAAGGAAGATTTTGTCTTGATTTCTGGGATGCTTCACCCTATGGAATTTTCAGTTAAGTTGGTTGGAACTGCTCTACAGTTTCAGGACTCCATACATATTCAAAGTTAGCTGGCACACATTTGAATGAGCCAAGCTATATCTTCCCCCTAGAGATATTTTCCATTCTCATTCAATTAAAACAGAATGCCCCAGCATGTTAAAAGTGTCAGAGCATAACAGTTGTTTTATATGCTTTTGTAGTTCTTCTATTTCCAGTTTCTTTTCTGTGAATTCATGGCCTCGAGACCAACCATTGGAGAGAAACAGAAACTAGAGGATTTGTGAAGAAATCCTACCTTGATTTGGGGTTTGCTTCTTCCAAGTAGCTATAGACACTATAGGATAAACCAGTGTTGATTTCCTTACTAGGTGGGGACTGATCAATCATGTGAAGATTTCTGCTCATGTCTAACTACTGAGTAAAACTCAAAGGCAGTTTTGTGGGAGCCTGTGGACTCAGAGCTCTTTCTGTTATGTGGGACGTCCTGGTCAGGGAGAAGGGGCTTCCTTATCACAGTCCTTCAGAGGCATGAATTGGCCTGAAATCATTATCTTCTGCCACTCCTTTCTTCTTGATCATTTTCCAAGCCTGGTCTCTATCTATCAGTAATTATAAACCATATTCTTTCTTTTTTAAAAAAATTATATTAATCACAGGTTGTTTACTTTGTATCCCAGCCCTAGACCCCTCCTTCATCCCTCCCAATCCCACTCTCCCTCCCTCATCTCCTCCCTGCACCTTTCCAAGTCAACTGCCAGGGGAGGTCCTCCTCCCCTTCCATCTGACCCTAGCTTATCAGGTATCTCCAGGACTGGCTGCCATGTCCTCCTCTGTGGCCTAGCAAGGCTGTTCCTCCCTCGTATGTCAGGGAGGTCAAAGAGCCAGCCATTGAGTTCATGTCAGAAGTAGTCCCTGTTCCCCTTACTAGGTACCCACTTGGTTATGAGCTACCATGGGCTACATCCGAGCAGGGGTTCTAGGTTATATCCATACATGGTCCTTGGTTGGAGAAACAGTCTCATAGATGGCCCCTGTGCCCTGATATATTTTGTCCTTGTGGAGCTCCTGTCCTCTCCAGGTCATACTAACTCCCCCTTCTTTCATATGATTCTCTGCACTCTGCCCAAGGTATGGTTATGAGTCTCTGCATCTGCTTTGATACACTGCTAGGAAGAGTTTCAGAGGCCCTCTGCGGTAGGCTTCTGTCCTGTTATTTGTTTTCTCCATATTCTTTCTGTGGAGGATTTTTAATAGAAGATGGTTTAATTTAGGGATGGATTGACTGATAGATTTGAAAAAGCATTCTAAATGTAAGTTTTATTATACTATAAAGGTAAAAGTTTTTTTTTTGTTTGTATTTTTGTTTTGTTTTGCTTTTATATATCGTGGGGATTGTGGTGTTCAGTTAATACAACTTAGTATCACCTGGTAAGAGATTCTTACAGATGAAATGTCTCAATCAGGTTGTGCCATGGGCATATTTGTACAAGATCATGTTGCTTGCTGACTTGTACAGGGAGATTCAGCCCATGTGTGAGGCACCTTTTCCTAGGCAGGAGTTCCTGAATAAAGTTAGAGAGGAGAGAACTAGCTGAAAGCAAATAAGTAAACAAGAAGACCTAAATGCACTTATTTCTCTCTGTTCTTGGCTGTGGAGGTGATGTGACTAGTGTCTTGAATTTCTTCCATGACTTCCTGTCAGGGATAGACTGTAAACAAGAATTGTAAGTCAAATAAACCCTCTGTTATTTTATCCCAGCAACATAAGTGAAACTAGACTTGACACGGATATTGACTGCTTTAAAATTTTTTTCAATATTTATATTTTTTCATGATAAAATATTGAGGGACTACACCTATGAACCCAATCGTGCACATTAATACATAGTTTCAATTTCAGTTTACTTCCCATTGTTCTTCACCCATAAAGTGAATACTGTATTTTTTTTATCTTAACAGCATCATATTCAACATTATTCATTCACCATCTGTCACTGTGAGCCTTGTGAAGATCTTTAAAGAGGAAAAAAGTACCTTCCAAGCAATTGTCCCTACCTATAAAAATGTAGCCACACCTTGAATAAATTCAGTGCTCTACTGTGGATGCAGATAATTGGCTGAGCTCATTAACTATGTGGTGACCAATAGCATCTTAAACATGCCTAAAATTCTCATGATGTTCCTGTTGAGGCTATGCGATAGTCTAGATCTTCCCCTCATAATCCAGGTGGTACTTGTGACATTAGAAGATAGCCTTAGTTTCACGCACAGGCACAGATGGTGGGGGAGTACTCAATCTAGAAAAGCATTCAGATGCTGAATCTTTCAAAAAACCACCTTTCAAATATCCAAAAGAAAGAATGGGAGGCAGGAACAGATGGTCAGATGGATGAGGAAATGGATGAGTACAGAGACAGGTGAAGAAACATAGGCTTGTAGAGCTCTGTGACTGTCCCAAATCTACATCACTAAGCAATGTGATCATCAGGACTGTTTCTTTTTCTGCTCCAATGGGTAAGAGTGCATCACAGGTTTTGGCTTGTAATTTTTGCCGCTTTTGGAGATGAAAGTGATTTTATTGAGGAATAGAGTTTGAGTGAAAGTAATTAAGGTGTAAGTTAATGTGAAATCATACCAATTTGGAATGGTGGCTCATACCTGAAATGCCAGCATTAACTCAGAAGTCTGTGGTAAGAAGGGTACCTACTTTAAGGCCAAAGTGGCTAGTGTACTTGAAGACAGATGAAGCTATAGCATGAGACCTTTTCTCAAAACCAGCAAAATAAATCCACACCGAACTACAGCATTTCTTTAATCCAATATGGCTGGTGTCCTTATAAGAAGAGACAATGTACAGGGACAGATGAATTGAGCAAAAGGTGCCATGTTACAAAAGCAACAGAAACTGAAGTGCTGAACATGAGATTCAACGGATGCTCTGGCAAGGCAATCAAAGCTGAGAAGTCTATGCTATAAGTTTCATAAAGAGTATGGGACCTAAACCACCTTGATTCCAATATTTAGAACTTTGATACAATTTATTTGTTTTATTTAAGGCACTGGATTTATGATGCTTTCTTATAGTGTCCTAGGTAATTGATGCAGTTGGCTTTTCTCATCCACAAGACAAGTAATGTGATCTGTTGTATGCCACTGTGTAGACTAGTTCAAAGCAATGGTCCACTACAGGTTTTATTAATAGATGTTTGTTGAGTATGCATATATCAGAAATTCTGATTCATTAAACCTGGTCATTAAAAAAAGTTCAAAACACACGTAGATCAAAGATACACACTATAAATTTAAATAAAATCAGTTTATAAACTGTAACTGTTCAAAATTAAAAGATCTTGAGTTACTATATTAGTTTAGGTAAGTAATTTTAAAATAGGTACACAATTTAATTGAGAAATTAAAAGCAAAATATTTTATATAATCTCTAAAGCTTATAGCTTCATTTTTACCTTATACTCATTTTTCTCTTTCTTTCTGAATAGTCTCAATCAGAGAAATGGGAGGGGACTTGGGTTGTCTCACGCTTGGGGTTTTATATTAGGAGGGGCGAATTGCTTGAAGGCTAGAAATCAGAGCAGAACGTAGAGAATACCACTCCCCACACCATCCATCACTGATCCAAGTATGAATTCAAAGGGTGAGTGGTAACCAGAGGCATCTTTGGACTCAAGGACAGACTGAACTCCACAGACAAATCAGCTATTTGGGGACCTTGAAGGGATGCACATGTCATTGACCAATCCTTCATCTCTATTCAAAACAGACTAGAAGGCATTGAGAGAACTGGATGTTTGTAGATTATGGATGAGATCAATGTTATAAAACAGGACTGTTTTTATTATCAACAGCAAAGAGGAACTTATATAAACCTTTGGGGACATGGTTGATATTTTCCCTCTGTTTTGTTTTTGTTGTAAAACAAGCAGAAGGAGAAAGTCAGACACACAGTTCAGATAAAAACCAGATTTAAAATAGACATCAGAAAGCAGGTCTTTTTTTTTTTTCCTCCTGCTCTGAAAACCATTTGTGTGTAGAAAGGCCAGAAAAACAAAGAAAAAGAATTAAATCTTCAGTTTGCTGGAGAAATAGTTAGTGGATGAACCTGGCATTTGTAAGAACTGGAGAATTTGTGAATTCACCTTGTTAGGTCAAATGCATTTATTCTTTAAAAAATGTCTTGTGTATTTAGTCAAATAAACCTTCACATATGTCATATTTTCAATCAATCCATGGAACAGCTTAACACAACATTGAAGGAAAAGCAAAGGGTGACAGCACGGAAATAAACTTAATTAATTAAAGTGGTTGACACATGGCTACAATGTTAGATTTATCTTATTGGCTGGGCAGTTTTCATCTGAATGGGCTATAAAGTATAATTCTTGAAACTAAATGGTTTCTCTCTTTGCATTTTTCTTGGCTTTTCATGGAATGTCTTGGATAGAGCAGACGCCACCATTCTCCAGAAGACACACATGGTTTACCTCCGCAGGGACTGAGCTCAGCCTTTTACTCTGAGGCAGAGCCAATTTTTAAAGCTAAGATGTGTTTCTTTCAGAAAACAGATCAATGGTTTTTGTTTCTTGACCCATTCATCTAGTCTGTGTCTTTTGATTGGAGACTTGAGGTAATTTATGCTTAAGGTTATTACTGAAATAAGTGAGTTAATTTGGCCATTGTTGACTTTTGATTTAGCTGTTTATGCTCTTGGTGGTACTTCGTGTTTTAGTAACAATGGTTACTTATTTCTTTCCACAGTGTTGGGGCTATGCTAATTCCTCTCATCAGCCTGGAATATTGCTTCCTTTATATTTTTTAGGTTTGGTTTGTTAGATATAAATAGTTTTTCATTTGTTTGTTTGTGAAACAGCCATGGCTGTCCTGGAACCCATTTTGTAGACCAGGCTGGCCTCAGATTCACCTGCCTCTGCCTCCCAAGTACTCAGATTAAAGGTATGTGCCACTCCATCTGATGGATAAAAATTTTTTAGATTGTTTCTATCATGGAAAGTTTTTCTTTCTTCTTCAACCAAATCAGATAATTTTGTTGGGTATATAAGTCTAAGTTGGCCATCATTGTGTTATGGGAGTTGGCAAACATTTTTCCCGCTTCTTCCGGCTTTCAAAGATTCCATTGGGAAATCAGCTGTTGTTCTAATGGATTTTCCTTTATTTGTGACTTGTGTTTCTCTTCTTGCATTATTCAGTACACTTTATTTGTTGTGTATACTTAATGTTTTAACTACGCTATGCTGTGGAAATACTCTTTTCTGGTCTTGTCCATTTGGTATTCTATATGGGTGTATCATTCATAGTTTTGGGAAGTTTTTGTCTATGAGTTTATTTGCAGTGACCCACATTTACTATTTTTTTCTTGTTCTAATTTTTTTCTGTTTTAATTTTTAAAATATAGTTTGTCTTTCCTCTAGATTATCTTTTAATTTCAAGTCCTGATATTCTAACTTCTGATTCTATTTATATTCCTTTCCTTTGAGTTTTCTACTTGGGTTTTTCAATTCCATCTTTATCTCAGCTTGAGTCTTCTTCACTGTTTCTATTTATAGAATTCTGTTTTCAAATACTGGACTGTCTTCATCCTTAATGTTTTTTTTTTTTTTTTTTGCATGTTACCAATAGGGCAGAGTTTATTTAAAAGGCTAGTGGTTCAAATGCTATTGCTTGAATGGCTCTGACATATATAAAATATGGTAACATCTGAGATCTATACACATATGCAAGAGCTGAAGAGCCTGCACACAGGACTAGTTCATCTTTGATCAAGAGAAGCTACAAGCGCATGCTGCAGGGCTGAGCTAATGGATCCATTTGGACCGTACTCCCGCTCTCTGAGAAAGACAAAAACACCTTGGTAGAAAATATTCTTTTTACACACAAAAGTCTGGCTTAATTAAATCTCCTCCCTAAAATTATACCTCAGTTCAGAAAACAATCTGTCTTGAAAGCAAGGTCTTGGGCTACTAAAAAAAATAAAATAAATAAATAAATAAATAAATAAAGAGAAGGGGATTTTAATGTTGTAAACAATTTTAGTAAACACCACATGTATTTTCCTGTTGCTACTAAAGACATGATATGTTCACAAGAAAATGCATTAAGATAAATTCCTACAAAGAGGGTCACCAGGAAAAAAAACCCACCACCCCAACTTCCATCCTTCTCAGTCAGGTGCAGGTCCAGCACAAACCAGCAATGCCTCTCACAGCCCTGACAGCTGATCTGAAAGCAGAACACAAAGCCTGCACCTTAGCTGCTGAATGTGACCATTAAGCAGAGTCATGGCAGAGCACATTTAATGAGTTCAGTCCTCAAGCTGGCCCAGTTTAAAATGTGTGTAGGCCCAGTTTGTATGGGCCCATAGGCATATGAGGCAACCAACAACCTACTGTTCTCTCCAGTGGCAGTTTGTGTAGCTCAAGCAAAATAGTAGGACTGTAAAGAACTCTCTTGAAATCTCAATGAACACACTAAATTACATAAGGAACCTTAAAAGTTTAATGAGCCACCTGTGTGATGGTGTACACCTTTACTCTAAGTCCTCAGGAGGCAGAGGCAGGCAGACCTCTGTGAGTTCAAGGCCAGCTTGGTCTATATAGCAAGTTCGGGGCTACCCAGAGCTACTCTGTGAGAGCCTGTCTCAAAAACCAAAACCAAACCAAACCAAACCAAACAAACAAAAAATGAACATAGTTAATCTTTACTATAGCACATCTAAAGCCAGGTGTGGTAGTGTATGCCTTTGATCCCAGCAATTGGGAGGCAGAGGCAGGGGGCTCTCTGACTTCAAGGCTAACCTGGCTTACAAAATTCCAGAATAGCCAGGACTATACAGAGAAACCTTATCTCAGGAGGGAATAAAAAGGAGAGAAAGAAAATGATAAAGATAGCACTGTGAGAGCAGCTTCATTATTTCCCATGGAAAACACCAGGTTTTTGTTTGCTGATAGAATTTAAGAATTAAACCAATTAAAAAAGAAACAAACAGACAGACTAGGGATTACCTCAGTGACAGAGCACTTGCTTAGTATGTCCTAGGCCCTGGGTTTGATTCCAGTGCTGTAAAATATATCTATTTATCTCTCTTTATATATATATATATATATATATATATATATATATATATAAACAAAACAAACATATATACCTTAACATAATATAAAACTTGAAATAACATCAATTATTATAGAATGAGAAACAATTCTGATCCCCCACCTTTCACACTCTAAGGAAAACATAACAGGTTATTGGGGGAGGGGTGACACCAGAACTCGGATGAGTAATACCATATAGACCCTACATCCCAGAACACCACACAGAATGATCATTATGACAGCAATACAACTCCTAGATCCTTTTTTTGGTACACTTTAGAATATTGTCATATAGTAGTGGTATATAATTGCCACTAGGGTATTGCTTTGGTCCACCCATATATTGTGCGATGATCAATTTTGAGTAATAGATGTATCACCTCAACTTTTGATCACTCTTTGGGATCACTCTTTTGATCATGTGGCACCATGATTTAACTCCCAGTGGCTTGTCTCTTCTTTGCAGTTCAGTAGGCCATGCACAAGACTTCTGGCATTTGTTCACACTACTGTGCTGCAGAAAACCCTCTGTGTCATTCATCAAAATCCGCCTCTTTGAGGTCCATCTCATTCTCATCATTTCTAGGAGACCTCTTCTACAAGTATTGCATTCCACTGACCACCTCTTTTCACACGACAGTCCTTGTGGCCTCTGAGTAAGCACCAATGAGCAGCCATAGGTGGTTGTCTTGCTCCTCTAAACTGCTTAACGCTGGAAGGAGAATCATTTTATGCCTGGATTATAGTGAGGTGACAAGTGTTCTCCCTGGCAATAAAAACTGTTGGGTCCCTTCTTCTGACTATTACATGATAGCATTAAGCCTTAGTGGATCAGGGGACCCTCATGCAGCAAAACTTGTACTTAGCCTGCCCTAGATGTCCTGTCATTCAATTTTTATTTTGAGAAAGGTCTTTAGGGCTTCCTAGAAAGGTACAGAAACCAAGAATCAAGAGAGTCTCTCTAAAGTCAAGAAGGTTCCACCAGATGAACCTTAGAAATCTATTCAGATGGTTTTTAACAAGCTGACATGGAACTGCCTACTCTCTGCATAAGATCCAAATCAAAGAGGTCATCCATGAAACTGACTCTGTACAGTATGAACCCTCTCCTTACCTTCATTCATTATTAAGGGTGGTCCATGAGACTTTGCATTCACCAACCTTGTCCTTCCTTTCCTGAAAATTTCTAGATTTAGTTCTGTGAGTTCAGTAAAATGAGGAAGACACATGATCATTACTAATTAGAGATTCCTGGTAGTAGTCCACTGTCAAGGGTGAAACTAAGGACTAACTTTAGGTCTGAGGTTCATAAATGTGCAGGCATGAAGCTCAAATCCGGCCCTTGTCCTTACAAGGGTAGTTTAGGGAAGTTGAGCCACACAAAAAGAGAAGCAGGAGAAACCCTTGGGGGCAGAAATGTAAGCAGCTAGGACAGGATGACGTCTTGGACACAATGTTAAGAATAGATTGTTCACAGCTTCTACTGTTATTTCATTAATGGAGCTAGTGTATGAAGCAGTAGTTGTCTGGGGAAGACTATTCATGTTACTGTTTGTTACAGTTTGCTCTAAAATTCATGTAACATGTTTTCCGTTTCCTTTGGAAAAACGTCTACACTACATCCTGACATTTAATCTGTGGCCTTAATGGGGGTGACTAATGTGAACTGTAGGTTCTTGGCAATTTCCAAAAGAAAGCTAACTTCATCTCCTAATACCTTTTTTAGTCTCATGGGAAAAGGGCGGGGGGGAAAGACAATTAAGAAACACAAGTAACTAGTGTACTTTCCTTGAGCATTCTTAGTAAAAGAAGTATGTATGTGTTTTTTAAAATACAAAGGTCTGGTTTAAATAAAATGGTTAACCCTTCAAAAGCCAGGATTTTAATATGCATTTAAGGAACAGGGCTTTTGGGTGGAGTTTGCTATATTGCAGCCAGTATCTTGGCATGTTAATGCACACACAAATCTCTGGTTTATGAGACACTGGGAGCAGTTATAGAGAGGGTGGGGTGGACGAAGCAAAAGCAGTGTTTAAATCGTGCTTGGAAAACATTTTGGATTCAGTAGAAGCCAAAACCATGGGAACTGGCCTATATCCTTAGGGCTTAAAAGCGATCCAAATAGACTTACCATGTAGTGGAAGTATGCGCTCCACCAGACTTCAGCCAGACAACCAGGGTTCTGGTCTCACTTGTGTGGAAATTGGCTTTGCACTCAACTCTTACAAATCCGGGCCTAGGTTTCTTACCTGTAAATATGAGTGGGTTTCTAGCTCCAGCTTTCATGGTGGTAAATCATCCTAAAGGGGATTATCAGGGTGCACAGTCTCCTTACTTTCTTGGGGACTGTGCAGTGTGAGGGCTCTGCCTGTGTTTGTGGCTTGGACTTCTGGGCTCTCACCCACAATTTCAGTAAGTGAGGAGCAGCATGGCAACTGTAAACCTTGGTGGGAACATTGGGGCATCTACCAGCTTGTAGGTGTGGACCACTTGGAAGACTGTTTCATCAGGCTGCTGTGGGTCTGGATATGATCCTACAGTTTGCTGGTGTATCAGTAGTCAAGGAATCACACTTAGGAAAAAGTCTTGGATTGGTATGTAGTCTCTTTTATCCTGTAGTAGTGGCAATGGCATTAAGGAAAAAGCAAAAAAGGCTGACCTTTCTGCTGGGTCCTCCATTAACAGGAAGTTGGCCTCACTTCATTGAACTCTTGGAGCCACACAGTAAGATCAAGTCAGGGAAGTGATCAAATCTGCAATGTTACAGTTTGTTCAAGGAGGTGGAAGTAAGTTGTTTTTTTCCAGAGGAAGATTTTTTTTTTGCTTGTTTTTGTTGTTGTTTGATTATATGGCAATACTGTCTCAATGTTTGGATTAGGAAATGAGTTTTACATTATATGTTAAAATTCTTCTGAAACAATGTTCAGAGAAGTCAGAAAAAACATTTCTTGTTAAGAATTCATGGATTTGAATATGAGAAAAGGAGCATGCATTAAAAAACAAACAAAACAAAACAAAACAAAACAAAACCCAATCATCAGATATCAAATGTTTTATTTCCCAGAGGCAGCAATGGGCTTCCATCTTTCCTTCCACCTTTAGTTCTTTTTTAAAGTTCTAGAATTCTTTCTTTACTCTTTTTTAAAAGTCTTCTATTCAATTTCTCCTCCAATAAATGTGTCTTTTAAACAGCTTCCAATTAACCTATCAAAGTCTCAAAGATGTGTGTCTCAGTCTCTTTCCATGGCACTGAAACAGAAAAAAAGTGGTTATTTGAATAAGTGATGCAATCCTCCACTGTACTGTTGCAAAGTGAGAACACAGATGAGCCACGAGTGGCAGGGAAGTGGTGGAGCTTTTCATCGTCTGAAGAGCAGGGAACTTTCGTATTTCTAGTAGATTCTTAAAGAACATGAAAATTTCTGAATGGGTCGGGTTGAACACACCTTCTATGTGAAATATGACTGTTTCACTTCCTTCTATTTTATATATTAATTCCATTGTTCCTTAAAGTGTTGATTCAAGTAGAGCAATGCTTTAGAATTTTCAGTTGTGTGTCTCACCTTTAACACTGTGGATCTATTCTGCAAACCAAGAAGGCAACTAAAGCCAAGAAAAGCCTCAGAGAATGGAAAGACAGAGTGACCAATAGTGCTCCCAGTCTTAAGACAATAAAAGAGTAGATGTTTGAATTCACCATAATTTATGTTTGTCTGAATCAAGCTCAGAGTTCACGTGCAAATGGGACTAATGTCCATGCAGTGTAAGCTGCAGCAATATGGAAAAGAGCTAAACAAAAGTCTTAAAAGCTCTAAACCACAAAGTGAGCAGAGAGAGGTGACTCCTGTCACCAGATAACTCCTGAAGACCATTATGACCACAGCCACTAGGGCTGACTTAGATTCCGGAGTCGACATTGTGCTTTTCTGTAAATTAAAGCAAAAATAATTGGGCTGAGTGAATTTGAGAAAAATGGGAATGGGAATAACAACATGCTACCTGAAACATCCTCAGTGTTATAAGAAAGACATAAACTACAGTTATAACAAGGCATCCAGGGAGGCCCATAAAAATCCTACTTACAAAAAGATTTTGGATTCATTTTCTCTTAGCACATTCTTCCATGTAGCACACCTAAGGTCTTTGCATCTTCTGCACAAAGCTCCCAACAGTATGGATTTTCAAGCTTCCTTGTGAGCAGATTAAAGTTAGACCAAAGGCCTTGTGGCTGGGCATTCAGAGCTACAGTCAAAACTGGTTCCAGGTCATTTGACATTACAGAGCTCACGCTGTACCATTAATAGACGCCAGATGAAGCTAGTTGCACGTGCACGTTAAGTTTTAAAGGATGCCCTGAGGCAAATACTTTTCTTATTCCACGCAGCTAATTTCTGGTTGGCAAAGGACAGAATTAAGATCAGTCATAATATTCCCTTGTTTTCTTACTCCTTGGAGGGAAAAATTTAAGCACACAATCCTACCATGGATTGAATTAACTTGTAAGTCTTGGAAACATTGTGTGTCCCCATTGTTGCAATGTATTGAAAGAGGGTTCATGTTAAAAAACCCTGCTAAATCTATTCACTTTGCAAAGTAGAGTGCACGGCAATGCAAGAGATGAGCTTTGAATTGCTTTTGGATATGTATGCCATGTACACTGAGATATGCCTTCTGTTTACTTCTGCTTCAAGATTTTGCTTCAGGAAAGTTTGTTCTATACTGTCATTTCAGTTGCTTCAGGGTGCTTTACTATGACATTCTACAAATGTACTGGGGGAAGAAGTGAAACTCTTTTAGGTCACTGGAAAAGTGGATCCCAGGAAGCAAGCTTACAATTGCAGAATTGAATAAGCCCATTGCCTGTCTGAACGTGACCTGAAGTTAAGCTCTCATAGCTGCTTTTTATCATGTATTGCACAGCAGTTCTTTACTTCCCAGTAAGTGTGCTCTCCATCTTGTCCTTTAATAAGTATCCCTATAAGCAAAGTCCGCAGTACCTCCCACAAATCAACCAGCCGTTGTAGTCTCAGAAAACTCAGCCATCAAACTACCCCAAAATAAGCTTTATTGCAAGAAAAGTGTCATATTTGATACATGGACCTACAAAAACAAATACAACCAAAACCCATTAAGTTTTTCTTCACAAACACTTGATTACAAATTTACACTGTTTCTCTTTTTTAGTTATTAGAAACGAACAAACAAAACAAAACAAAAGCCCCAAACATTGGCTATAACTGGTTGTTACTCTTTGGTCGACACAGGTGTGAGAGGAATGACTGGCAGTCTGTGTGTGCTCTGGCCATTTCACAAATGAGGTTCCGTCACTGTTCCAGGGATGGGTTCTCCAGACAGAAGAACATGGAGATGTGCTCTTAGTGGTACCTCCTGGTGTAGCATCTTTTCAAATGGCTAAAGCAAACTAAACATCAATTCATTTTACAAACGTATTTCATACACAATAAGCTATGATAAAACAAGGCATATGGTGTATAACTACAGTATTAATGAAAATTCTAAAAAAAACCCATGGGTTTAAAAAAAACATCAACATATATTCCTTGGCTGCATGGCATGATTGTTTGCACATATGGCAATCCTGAAATAGCTTGAACATAATAAATGCACCATTAATCTCTGACAGCACCAAACACAACAGAACGCCAGGTGCTCCTATTCAAAGGAACAGCGGTTCTTCAGCTGCCTAGGGGACCACAAGTGCGCAGCGCGCCCTGGTAAGAATGAGGTGTTGTGGGCGGCACATGTGGTTCCTTGAGGTTATGAGAAAGAAATACAGTACAGTTTGGTCTGCAATGCTAACGGTCTCACAAGCAGTCAAGGTATTTTGCTACAGTGGTTAAGTTTCCTCTCCTGTTGCCTGGTGAATCTGGTGATGTGAAATACTGTCACTGAGCTGCTCTGGCTTTGATCTCCTTTAGACAGGATCGTAGGACACTCATGTCTTTTGAATTATTGATTACACTGCCCATTCGGCAACACAAGACTTTCTTTGAAATAGTCAGGTGTGTACCAGTTGGAGGGCTGGCAGGAAAACCAAAGGAAACATCTCTTGAGTGGACTGGATTTTTTTTAAGAAAGCACCTCTAAAAGAAATAGCTCAAATTTATAAATCTAAAGAAAAACAAGCGAGTTTCCCTTTTTGTTTACATAGTTTGTTCATTTCTCCATATATTACTGCATTAAAATAAATAAACATCTATATTTTTTTAATTAGCAACTATAGCAAAATACCCAAAGTGTTACAGACTGCTAACAGGAAGAAAGGTCACATTATTTTTTGTGCATTTAGTGCCATATGCTGATCTCTTGAACATTTAGGTTTTTTTTTAATATATTTTAAAATGAAGTTATATAAAAAATACAGTAACTATGTTTGCCTTTGCACTCAAATCTTTGGCCATACCAGAGTCTAAATTATCCCTCCCTGTGAGGGTCAACATTCCAAAGTCTGAATCAGGGAGGGAAGAAGTCTTTTTCCCCCCCTCTCTCTATAAAGTTAGTCAGTGACATTCCAAACACTTCTGAAAGCTGGCTGTGGCTGTGCTGGGATCCATGCTGGGACCCAAGTCTGCAGAGGGCTAGTACAGCTGAACCTGCAGCCTCATTCTCAGAGGCTCGCCCAGCACTCCCAGGAGGTAGTTGTCCTCATTGTGTTCCTCCAGCTTCCTAAGCTCCTTCTTCCCGTAGAGAGGGATGCTGGTGATTTCCAGTGTGTATGTGCCCGCGGTGAGCTTCTTCTTGGCTGTGTGCAGGTAGCTGAGCCCATTCCTTTGGTGGATCCGGAAGATGCCATCATCATTCCCTTGGGAGATGACGTAACGGATGTGATTGTTGAGGGGCTCAATGGCGGGTACCAGTTCTAGGATGTGCTGCTTCGAGCCAAGGCTGGAGAGGTTGAACTTCATGTTGACGAGGTTGTCCATGGCAACGCTATCCAGGCTGATTTGCTCTAGCTGGGGAAAAGAGCAGGGACACACTTGAGATGAGTGTATATGGGGCACACTGTAAAAGACATTTGGATGGGATACAGTCACTGAGGCAGGCTGAGGCTTCACCCTGTTTGCTCATTAGCTGTTTGTAAAAGAGGCTATTGCAAATTCCTGTCAGGGTAGGGAAAAGCTTCAACCCACAGAGGATGCCCTGTAAATAAATCTTCATGACTCTCACCCAACCTCAACAAGATCATTAAAGTTACAGGACTTAGGCCATGGAGAACAGTTACATATCAAGTTCTTCTGATGAGCTTATATAATATTATGCTTATTAATAATAATTTTTAACTGCGAGTCACTTTTCTTTGGTGTCGTGCCCACTGGTAATCTGTCATGTTGCAGTGGTATTGTGTATGGGTAGCACTAATTGCATCCAGTGGGACATTAACTAAAGTTGGAAAGGGAATATGTTGTATTGTGGTGGTGGCGGGGTGGGGGGCCTTTTTAGGGAGTCTGAGGAGAGAAATCGAGGTCACATGTGAGGACAGTTTAAGATATGAGTCTAATTTTATCTTTTCTGGGGTCAAAGTGAGAAGTCTTGTGTTTCAACAGCAGGTCCTGCACCCAGGGAAGCCATCTCCCTCAGGGGTGGGCTCTGAATTTCCCAGGTGACTCAGTGCATGCAGAGTCATCTGCAGAGTCTGCCAGGATCCAAATCTGCCAGTTGGGGTATGAGGTAAGCATGCTGCTTTAGTCAGCCAGGCCCCCAAACCCAGAATGCTTTGATGTGGGTGCATGCTTAAGTGAGGTTGTGGTTACAGATACTTAGAGGAACCCATCATTATTTAGACAGAATTATGTTCCATGTAACACAGTGGGAAGGCTTTATGTCTTGAGGAGCGAGTTGTCATGATTAAACATTGGTTGGATTCTTCAATCTACTTAAAAGCAAATGTGACATTGACTTATCTTAAAATAGTATCAGAGATTTGGGGGCTAAATTAGTATGGACCTACAGATAAGGAAGGTTCTGAGGCCTAGACTACTGAAGCAAGTTGCCAGTTTACACAGCCAGTTAGTTGGTGACTATGTTATATGCACATATATATTGTTATATATGCATATATATTGGTGGGGACAATTCTCAGCAATGTTAATTGAGAAGAGAGGTAACTGGTGACATCACCCTGTCTCTGGTTGCAGGGAAGTCACCATCATCTTTATATGTGGGTTATAAATGGCTGACAGGCTCTGAGCAGGAGCAATGGACACTGCTGCAGGCCCTTCACATACTCCCTCTCAGTTAACGCTCCCAGCAGCATTTGGCATTCGCAGGCTGAGGGCTCCTATCCTCATCTGACAGGTGAATGAGCTGAGGGAATGGTTTAGGAGCACATAGCCTAGGGAGGAGACCCAGGCTTCAGTGGGCAGAGGAACAGATCCAAAACCAGGAAGCGTGTGCTCCAACCTCGTAACTATGCTGCTAAAATGCCCCTGGCAGAGAAAAAATACCGAGAGGCAGAAAAGTGAGATCTCTGGTTATTTACAAATGGCAAGTTAATTGAAAACAAGCTTTTTATGAGGGGAAGACTTACAAACAAGCCACAGAACATGAGAGCAGGCTGCATGACCCACAAGGGGGAAAAAAAAAAAACCAAACAAACTACAATCGACAGCGTGTTGGATGTCTGGAGCGCAGCTGGGAAAATTAAAAATCATTTCATTTTTTAAAAATTATTTTCAAGCAACTATTTCTCAGATGGGCACCTTCTTCATTGTGGCACAAATGAAAAACTAAGGCAGAAGAAGGTGATTTGAAACTGAACCCTAGTCTTGCCCAGGGCTTTGAGTTTTAGACATCATTCCAACCAATTTTAATTTGCTTATCTTTTGCCGCACAGGACCCGCCAATTTATTCATGAAATATACACATAGACTTAATGGTACTGAAACTGAAAGCGTTTAAATGGCGCTATATGCAGAACAAGACGTAAATAACCTTCCTTCCTTCCTGCCTGCCTTCCTTCCTTCCTTTCCTTCTTTCTTTCTTCCCAAAGCAGGGCTTCTGCTCCGTGTCTACTCACAGCTGAGGCAGGCTCAGGCTCCTGCACACTCCTCCTTTGCCTGTCGTCTTTCTTGGGGTAGCCATTGATTTTGCACTCATAGCATGCTTCTGGGGACAGAGCATTTTCCTCATCCACCTCCGTATCCACCGACAGGTACTGCCCTTTGTTGAAGCCCATTCCTGAGACACAGTGGCTGTTTATGAGAAGCAAAACATTTTTAGACATAATCATTAGCCTGGGCAGTCTAAAGGTCTTTCAGAAACACAGAGGCAACAGAGCAAGTGCTAAACAGGAAGTTCTCAACTTGTGGGTCGTGACCCCTTTTTGGGGAGGTGGGGGGAGTCGAATGACCCTTTCATAGGGTTCACCTAAGACCATGGGAAAACACAGATCTAGATATTTACATTATGATTCATAATAGTAGCACAATTACAGTTCTGAAGTAGCAGTGAATATAATGCTATGGTTGCGGGGGGGCGGTCGTCACCACAGTATGAAGAACTGTATTAATCACAAAACCTGATCTCTGTGATTCTGATCTTCATCACCCAGGGGTCGTGTGAAATTCTGAAACAGGAAATTTCATCCGAGGATGAGCCCTGGGCTTCCCCAGTGTTCAACCCTAATTAGATCAAAGCACTTGGAGACAGTTTACTTAAGGAGGTAAAAGCAGCTATGAAAGTCTCAAGACAATGGTGAGAGAAACTGTTGCTTCTTGAGCCTGAAGCTGATTCTTGCTGCTCAGGAAAAAATAAAATAAAAAATCCCTGCTCTAATAAATGGAATTTCTCGATTCCAATTTTAGTAAGCAATAGGGCTCTAAAGTGACCCTTGCTAGGCCAAATCTTTTCTGTTACATGTGACTGTAATATTGGAGCTGGACAGATTTGCCCATGTCCCTTAGCGCCTGCCTCACCTACTATTCCTTTCAAAGAAGATCACCCCTATTTACTTCCAAATGACCATCTTCTGTGTCCCTTGGGAAAGGCGCTTCAGTGGATTGTACCACTCAGCCACACACAAATGGTAAGATCTGAGAAAGTTCAGTTATCCAAGGGAGCCAGCCTTATGGAGACTCTTCCCTCTCTGGGCAGATGAACAAAGAAAGGGACACTTCCTCAGGGACTGCTGGGTCAGCACCTGTTGAAACCTGCACAGCAATGAGGTGACCTGGAGGCCATTTACACATCTGCCCCCCACAGTGACATGCAAGCTACCTAAGCCGTGCACCTTGGGTCAAAATGACTCAACTTCAGCCATTATAAGGAGCAACAGGTGATACTTCTATGAAAGCCGAAGTCTCGGGCACTGTACTGGCCCTATGCTGCAAGCTGCCTAGGTCTAAACACCTTCCTCTGTTGGGCTTTGCATGGAGGGAAGGGTTCCCTTCCTTTCCTAACATGGCGGGAAGCAATGCTGCCCAAACTGGGTGGGGAGAGGAACAGTCACACGTTGCCGCTGCTTGTTGGGGGCCAGCGGGCCTTACCCCTGTCCCACTCTGAAGTACCCCGGTGGGCAACCGCAGAGGTAGCCGCCTTCGGTGTTGGAGCAGCCGTAGCTGCACGGGTTCTTGGAGGAGGAGCATTCATTCACATCGTGGCAGGCGCTGGAGAACTGGTCGAAGGAGAAGCCGGAGGGGCAGGCACACTTGTAGCTCCCCAGGGTATTGTAGCAGGAGGCAGAGCCACAGGCAGTGGGGTTGGAGCATTCGTTCTCATCTATCCGAAGAAAGCAAGAAGACCTTACACAGGGAGGCAGCAGGGACCAGGAAGATGAAGGGGGTGGTCTCCAAGGGCCTGTCGGCTCACAAGGGAGATAGCTTTAAAAATACTCTTATGACTGACTTCAAGGCAATGAGAAGAGGTAATTTTACAAATGTTACTCCAAAATGTGTCTTTAAACGCTTAAAAAACACACAAAACAACCCTGCACTGCCCTTTCCCCCTCTATTTATATTGTTTATTTTTTATTTATTTATTTATTTTTGAGTATGTGGGCAGCCTGTAGGGACAGGTATTTACAGTTTCCCTAATGAATAATTATTTTATTCTCTTAACAAAGAATTATTTCAAAAGCCTGTATTTTAGACGAATCCAGAGAGAGCAGGTTGGCAGTTTCCAGAGGTTGGGGGAGGGGAAAACGGAGATCGTGGTTACCAGGCATGGGGTTTCTTCTGGGGGGCAACTGAGGCTCTTGGGGCTGGTGCCTGCACACTCTTAGGAGAACACACTGAAAAAAATATCCAGCTGACACTTTAAAGGTGTAAATTTCATAGTATGTGAACAATGGGGATTTTCAAAAGATCCCATCTCTCTATCATCAGTGCTGACGTCCAGTGCCCCTTAACACTCCCCTCACCTCTTCATGTGTATGGGAGAAAAGGGGAGTCAATGAAAAAAATCAGAGCCTTTTATGAACATGTTCCAAAGGACTGTGCTTGACTACTGAACTAAGGGTGGTTTTAACTGCGCCAGAGCCTGCTGAGTGCAGACTGTGCCATCTTTGAGTGTTGTATCCGTCCGCATACCCACCCCGTTGAATACTGGACTTTGAGCTCCTGCTGCTAATGGCTCAGCTCTGTCCCGTGGAAGCCTGGCAGGGGCCTGATTATACATCTGTTCTCCATTGCTGTTATCACAGACTCAAGGCCCCAAGGTGCTTCTGACTTTGGGAATTATGACCTTGCCTTTTTAACTGTTTGGTTGATAAGATAGATAGCCCTGGCTTTGACTTCTTTGAGTTTCAATATAACCCAAAATTCACCCTGGGCTCACATCTGTTCTGTGAAATTCTTTCCATTCCTGTGACTGCATATGGAGTGTAAAGTGTCTGTGGACATATTTCAGCCCAAGTGGAGAGGCGGGTCTGTCTGTGAGTGTGCATACCCGGGAGAACACAATAATTATGGTGTGGGGGCAGGGACCTGCAGCATCTCAGGCGGATTGCCTAAATGAAGGTGGGAGTCAGAAGAGACCTCTAAGAGGAAACTGAACTTCCTGAAGCACAGGATCGAGGCCACTGAAAGGGCAGATGGTAGGTACATTGTCATGTAATGAGCATAGTTTGAAAATTAAATGAGACAACTAAATGTAGAACTCTTAGTCACTGAATATAAAATATGCTGATATTACCTAATAATGTGAAATCTCCTGGACTTTATTTTATGCACAGAAAATATATAAATTCTCAGTAACTTGGCTATGTGGGACCTGAATGTACCCACTGCTTTATTTTTATATTTGAGAGTCTTGGAATCCTGCCCCAAAGCTTTATCTACTTTTGTAATTAGTTCTCATATTAATATGTAGCACTTCTCTTCTAACATGGAATCTAAATTAGATTATGGCTTAATGGCATGTTCCCACCATGACTTTACTCAGGCATTGTGCTAGGTAGAAAAATTACCAAGAAAGCCAATTCACTGAGTAAACTGAATTTAAATATTTCGCTTAGAAGAACATGTTCGGGCAGGATAAAGTTTCAAGAAGCACCATGAGTTCTCATGCTTATATACTATAAACATATAGCATGGCAACATCGCATGGATTAAATATGGCCTTGTTTGAGATATAGAATGAACTGAAATGCTTGCTAGGCTATGGTAGGATTATTTGAGAAAAGCTTACAATACAGTAGGAACTGAAAGTTATCAGCAGTAAATGGCAAAAAAAAAAAAAAAATTGCATACCAAAACATTTTCTTCACATGTAAATGTTTGTTAAGAGTCGCACATTTTCAACTTCAAATGGCCACAGTGCTTGACAGTGGTTGAGAATGCTCCCTGCATCTGGATATTCTATGTCCTAAAATGTTCTCTCAATTCCCTGTGGTAAAGAGCTGGAAACTTACTGAAGTGGGAGCTTGGATCGACAGACCTTCTTAAATTAACACTTTCAGAGAACTTTTGCTATTCTTGAAATGGTGGTACCATGAAGAGCATCATAAGCTCATGATTTGGTCTACTTTACAGAGGCTGGTGCCCAGACTGGCACTTTCAGCTGATCGCTAGAGGACTCAGAGAAAATCTCTTGCAAGCTTTCTCTCTGTCTTCCCACCTATCACGGGATATTCATACCAACAGTCACAGATGATCTGAACTCTGTCGTAATTCTTTTTCTTAATGCTAACTTGCTGCTTTCATTAACTTCCTGGCTGGAGTAATTTCACTCTTTTTCTGCCATATTTTTGAGCTAAAATTCCAGTTGCGTTATGTAGTTTAAAGGCCAGAATAGTGTCTGTTTTACTAGAGACCAGCTAATTCCCTGGAAGGATCCAGAACCTTAAGATCTCTCTGTTTGTCTATCAAGGGGTGGCTGCTTAGAGATAACCATTATAAGAAAGAAAAGTCTCTAACTGACTCTAGCATGTGAGGAGACCTGCTTATGTCTTTTGATTCCCTTCCTTGTCTGTTTTGTTTTGGGGACAGGGTCTCACTGGCCTTGTATCCTCCTGCTTCAGTCTGGTAGGCAAATGTGCCTACACCACCTCCTTGGAAGCACTAGAGCAATATTGTTCTGTTCAAGGCGTTTCTCTGATCAGAAGGTATGCAGGCCCTGGGTCTGGATTCTGGCAGCCTAGGCTAAAGCACTTAACTCAAGGAAATTGGGATTGTACCTTATTGTTTCAAATCTCACTCAGGCAATTCCAAACACAAACTCCAAAGTTACTCAAGGCCCATGCAGACTGGTTTGCATTGGGTGTTTTCTGGCCAAATTTTTAAGACTTGTTAAAAACTTGAATTTATGACTATTATGTGTTCTCATTTCTATTTAAATTCTCTTTAAAACCAATAATTCTGTGTAAGCTAACTACCAGAGAGTTATCCTTTTGCCTTAAGTTCTATAAAGTGGACCAAGAAGTCTACAGTCTTTACTAAAATAATGAGCCTGTGAGTTTATGAAAATCATATGATAAAGTTTTATATCATCTTTAATAGTCAAAACCATTACTGTCTTTTTCTTAAAGAGCTTGACAGCATTTGGCCTCAGTATATGAATGAATATAACAGGGCATAGGAAATTCTGTATCATACTTTTTCCCCCTGTGGAGAAAAAAAAGTAAATTACATTTATGAAATAATTTTGATTGGCTGTTTAGTTCATTGCATTGCTCGGATAATCATTTAAAGCTTTAGTCTTATCTTTTTTTTTTTTTGCTAGCTGCACATTTTAAAATTTTTTGTTTATCTTTTTATTTAGTGTATAAAACAATGAGTTTCATTTGTGACACTTCCCTGAGCATAATCATGATCCCTAGCTCTGAACCAGACTGTCTCTGCCATTCCACCCACAGATGTGCATTTCTGGAGTGTTGAAGCATCTGCCCCTGGCCTGGCAGGAGGCCACAGTCCAGATAAGAACTTTCTGGACCTCGTTTCTCTTCTGAAACACTTGGTTTTCTTCTCAGCTCATTAAGCTGTCATTAGAAAATTCTTTTGAGAAGAACATAAAAGGTCAAATCAAACCAATTCATTTGGTGGATCATTATACCACATTTGAATGACGTGTGTAGAATCTCAGATCACTTCAGAGACAAGGACTCAGCCTGATGTTCTCTGGGGGGAGCTCTGCTTCCTTCCTGTCTGGCAGCACAAGCTCCTACTCTCAAAGTGTGTTGGACAGCACAGCTATGGAGTACATTCAAATAAGCTAAGAAACTGGGCATACGCTGAGTCCGTCTGCTCAAGAGAAATAATGTTCTCTTTGATCAGTGCTTTCGTATGAAGAGAGTTTTCATGATTATTGTCAATGGAAAGAAGGGAATGGAACGACTGTTGTGTTTTCTTTTGTAAATATTTCTGTCTGGAGTTGTCAGCAGCATTTGCTTTGACTGGTTTTTTTTTTTTTCTATGTTAAAGCAATGCTTATTAAATCTATGTCACACGTGAGCACAGACAAACTGTGCGCAGACGCTTACAATTCCTAGCCAGGCTCTGAGGTGTATGCCTCAAGTCCTGGCCACCGGAAGCAGAGGTTGCAGGATCTAGAGTCCATGGACAGCCTGGGACTACATAGCAAGTTATAGACAAGCCTGGGTTATATGAGGCCTGTCCCCAATAGCAGGGGAAAGGTCCTTTAGATTTTTAAGAGGGTAATAACTAAGTACTTCCACAACCTAAATCTATCAACTTACAGATGAAAAACAGCAAATTGTGGAAAATGAAGGTGATGCTTTTGACACCATCCTTAACCTCACAGCTCACCAGAAAATAAAAACCACTACCACTCTGGTTAATATACCTTTACAAACTTCAGAAACATGTTAATTACAGATTTTGCACAAGTACAGAAACTAGTAGAATAAAATCCTAGCATGTCACATATCAATGTTTTTATGCAGACCTCCCCTCTACACCTTTTTAATGGTGAGTAGGGGGTGGGCCTTACATAAGCTAGGTGGACCCTCTTCCATTAAGCTAACCCTAGCCCTCTCACACATCAACCTCAAATACCAAGTTTTAGGTTCTAGGATGGTGTACTACAATTCTAACTTGTATTTCTTATTCCGTTTACTCAGGCGCTGAAGTGAAGAAAAGCAGGTGCTGGGTCACTGAGGGATGCTCACCAACACACTGGTTCCACTGGTAATGCTGAACATATCCCTGTGGGCAGCCGCACCTATAGCCTCCCAGGATGTTCTGGCAGCCATGTTGGCACCTGTGGTTCCCATCGCATTCGTCTACATCTGCAAAGACAACCCGGGCACAGTCTTCACGTCCCCTCGCCAAGTAAGACCCAAACATAGCTTTCAGGGAACAAATAAACAAGGCGCTGCGTACAGAGGGGCTGGGCGCTTTCCTTCACCACTGTTGTCAGTCAGTGACGGTGCAAAGAATGGCTGAGATAAGAATCACCTCGTTCTTACGCTGTCCACCAGACTACGGCACTCCAGGGCTCCAAACAACAGCTTAATTTCAGCAAATCAACCATAGTAACCACAAATGTGCTGCATTTTTAATTAATTAGCTCCATATGGCATGATTTATTTGGTAAATTACACATACATACATCTATCTATAAATTTACATTGAAGATTCTAGTTGGTTCAAAAGTGGTTCACGTGCAGTCCCCATTATGGGGAAGATACAAATGCTCTGGAGATATCTATGAAGCATAAGGGTTTTGCATGCAAATTTTTTATATTGCCGGTCAAGACTAATTAGATGCAAATCCTTTTAGAGTATTTGAATATGCTGTTATTTTTAGACAAGCTGTGATATGATACATATGGAATAATTCCTTTGTTAATCTATGCATACCCTTTTGGAATGACAACTAAGGCTTTGAAATCTACCCCAAAAGAGTGAAATAAAATTGGCATGGCTGATGTATGTGTAACAAATTTACATGGATAATTAATAAATGGTATCTTATGTGGATCGTCACGAGCAGAATCCACACATGGCAAGCAGCTGTGGGTCTGGAATGCTTTCAATGTCTATTGATTTCAAAAACAAAATTAAAAATTTTTTTAAATAAAAAAAAATTTGGCTGGAAGAATATATACAAAAGTCCTGTAATCTATACAAAGAGCATATTTAATATTTGACTGTATCTAGATTTGAAAGCCACGTATTCCTGGGTGCAACTTTAAAAAGGACAACTAACTCAATAATGTAGATTACAACACAATATAAAAATATAAAGATGAACGTGGCAAGTCTCATAATCCACGGCATGAAACACTAACACAATTGCTTACCTGTACCTGAGCATTGGGCTGAGCAAATGCTGAAAACCCAAGTCATAGTTTCCTTACTTTTCTCTCAATCAGCTGTTCTTTTGGATTTTGTAAAAGAAAAATATGCATTTCATGGGAGGCACTGTAGGTGCCCATTAGATAAAGAGTGTAAGTATTATTTTTGTGTGTGTATATGTATATGGTGTGCACGCATATGCGTATGCATGTTCTTATGTGTGTGGAAAAATATGTACAAGCAGGGATATGTGTATGTGTGTGTGTTCCTCTACTGTGCTCCACCGTGTATATAGAAACAGGGTCTTCTGATAAACCTAGAGCATGCTGAGTCTCTAGTCCGGCTAGCCAGCCTGCTCCACAGATCGCGCTCCTGCCTCTAGAGCCTGGGGGTTGCAGGAGAGGTACCGGGCCTACTCAAGATTTACTTGGGTGCTGGGGTTCTGAACTCAGGCTTGCATGGCAAATGCTGTACTTAATGAAATCATTTCTGAAGCCCCAACATTAAGGATATTTGTGCACTTGAACTCACCTTCACAGTTCAGTCCAGAGGCATCAAGAGAGAACCCTCTTTGGCATTCACAGCTGAAGCTTCCGGGAGTGTTTTGGCAGATTCCTTTTGCTCCACAAAGGGAAGGCTGAGACCCACATTCATTGTTGTCTAGCAAAGCAAGGAGATGGAGGGACAGAGTCAAGCTGCCTGGTATGTAGTATGTCAATTAAATCTCACCGTGTGAAATTTGCTGATGGATAAAGACCAAAGCCTTCATTGTGTGGAGAAAGTATTTTAGAGAAAGTCAAATCAGAATTTATTAGCAAGAGAAGCATGAAAAGTGTATTTTTCAGTGACTTGTAACTAGTATGTACTTTTAGAGTGACTAGAGGCACCACTTAGATAACATAGACCAAGAATCTCTTAACCTGCGCCTTCTGTAATAACACTGAAAAGTTCCAGTGCTATTCGCCTTTAATCATTTTTTTTATCTGAGCTTCAAAGCTGTATTTGGAATGTGAAATCGAGGCATGGCTTACAATATGCCTACTCTACAAAGGCATGACAGGACGTTTCCTTTATCTGACTGAGGATGTGACTCCGGGGCACCGTATAGTGTGCCCAGTGTGCAAATATATGCCCGGGCCTTCTACCCAGAGATGCTGTTCTTGTCAGGAAACATCCATATTACCTACAACTTCCTTAGGCCAGACTGAGCCATAGTTATGTTCCTATCGACATCTGTAAAATCCCTCCAACTATGCTTTGCCTTACCAATGCAAGCGGTGTGATGCTGGGTGAAACCAGGAGGACATTTGCAGGTGAACCCCCCCAAGGTGTTGACACAGAGGAACTGGCAGTTGTGCTGTTTGGTTTGACATTCATCAAGGTCTGAAATGACAAAGAAGTCCAGGAGAATCAGCAGGGCTGCCCAGTCATGCATGTGTTCTGATGAATCCACAGGAGCTGTGCAATTTTCCAGGGGAGCATTTGGTTTACATTACAGCTGTAGACTGTAGGCTCTCATATGCAGATGAGGAAGGGTTTAGATGTGCATATTAAAGAGGCTAAGTATAGAAGGCTATCAGTTGGGACAGGGTGTCTAAGGGGTTACAGGGAAAAGGTTTCTTGAAATGAGAAACTGGATGGCCAAAACAAAGCAAGTCCACCATTTTCAATGCCAACATAGAAAAGTTGTCCTTCTTGTACTTAATGTACATTAATACACAGATGGTTAATTAACATTATTAAAGGGAATATTACATAAAAATAAAGCAGAATTTTATGGAAACAGAGGGAGCTTTATCAAAACCAAATGGAAACACTGTCAGTAGATGAGAGAAGCAATAATATAGCCTCTGCTGGGCAGTGGTGGGCACATCTTTAGTCCCAGCACTCAGGAGGCAGAGGCAGGAGGATCTCTATGAATTCAAGGCCAGCCTGGACTACAGAATGACTTCCAGAACAGATAAGGCTACACAGAGAAACCCCAACCTGAAAACAACAATAAAAACAAACAACTCCCCCAAATCAAAACCATTATCAAACAACTATAAATTTAGAATATCTGGTTTCTTCTAATCGGAAATTCAAAAATCTGATTTTGGTTTGAGTGAAACTTAATTTGGGGAAATACGTTTATAGCAAGTGCCCTGCATAGTGAAAGGTATGAGTTCCACACATTTTATAAACACTGTGCAAAAAGTTCAGCCAAGCTGTTTCTTTAAACAGTTTCAAGAAAATTCCAGAACTTGCTACTTTGTGTGTGTGTGTGTTTTAAATATAGCCTGGAACTAAAACCTTGCTTCACAAAGAATACAGTTAAATCATCCGCTCAATCCAGTAGCGTAATGTTTAGAAGGATTCCTTAAAATCAAATACAGTATGGCATTGAAGCCACTTTAGTAATCAAATTTAGCATGCTGATTACTTTTTATACTACACAGAAAATAATGCACACATTGACTTTTCACCTTTTTGCAGTAAAGGCAGATGGAGGGATGCAGGACTGAGATGGATATGGAGTCTGAGTTAAGCAGCAACAAAAACTCTAATTTCTAATGGCTCTTCTCATTAGGTACCATGTGAATAAATGGCTTATGGTATTTTCACACATGTGAATCATTGTAATCTGCTCAAATTTATCCTTCATTGTCTCTTCTTGTTTCTCCCTCACTCTTCTGACCACCTCCCCAAAAGCATTCTTTAACTTTCGCGTCATGTTTTCTTCTTCAATTTTATTTGTCTTCTTTTATGTGCTTATTTAATCTTTTATTTTAATATTTAGTATAGTATACAAAGTAGTGGATTTGATTACAGCATTTTTATACTCAATTAAAAAACAGTCTGTTCTGTATATTTCAGAAAACATGATTTTTGCATTCCTAAGGCTGGCTTTATTTGCTCAATATGGTGACATCCAGTTCCTCCCACTTTCCTTTGATGTAATTTTGAACTTCTTGCCTGGAAAAAAAACCCTTTAGTGTGTGTGTGTGTGTGTGTGTGTGTGTGTGTGTGTGTGTGTGTGTTTGCTCGAGCATGCATTTGAGGATGCATATGTCCACATGCATGTGCTTGTGTGTGGTGTATATATAAGCTCATGTGTGTGAGTGTGCATCTGTGTGCACCTGTGTGCATTCATACACATGTACAGACTTCATTATTTTTCTTTTAATTTCTAAGGAGCAAAATATTGTAACTTTGCAATTTAAGTCCCATCTGCTTCTGTAATGGGAGCCCTGGTAGCACTCTGTGTACAGCACCTCTTCAACACAGGGGAGGCTGATATGCAAACATGACTGGAGAGAGAGATAGGGTGGAGGCTGCTGAAATTCCCTCACCTTTGCATGTCTTTCCATCCTCCTGCAGGACATAGCCCCGTGGACACGAGCACTGGTAACTGCCTTCAGTGTTCTTGCAGATGAAGTTGCATGGCTTTGGAGACTGCGAACATTCATCGAGGTCTAAGTAGAAGTAAAACAAACAGGAGAGTCCTGGTTACAAGAAATAACCAGCCTCTCCCTCCCCCCCCATTTTCACACCATCCACCATCCTTTTTGCTTTTTCTCTGCAATTTACAGTGAATCCAGGTAGAGAGAAAGGATGCTTAAACTGGTTTTTGCTAAAGTAGCAGACTGGCTTACTTTGAAGATCAATGTATAGATCTTGGCTAGATCTTGAAATGTCAGGGTTCAAAAAAAAGAAAGAAAGAAAGAAAGAGAAAGATAGAAATTAATTTCAGATTCATTAGGATTTGGGAGCTGCACAGCCTCGGCAGGCTTTATCAGCAGGCCCTCCCACTTTGAGTCTTCTGGATACTCCCACTTCTTCATCGTCTCCCCAGCTGGGTTTAGTCTGAGCCACTGGCTCCCTGTTGCAGCTTCTGGAAGATTCTCCCTGAGCACTTTCTCTTCTCCTATCAGGCTCTCACCATTCTTCCTTCTTTTCTGTTTTTTTTGGGGGTGGGGTGGGGTGGGAGGCGTTCCAGTACATAAGCCCCAATGCACTTCTTTTGTGGCCTGACTACATTCTGCCCATTTACAGCAGCAGTTCTCAACCGTGGGTCATGCCTATCAGAAAACACACAATTCTGATGGTCTCAGGAACTGAGACACCACTCCTCTATAAACTGGCAGTTCAAAAGTAGCTATGGTAATAATTTTATGGTGGTGGGGGGTGGTCATTACAGCATGAGAAACTGTATCAATAAACGGTCACAGGAAGGCTGAACACCACTGATTGACAGGTTCTCCTTGTTAAGCAGTTCTTGCACTGTCCTCACTGGGGTGTGCTACTTTTTACCACCAAGCTCGTGACTGGCAGCAGGCAATCCCCGTTTCCTCCTCCACAGAGCTCACTGGATGAATGGGTGCCTGCTGCATTCGGAAGGCTCCTGATTCACACCCTACCCCTGGCTATCCCCCTGTCTGCTGCTCCTGCTGTGTGACTCAAATGCTTATGCAGAGTCAGTTGGCTTAAAATAGATGCCTGGTGCTTGCTACTGAAATCAGTAATAAGCCGAGGAAATAGAGGGAAAGTAAGAAACATTTGAAAGACGAAAAGAAGGCTATTCCCCAGCCTCCTGTTGTTAAGGAAGTGGAATGGATCAGACAATAAAAAAATAAAGAAGAAAAATATGTCATAAAACAAGACAAAGGATGCTGTATCTAGACTTCTTTGCAAGGAGACATTTTAGATGATGCTTAGTTCTTTGCTTCATGAAAATTGTACAAATGCACTGTTTCACACATGAACACACCTGATCCACAAGAAAAGACCAGTCTTCTTCACCAAGTAGAGGCACATTTGTAAATTTTAAATTAAAATGACATTTCAACATCTTAGAAAATGTTGAAAGTATGTTTGTCAATTTTTATGTTTGCCCGACTGCACAGATGAACCGGACCCTGTTTCCCACACAAGGATAAGAACTGCCCCTAGGAGCAGGGTTTTTGAGAAGTCTGGCATCTTTTGGTGAAAGCTGTATAGGAAAACACTCTGCTGACTGCATTCAGTTCGTAGCAAGCTGGAGTTGCCAAACCTGTGCACACAACTTCATCTTACCTACGCAAGCCGTGCCGCTGATGTCTGTAGTATAGCCAACCTTGCAGAAGCACCGGAAGGAGCCCATGGTGTTGACACACTGGCCATTAGTACAGAGGCTCGGCATTACCTTACACTCGTCGATATCTGTACAGCAAGAAAATAAAAAAATAGAAGCTAAAAGCATGCAACATGAGACAACTAGACAGGAGGGGGAATGAAGGGACTGACCTACATGAGGTGGCAGCGAACACCTCCAGAAGTTCTTGCATCCCTTTTCATTACTCAGGGCATGGCAACATGGGAGAGAAACAAAACCATCTGAAGAGGTGTGGAGAGATAGACAAGGGGGAAGCTAAGCTGGAAGGCCCAAGCTGCACTATTCATTTTGCTTTCTAAGTAGAGGTTACTGTGTTTGCTATAGTTTATAAAGCTTTGCTGTGATGTCCCAACTCCTCTCAAATATGTGATAATTTACTGTATGTACCTCCAGTTCTCACCTGCCTTAGGCTGTGAAGGAAGGCTTCAGTTAGCAGTCAGCCACAGGGCTGGAAGTCTGTTACCGCAATAGACAAAACTGGTTTATCTTTCATAACATCTGCAAACTACTTGGTTGCACGCGCGCGCGCACACACGTGCACGCACACACACACACATTATCGTGGAAAGAGAATGGATTCCTATCTATACTCAGGTGAGCAACATTTCTTTAAATGAGGCAATGGCAGATTGGAGGTTATTAGCACCCCTGGTGTTTGGGATCAGATATGTCTGTTCTGTGTTCTTGGGGAACATTATTTATTGTTACCATAGTTTTGTGCTTCCATTTCCTCCTCTGTTAAGTGAGAATTATAAAATCTCCTTTGGGTTTGATGTAGGAATAGATCTCTTAAATTTTCTGAAGCATGGCCTGGGGAGACAGCTCAGTGGGTACAATGATTGCCTTGAAAGCGTGGTGACATGAGTTGGATCTCAGAACCTGCACTTAAAAAGGCTACGAGAGCTAGGGAGATGAAGACAGGCTGATCTGTAAGGGCTACTTGCCAGCTGTCCTGGTCTACTTGGGAAGCTCCTCTGGCTTCCACACAGACCTGTACACCAGTGTGTATGTACCTGCAGACACACGCCTTTATACAGAATTACATGGGAATATCCAGTCTTTTTGATGAAATTCTGATAAAAATTACCCTTTTCATGTTTCTTTTCAATGAATTTGAATGTACGAAATTCACTGGTCTGACACAAGCCTGAAGTCCCTCCCCACATTACCTCTTCCATCAGTGGCGTATCCTGGGCCGTGAGGACAGAGCTTTTTGTACTGCGCAGTTCCGGGGAGTGGGCAGAGCTCACACTGGTGGCCCCAGCCTCGCCCACCATCACAGCAGCACTCGGACTTTGTGACCAGATTGCGGCTACTGGAGGCCATTTGACACATTGTCTGCAATACCTCTGCGAAGCACAGCCCCTGCCGGTTGTCTGGAGTGGAGCATGAGTGAGACAAGAGTCAAGGCCGGGAACAGCTTGGTTTTCAGTGCACAATCGCGCCCTCCTTCTCAGCTTCAAAACTCCAAGAGTTCTTCTTATGCAAGCAGTCTACACTTACTATAAAATGTTGTTGACATCACACAGTTATAGTGCTTATACTATAAATTGATTGTTAAACTCAACAAAGCTATTCAATAGGGATTTATTCTTTTCAATTCAATGAGGGTAATGACTCAATTAGGAGCCCTAGCTCCACGGAACCCAAAAGGAAGAAACACCAAATGAATTTCTTTCCTTTTAGATAAAATAATGACAGGTAGGAATTGAAAAATAAATTCAAGACTGTGATGGACATGGTAATCATTTTCTACACTGTAGAGACTTAGTGCATTATAGGCGGTATATTAATGTTAAGGGGGGCTTCTGTGACATAAGCATGGAGTAAAACCTTCAGCATGGGTTTTATAAGCTAACCTGTCTAGTGACATTCTGCTCACTAATATGAGCAGAAAACAGCATTTTCTTTATAGGGTGCTTTTGCTATTTCTTCAAAGACAAATGACCAGTAAAGATTTAGATTGGAGACAAGAGGAAATAAAATGCATTGTCTTGAGTTTGTAAAAATCTTTCTAGGACAGGAAGCAACATGCTGCTGCACATCTGATGCTTGGCTCTTTATCTGGTTGCTGTAAGTTTGACCACACCCTACTTATACAGCTGCCGTCATTCACTGCACCAGCAACAGCATTTACACCTCGGCACCGGTTTACTGTGCCATAGTGCCCATGAGGTTTGTATTTCCCGCTAGAAAAATTTTGTAAAGCATTTCTTTTCTAGGCCATAATACAAAAATTAACCCCCCACCGATTGCACTTTTGAAATGTGGCATTTGCTTTGCGTTAATATTGTCAGAGCTTACCTCACACTGAAAATATTTTCTTTCTGGAATGAAATCATATCCTGACGTAAGTCTTCCTAAAGTCACATTTTCCACAGAGATTAATTAATCTTAATTTTGGAAGGACTATTTCAGGTTGTTATTTACATTACATGAGCATGTGAGGCATAGGCATCAATACATCACGTTAATAGATGTATACCTCTGGGCAAAAGCACGTAGAGTACTGGGCTGATGTAAGGTCTGGTCAACAGACAAGAATGAGTGTGTGGAGCTGTTCTGTGATGACATCATAAGCATGTTTTACTCACTAAGGAAAATATTCATATACTCACTTACCAAGGCATTCGGTGCCTGAGGAACTTGACTGAAACCCTTCGTTGCACTCACATCTGTAGCTTCCAATGATGTTAACACAACGTCCATTTTCACAGATGCCTGGCCTGGTCCTGCATTCATTTTCATCTTCATGGATAAAAAAATGTGTAACGAGCAGCTTGAAAAATTATACTTTCCTGTGTTCTAGTAGTTATATCTGATTTAAAATTCTTTGACAAAATACCAATAAGGTGGAATTAAATCAGTTACATGACTATTGCTCTCATTGTACCTCACCCATCCAGGGGTTTCCATTTGTTAAGTTTCCTTCTTGACCCTATCCCTGTTGAAGAGGAATGGCGTCCTCACAGAAACAAAGCATAGCCCTTCCCCAAGACATTCTACACTGCCAGGAGAGGAAGAATTCTTTGGAAGAGGGGGGCCAACTTCTGAAATGGGAAGAAAATGCTGAGGTTAGAGAGATGGTCCACGGAGATGATGGAATTAGAGATGAGGGCTTTGGGTGAAATCATAGGGTCAACAGAGGCCTCTAAGGGCAAGTCACAGGAAAGACAACTTAGACAACAGAAACTTTTTGCTTGGTGACAGGTAAGTAACAAGAAAAAAAACAAACCCTTATTTATTAAAATTCCCAATATCCTTACTGGGTGTGTATGACAATTTTGATAAATTGTCCTTTTCTTTTATACGTATTTTAGGTTTTTAGTCTTCAGGGCTCTGACATCTTTTTCGTGTTATCTTTTTTATTTACATTTGCCTTGAATATCTTTCTCCATCTCTTTATTTTCAAACTATCCTCTCACCCTTTGATTTAGATATGTTTCCTACAAAAAGCATTTAGACGAAGTTAAAAAGAATCTAAAAAATGCATTTATCTTTTAACTAGCAATTTAAACTATTTAAATTATTTGCTTACTTTTTCTTTTTTTGAAAAGGGGTTTTATTTATAAACATATTGTGGATACCGGTCTTCCACTATTGATTCATTCTATATCCACATTTCTAATTATGTTTTGCATGCAGACATGTGTGTGTATGTTCATGTGTGTGTATGCGCAATTGTGTGTGCATGTGTATATGTGCATGTTTGTGTGCAGGTGCACACGAAGGCTGGGTTTACCGTGCTATCTTCCTCTCTCATGCTCCACTTTATTCTAGGTCTTTCCACATTGTAACCATGGCCCCAAGCTGCATGATTTCTAAACAGCCACATCAACGGCATCACTACTTCTCCGGCTTCTTCCTCCTTAAAATGCACTACTTACAAGGCAACCAGAGTGCTCTAAAAGAGCCAATTAGAGGACAACAATGCTGGCATCTAATTGAGATTTTACTATCTGTTCAGCTCTCTCCTAAGTGAGCCATGACAACAATCCTATGAGGTAAGTGTCCTCACGATTACCATTTGTTTTAGCACAAGGAATCTGAGACACAGTTAATGTGCCTTACACGGGGTTACAGGCTGGCCAAGTGCTTGCAGCTAGGTTTTTTACGTTCATGGCACATCCCCGGCCTTACAAAGCACTCTGCCTTCAGGCTCTTGCCACGAAGCCTGACTCTACCATGATTGCCATCCACTTGCCTATGCTCTGCGCTGCCTTTGTGCAATGCTGCCCTTCACGGCTGCCACAGGAACCACGCTGTTAGCAACATTTCTTTTTTTTTTCCATTCTAAGTCACAGCTCCCAGAGGTCACTTCATTAAACCCTGAGGCACACTCTGAAGTATCTCCTACCCAATTGCAAAACCTTATTTTCCTTAAAAGGCAGAATTACCACTGTATGGCATTACTACGGCCCTTTGCTTTTTTTATTTGTTCAGGCCTCATTTTCCCAAGCCAGGGAAGGAGGTGAGGGATTTGTCCTCAAATGAAACCAGTTTATTCTGTACTGCCAGGACCACAAACATGGCGAATGTTTCATAAATATAATTAAACTAATGGAGGACTCTTGTGTGAGGGTTTTCATGAGGCAGTGTGCTCTTTCTGATGGAGACTTAAATCTTTTTTCCTAAGAATTTCTCTAAAATACTCAAATATACTCCAACCCTTTTTTTGTTTACTTTTTTTGAAAGGGGGTTTTATTTATAAACATATTGTGGATACCTGTCTTCCACTATTGATTCATTCTATATCCACATTTCTAATTATGTTTTGCATGCAGGCATGTGTGTGCATGTTCATGTGTGTGTATGTGCACTTGTGTGTGTGCATGTGTATATGTGCATGTTTGTGTGCAGGTGCACATGAAGGCTGGGGTTTACCATGCTATCTTCCTCTCTCATGCTCCACTTTAGTTTTTGAGACAGGGTCTCTCACTGGCTTTCACCATTTGGTTAGTCTGGCTAGTCAGCAAGTCCCAGGAAGCCTGTTTTCCCCTCTCTAGTGCTGGGTAACAGGTGTCCACTGCTGTGGGCTGGACTCGGGTCCTCATGGTTGCACAGTAAGCACCTCACCTTTAGACATCTCCCAGCCCCTCATTCCTACTCTGCTACTTCTGAAGAGATTTTATCTCCTGTGACAGGTGCATTTTTTTTTCTGACCTCTGCTAGGTCGTCATTATACTGTCCTTTCTTCCACATTTCAAAAGCTTTAAAACCAGTTGGGTGTTTATTTAACGATCTTTCTCACAGATTCTTACAGGAGAGTTTTCTAAATCTTTCTTCCTTGCAATTGTCTTGAGTTTATTCCTTATCTTCCTTCTTTCCCCATCTTCCCCTCTTCCCTGCACACATCTTTTGCATGTTTGTGTGAATCCTTCGGCTTTGAACACTTTCCTTCTGTTTAGCTATTTGTTGGAAGAGTAGCCCGGCAGGCCACTAGGGTAAAGCAGGCATAATGTATGGTTTCAACTAACATTTATATATATATATGAACATCTTCAATAAATCTGTCATGCTTTCTGTCCCTGGGGAAATTTTCTTGGACTCTGACATCATGCATGTACATTTTCACTTTTTAAATGACTTTCTTGTCCATCCTGAATTTTATAAACTCTTTATTTTTGTAATATTTCATTATTTGTGTGGGATGTCTAGTTGTGAAATCATACTGCACACATCAAATGGACTTGTCCACAGCATTTCATAACAAAAAGCTTGAGGATCAGACAAACTTTCAAACCTGCTTCTCACGAGGTAACCCTGGCCTGGCTTTGAACTCGCAAACCCCAAGAGCTGGTGTCACAAGATTGAGCCACTCTGCCTGGCCTCAGGGCTTGCATAACTTTTGTTGTGCATTTTGAAAAGAAAATGTACAGATACAAAATGATGCCCATCCATGGGATCAGCACTTCCCCTTCCACCCCTTCACCCCGTCATGCACACTGGTTCTTACTGTACACCACAGAGGAACCAAGGGACCAAGAACTAACCCCTTTTGGAGTTACCCAGCTCATCTACACCAGTTTTGATGAGAAACTTCTTCATTCTAACTTATACCTCTGTTCCCCAAGACACAGATAAATGTATTGGCATTACAATGAGAAAGTCTACTAGTTACAGACAATAGAAAACTTCAGCGTAAGTGAGGCAAAACCTACTACTTAGCACCTTAGCTAGATAAACGTAGACTAAGAATTTATACTCTGATTTAAAACAAATGAAAAGGTGTCTTAGGTGCAGTAATCAGGACAGCTATTTCCTCCTTTCCACACAGGGTAGAATTTTGTTCCCTGTTTCATTTGGGGAACATATGCTTTGACTGACAAGCCTAGGTTAATCCCCAGAATCAACAGGCATTAGATAAACAGTGATTGCGAAACAGCCACTGTGTAATTAACCTCCTGAGATAGGACTTAAACAAACAAACAAACAAACAAACCGACAAGCTGACTCTCCTTAAATGAGGTTTGTTAAGTCACCGGGCACGCCGTGCTGGAGTGTGGACATTGAATGTCCTCTTAACGGCTGATATGCTTAAGCTTGGCCACCAGACGGTCCCACTGGGAGATGTGGGATCTTGAGGACATAGGGCATAATGTGCCAGGGCCGCTGCAGACTTGTCCCTCAAGGGGACTATGGGACCCTGACCCCAGCCCCGACCCCAGCACCAGCCCCAGCCCCTCTTTGGCTTTCTTGTTGTGGAGTGAGTGCTTTTCCTCTGTGATGCAATGCCTGGACGTAACTACAAAGCATGGGGCCCCTGGTCACAGGCTAGAACATCCATGCATGTGAGCCAAAACAACCCTTTTCTTTGTACACCTTCTCAAGCATTCTGTTGCAAAGGACAAATATGTTTAAAATTTAGGCAGAGTAATGGGGTGCTGCATTTTTAAGGTTTATGCTATGCATGTGATTTAGGAATTCACTTTCGCCAAGGGTCAAGGTTTTCAGATAAAGAAAAAAAATCCCTCTACATTAGTAACCTCTAATTTAAGTATCTTTCTCGGTGGTTAACTCCTGCTGTGAACTGTGATTTCTCTTTTTAAAACTTTTCCTATGCATTCACTTGCTTGCATATGTATCTAGAGAAAACATGATTATTACTTGCATTTTCCTACAAAATGACATGTTAATTTATATGGCTTTACTCCATATGTTCTTAGTTATTCCTGAATCATTATGCACATACATTTATCATACTCACTTTAACAGCTATGCGTCTTCTAGCAGGAATAAGCCACCATGTATTTATCTATGTGTGTATTTATAATGGGTATTTTGGTTTCATTCATTTATTTATTTTTCGTTAGTACAAACAGCATAATGCTATATGTCCTGTATTTCTTTTCCTGTGGTAGCTTCATTTTTTAAAAAAATGAGCTTTGCAGAGGTATAATTTGCATGCCATAAAATTTGTAAGTGTACAGTTCAATGGTTTTTGGTCAGTTACGGGCTCAAACAGCTGTCACCACAATATAGTCTTAGAACATTTCCATCCCCTGAAGGCATCCCTGGTGTCTATTTATAGCCTCTCTCTGTTCTAACTTTCAGCAGCAGACAACTGTGCATCACTTCGTTTTTAAGAAATCATATTCTTTATTTTGGTATTCTTTTGGCAGAAATAGGAAATTATAATAATTGTTGTTTCTTTAAAAAGACATCGGTTTCCCTAGGTAGTGGAGGTTGGTAAGAGGGTAGCAGGTTCTCAGTCAAACAGTCCCTGTTCTCAGGGAGGAGAAAGCCCCCACAGTGGGCTCCGGTGAGGTGATAGACAGCACTTTATAAGAAAAGGGACACAGATAATGACTGTGGAAGTTGCATGAGGCAAGACTGGCAGGTGCTATGAAGTTATAACTCAACCTCATCTCTTTAAAAATGAATACACTGAAACTCAAACATGTTGAGCAATGGGGAAAAGTTAATAATGGTGCTAAACTGCTCCTCAGCTATCTCCTCACTCACAGGAAGGTACAAAAGTGAGACCATTAACCTCAAAATGTCATTTAGTAAAACGAGTAGAGGTACTTTGTGGACATTTTCCACACGGCAAAGTTTGGTGTTTTAGACTCACAGAAGCTCACACATAACAAAAGGCCTCAATTCTCAGCAGGGTAAACCACCACTACATGATCCAGAGACTCCCTTGCTGCCCTGGACCCTGAGATGATGAATAATGCTAGCCTCTGCACTACCTGGAAAAGAGCGTGCCCATCTGGGATCAGTGTTAGATCTGGCTTGGAGCAAGAGTGTTGCTCAAACAGAGACCTGGGCTCGGAACTTACCTACACAGCCTTCTCCATCAGGCCTGCGGGCCATGCCAGGAGGGCAGATGCACATGAACGTGCCGATCAGATTCTTACACATCATGCCTCTAGATTCACAGTCATGTAGCCCTTCAGCACATTCATCCAGATCTGCAAAAACATGTATTAAAGTATGTATCAAGAGGGGAAAAAAAACCCAGTAAAATTAGCACATTCCATTTAGCGGGCTACACACTGGCAATTTTCAGTAACATTGCTGGTCTTCTGACCCTTGCCATGCTATGACAGAGGACGAGGATGCTCAGTCTCCCAAACAGCTGCCTCTAGCCCAGATGTATAGCACTTTCAGGATTGGTCCTTACAGTGAGTCCAGGGGAGGGTAACCTTTGTTTTAGTAAGGGCGTATGACAGCAGTGGGGTGCTGGAGCCGCCTCATCTATACACTTTATCTAGGTCCTGTTATCCAGATGAAAAATTCTACCACAAAAGCTGCTGTGTTTCCTTCTGTAAAGCTCTGGGAGAAAAAGTGCTCAGAAGACAATGATCGAAGCAGGACACGCTCCAACGAGGCAAGCCAAGCTGCAGCTCTCCAGCTGCCCTCGGCCTTACCTTTACACATCTTCTGGTCGTCCCTGAGGGCGTAGCCAACCGGGCATGTGCATTCGTAAGATCCAAAAGTGTTCATGCAGCGGAAGGCACACAGCAGTGGGTTCTGGGCACATTCATTGATATCTGATCAAGGAAAGGGGCATGTTTTCAATATATATAGTACATCAGCATGAGACAAGTTATATTTCTCCTCGTATTTCTTAAAAAAAAAATACTTATGGCTTTACTGGCAAATCCCATAGGAAGCAACAGGGTAATCAAACTTACGCTGGTGGATAAAGTACAGTAAGTTGTCCTTCTCCAAGTTAACGGCTATATGCTGGAGAAATTACAAAAGCTACGTGGAGTTTTAGTGATAATTAAAAACTAGGTGCTAGGAACTTGCAAGGACTATCATTAATCACCATATTGGTTGCCCCCCACCCCTTTCCCCTTCTCCTGCTGTGCCCTGCAGCTGAGCATTTTCCCAGCACTGGCAGCCCACTAGCTAAAACTGAACTTCCTGTCCCAGGATATTAGGGGACGCAATCTTGAGGTCATCACGGTGCTAAAGAGTGAATGGAATTCTGGAAAGGAGCGCCAGAAATGAGAAATGGTACAAATTTCTTCCTGTCCATGCACTTAGCCTAGCTGCCGACTGAACTGTGCAGGTTCCAAGGGTGGAGCTGAAGCCTGAGCCTTCCCAGGCCCTGCCGGGCTGCTGTCTGCACCTACACAAGCTAACACTGCTAGGACAAAAAATGTTAGCGTCCTTCAGTGTAACGTAATGACTCCAGAATGTATATACCAATATCCAGAGAATAAACTGAAGATTAACCAATATACTGAAATGCCACAAAAATGTAGAAAATGTGATTGAATCCTAAAGAAAGGAAAAGACAAATAACAGATGCCAGCCCTGAGTCACTCAGTGCTGCTGTCAAGAGACAAGAGAGTAGGTAGAAAAGCCACTGCAGCTCCTTGATGGTGTCAAGACAAATGTACATGATGACTGTAGATAGCAGAATAACACAGTGAGCAAAGATAAAAATAGCTTTCAAAGGCCTGTATATCAAAGGAATACAACAGGTAATTCCCAAGACAGGATGACGTGCCTTCACAGTTCATCATGGGCCCCGGCTCAAAGCCTTCATTGCAATTGCATTCAAAACTTCCAATCACATTGGTGCATGTGCCATTCCCACAGGGATTGCCGATAGAACACTCATCAGTGTCTGAAAAACAAGAGTAAGCCATGAAGAGACCCCCACACATGTCGAGGATCTGCAAAGGATATAGTGACCCTCCCCCCCCAACACCCCTTCCCCTTGGCCTTGGCAGATCAGAGGACCTGAAGGTTCTCTGTGCAAGGATCTGACTCCCAGATGGTAATGCTTTCTGCCATGGTCACATATCCAGGGGCTGTGTGTGGACATCTGCTTTAAGAAGTGTGCAAAGACATAAAATAAAATGGACAATTCGACTCATTTTCCTTGTTTGCTTGTTTTTAATGCTTGGGACCAAATCCAGGCCCTGTGCATGCAAAACAAATATAATATATCATTGAATTACATCCCAAGGCCTTAGAGTTTGTAAAATTTGGCTAAAGACAGATACTATGAAACTCCATCTTTATATGAACCAAGTTGCACGGGAAAATGTAGGAGAAGTAGGGATATTGTTACTAGTTCATCTTAGTTTTCTAAATCTCAACACCACCACCACGGCTACCTGAGGGGTTCTTGGTCCAAAAGAAGAATAAGACAGGAAATCAAATGAATACTCACCTACACACCGGACTCCAGTGTAATCCAGGTTGTAGCCCATTGGACACTCACATCGGAAAGATCCATCAGTGTTGATACATTGACCATTGGAGCAAATGCCTGGGCTCTCAAGACACTCATTGACATCTAAAGTGTAAAACTGCCCATGAGCTACTTCATAGAAAAAGATATGCTAATATATGCACATGTACTAAACACACATCTAACATGAATGGAACATACATATTTCTTTTATCAGAAGAACAGATATTTAACATATCAGTATAGTCATATGATACAAACATATGTTTCATAAACTATTACACAGATCCTTTAAATATAATACACTGTAAGATCTACTAAAACTAGCAAGATTTATAAAATGAAAGGCTCATCTGTTTGTACAAAATGTGACAGGAGGAATAAACTGTGTCAAAGCCTACCTTCACGTGTATCATGAAGACTAGGGACTGTTCCGTGGCCATATGGACACAGATCCTGGAATGCAACTGCAGAGAGACAGATTCTCCATTACTGAAGAGCTTCATTTTAAGAACCAATTCACACTGTACATCTTTAACAAGCCCTCCCCCGCCCCCCCGTTTTTTCTTGTCTGTTGTCTGAAACGTGCCTTGTAGACCAGGCTGGACTTGCACTCACAGACTGGCCTGCTTTCTGCCTCCTGAGTACTTGGGAGTAAAGGCATGCACCAATGCATCTGGCTGTAGTTTTCTTTAAAACCAACAGTGAGCATACTCAGCCAAGACCATCTAAGCTATTACTAGTAGTGTTCCCCACCAACCTGGGGACTCTCGTTCTGTCTAACATGAGGAAGTCCAAAAACTTCCTTGTCCTTTATACCCAGAAACCACTCCTAAGCCAGCGGCCCTCCCCAGGTTGATCTTGCTGGGAATTACTCCGTAATTCACTGGTGCTGATGGATCCTTGGGAAGTTGTAGGGCTACTGTGCTGATTTCATTTCTGAGAATGTATGTAATATTCTGAGAACCACAGACCATGAAATTAGACCAACATAGGATTTTACTTATCTGTGTCTTTCTTTTGGATAGTAGGGAGAGAACTCTGGCCTTGCAGGTGTTAGACCTATGCTCAATTGCCAAGCTACTCTTCAGCACTTCCAACTTGGGACTTGTGAAGCTATGTAGAGTTTAATTTCTACCCCCTTCTTGCATCTTCTGTCCCCTACCTCTGCAGTTTAGTCTTTAGGAGGCAGGTGGTACCAACGTTTTAGAAGGAAAAGTAAGTGGGAGGTCTCGGTGTATACACGCTCTGTGTCATAAATGCTGGTGGAGGTCTCACCAAGCCGCTGCTCCCAGAACCACTGATACAGCTGTACACAAAGGTACAATAACTTCACCTCCCACATAGTCACAACACTAAGCTCTCTCTGCCCATTCCTCTCACCTTCATCATCTTTGGGGCACAGCTCACATGGGTCCCCCCAGCCCTCGCCTGGCATCTTGCTGCAACAGCATTTTGCTTTGGTGGTGTTGAAGGCTTTGGGCACAGAACACTTGCCATTTTCAAAGTTGGTGAAGCAGAAGCTCTGGCGGGTATCTAGGCAGGAAAGCAAACGACACAGCTCCTCACTGCTCTTTAAACAGATGGGACACTGTGGGTACAACTGGTTCTGACTCAACATTTCTCAGGGGAGGACACAAGGTACATGCTACACTGAGGGTTAAGAGACAGGCCTGAACATTCTTCATGGCTCACTTTCATTTGCTAGTTAAAATTGACCTGCGTATAAAACATTATTATATCTAAAATATTTTAATGATGTGTTTAGGGATTTGTAAAATCAGCCTCATTTGGGAAAATATTCCCACAGTCTCCCCGCTTTCACTGTCACATTAAAGCTGTACAAAAACAATGAGTTTAACTTTAAGTAAATTAAATTATGCCCAAGGCAACTCATGTACTGATAAATAACAACCCATGCCAGCAAGCAAATGAAAAAGCCAAACCGAGACAATTTTTCCTTTCAGCATAAAAATCTAAACACATGTATTAATGTTAACAGAATGATCTAAGAGCTGCCCTGTCTGAGACGCTCTTGAGAAGAACTGTGGATGGTCCGTTACTGACAGACAACATTTTGTCCTAATAAAGCCCTGGCACGGTGGAGAGAGATGATGACAGAGGGGTCAGCCCACAGCTTACCAAAGCATCTCCGCCCATTATCAGACAAGACAAAGCCAGGGGGGCAGAGGCACTGGAATCCTCCTGGGGTGTTGGTGCAGGAACCAAAAAGGCAGATGTTGGGGTCTTCATCACACTCATTTATATCTACAGAACAGTGGGAGTTTGTTAAACAATATTCTGCTCCACAGAAGAAAATATCTACGTGCCCATACTGCAACAGTCGTCAATTAGAGGGTATTTAACAATAGAACTAGGGATGGCACTGTGTACATACAAGACTTTTTAAGGTAAACTAGTGCGTTAAAAGGTGACAGATTACATCCAGTTTCAGCCGGCCTCATGCTAGAGCTTCCCATGTCTACCTATAGGTCCTGACACTTTGTCACTAGGAATGGGACTTCACTGCCTACCTGACACAACCAATTTACATGCCTCACAGACTCAAGAACTCAAATGGCTTGTACCCCATGGAGCCCCCCCCCACAAAAAAAGAACACATCTCTTGGAAATCCAACAGGGGATGCCTCTGGCTTTTTCTGTGCTTATTCACAAGCAGTGTGTAGCTGCCTGTTCCACTCCTCAGTACCTTCTACACTCTGTTGGTAACCACCCAGTGACTGTACTCCTCACCACCAGCTTGTGCATCTTTTCTCTGTTCCGTTCACACTGCCACCAAGGGTTCCCTCCTAAACACACAACTATTTATAGTGGGTGATTCATGTCAATGGAATTAGGACTCCCGCAGACCATGAAAGTACCATTTCTCAGATCCTGTAATGATTCTTTAAAATAAGGAAGCCTTCTCAGTGATTTTCAGTCTTTTGTGTGATTTGAGGGGGATGCTTATCTAATAGAGTCTTTCATTCAAGAGACTAAGTGTGTACATACATACACACATACCACATGGCCAAATATACCACCTGCTATACATGCATACAGGTCATACACATACCATATACTACACACACACACACCACATGTACACTGCACATACAGATCTCTCACATGCATCACTTCCACACACATGGACTACACACATGTACATGCACACACACCACACCACAACACATGTAAGTACACACATGCTACTGTGGTCACTATTGCTAGTTTTAAAGAAAGGGATTGCTGGACTATGGGATTTCTTTGTTACTTTGTTGTAAATTCATTTACGTATACACACAGAGAGATAAAAATTCCTCTCCTATGCTCCCAAAACAAAACTAAAAAAAAAAAAAAGGCAGAGACATTCTTTAACTCTCAAACTTTTTACCAAATTGATTCAACTATGTTTGTGATTATTTTGGCTAGTCAAATTAAAATCCAATCTTATAGTAAACCATATATACTAACCAGAATGACTAGGGATACCGATAATATCTAAAGACATGGTCTGACATTAATCCAGTTCTATGGAGTCAACAGCCCTTTTCACTTTGTAAATGCCCTGAAGATGGACAGCAGAGCTATTTATCTGTAGCATCTTGCCAAGGGAGGCAGAATAAAAACCTCAGAGACAAACATATCATTTGCAACCCTTCCTTGTTAGCGAAGCCACACTTAGATGCCGCTGCTTCCAATGTCAGCCATGCTGTAAAAACAGTTCACAAAAAGTGTAACAGAGTGGGCTGTACAGAGGTCACCCTCATCTGGCCTGCTGGGCACTCTGAGTCCCCAGTTTGAGGATGAGCAGTGTTCTCCGGTGCTGGCAGCTTCATCAGGAGACACCAACCATGACAAAGGTGTTAATATTTTCTATTTTTATATAAGTAATGCCTTCCCAAGAGGGGAAATGTCAAGAGAACCGTCACGGTTTCTGCTTCATATTTTCAGGAGCCTGGACACCTTCAAGAGCTATTTTTAAATCATGTGCCAAAGATTACATTGTAGACATTTTTAAAAGTCAATGGATAGTCTATTGACTTTTAGAACACAGATATGGAGTATAATGAAAAGCCCTTGGCTAGCAGTGAGATTTCTGTTGATGAGAACAAGCCCACACCCCAAAGCTGCCAACAGTCTACAACCCAGCCATTTCTGACCATTCAATAAAATAGAGGCAGACAGCTATGTTTAACTCCTGGGCCCAGCATGCACACGGTGGCTGGGGTTGATGTTTCCACAGAGCCTGTAGTAAGCTGCACGCCTCCGTGACCTCACCAATGAATTCGAGCCTCACCAATGCAGTTCTCGCTTTTCACTTCGTATCCAGGGGGACAGATGCACCTGAAGGATCCCTCCAAATTCTGACAGGTCCCAGGAGAACAAGAGCCAGGAAGCGCAACACACTCATTAGTGTCTTTGGAGAGAAAGAAAACAAAAGATGTAATCCAAACACAAGGCACTCATTGCAGACTTAGCTGTTTGCTGAATTACAGTAACATAGATTCCACTCGGGCCCTCTGATCTGCTGGGTCACCATGGACAAAGATACCCTGTCACTCTACTGGTATCATGGATGCTTCTTAGGAGGGAGGCTGTCAGTTCTCTTCATCTGTCTCATTTGCTTTTATTGAGATACAGCCTCAAGCACTGTCCTGATTAAAAACTCCCCCTGCGATGCATTACCAATGGGTGGTTAAAATCTTAGCCTGAAAAGTCCCCGACACAGCTCATGGTAGTCATGTGATCTGATGATGAAATGTGGGTGAGCTCCCTGTGCCTGTTGGGTTCATACTGTTGCTTTTGGAACAAAAGCGCCATCCAGATGAGTGGCTGTTTGGTTTCTTACCGATACAGTTTTTGCCGTCGGGAGTGAGTTCGTAACCCTCATTGCACAGACACTTGAAGGAGCCGATTTCGTTGAAGCACCGTCCATTTCTGCACACCTGGCCAAAAAATGAGCTGCACTCATCTATGTCTGTAAAGGAGAGGAGTCAGCGTTTCAGAGGGAGCTTCTACACAGCACTGTTTCACCAGCTAAAACTTGAAAACAAAGCTCGACACTGTGCTTCAGTCACAGAAAAGAAAACAGCACACAACCATGAGGACTGAGTCACTAACAGGGGCACATAGGGACTCTTCATTTCTCAAGGGCATGAGCTACCACTTACGAATTTATAAACAGGTAATGTTTGAAGGTTTAAGGTCAATCTTTCCTTTTTTTTTTTTCCCCAGTTGAAAAGTATTTCTCCTTGAAGAGGACTATGGGATGTAATTTGACTGAATAATTTGCGGGTCCTTTACCTGGATGTAAGGATCCCATTCAAATGACAAAGGGGAACACACCAGTGTCACCTTCTTACTTGTATTTACTACACCTCCTTGGGGAAACCTCTCATGCTTTAGTTCCCACGGTCCTATTTGTGTGAGGCGAAAGCCAAACTCTTGTACTGAGCACAGAAGTGGTTTGAGTGCCTTGCTCAAAACCTCCTCACTGTGCATTTGTGTATGTGTGTGTACATATGTATGTATGTGTGTATGTGTGTTTGTTTGTGGAAAGGCATACCAAGATGTGGACACATGTGTGTGGAGAAACAGGCTGGGGCTCAAACGTAAATTAGGAATAAGCTCATATACGTATATGAGGTAACATATATGTCTCTGTCTCACCGAGAGGGGACAGAGAGCCTAAAACTGTAAATCAGTCTTTACAGGCGTCTCAGTGACCTTTCACCCTGATAGACTGGATTTGTGAGGAAGGGCTGGAGACAGTGACTGGCCTTGATATTACAGAGGGCAACAAATGGCTGTAGGCAACTGGAGTGTGCTCAGTGGCCTGGCCTGTCTTGTGGCATGTATGCGAGCTTAACAATAAAAGTCATCTGTGCTCTTGGGTCTTCTCTTTGTTTGAGAATGGTCCATTGCATGGGCATGAAAGAGAAACAAGGACAATCTGACGGAGAAGGCTTACCTAGGCAATCGTTGTTGTGAGTGAGCTCGAAGCCAGGGTAGCACAGACAATTGTAGGACCCGACAGTGTTCTTACACGTCCCGTTTCCACATGGATGGCGCTCACACTCATCGACATCTAGCAAGAAGAACTCAACTTTTAGCTAGAGCCAGTTATTCACCTTTACCACTTTCCTGCCCTCACTACTTCATTATTTAGATTCTCCTCAGGATAGTGCTAGGGACCATTCATATATGTATATATGAATGAATATACATATATATTATATATATGTATAAATGTGGAAAAGGGGAACAAATCAAAATCGCAAACTTACAAAAGAGAAAACAGTTTAATTACTTATTGATATATACAATTCTCAGAAACAGTGGATAGAAGCATGTTGTTGACAGAGATGTTGCAATGAACTAGTTTGCATATCAAATATTAAAGCATTAACACCTCTGTTAAAGAATTTATATATCCTGATTTCATAAGGAGAACTTTAGTCCCCTTAATGAATTAGTGAAATCCAAATAGGAGTTTGTTTAGAATTTAGTCAGAAACTTGCCAAAAATCCCAGTGAGAACAATTAGCAACATTATCCATGACAGGAGACAGTGAAAGGATGGGTATTGGTTCAGGACACCCCCAAACCAAGTTCTCAGTACAAAGGAGATTTATTTGCCCCAGAGGGACAAAGGACAGGGAATAAGAGAGAAAGACTGGAGGAGATAGAGGGTGAGGAAGAAAAGGAAGAGAATGAGGGAGAGGGGAAAAGGTATTTATCCTAGAGGGCGATAAAAAACTGCCTCTGAATAGAGAGGAGACATAGGCAAATTTATAAAGACTTTGAAAGAAAAAAGGAAAAAAAATTTTTCAAAAGGTCTAAAAGGTAAAAGGTCTTAGGGTGAGTTGGTTTGTTTTGTTTGGGCATGTTAATTGGGGCAGCCAAAAGGAGCTTTTGATTGCCGAACTTGAACACTTCCATAGCTGGACCTTGGTAGTCAGCCTCTGGAGGCGGAAGTGGCCAAATAAGGGAATAGACCTTGGCAGCTAGTTTCCGTTAATGTAATCTAACAGCAAGGCAGAAGGGAGAAGGACAAGGCCTGCCAGAGCCATGTTTGTCATGCTTGGACTGCCGAGAGTCCCTTCAAGTCCCATACTCTGGGAGGCTGGCTGCAGAGCCACCATACAAGGAACAGACACAGCTCCTTGGGAAGGAGAGTGGTGTCAAGAGGGCTGAGGCTCGGACTGACTTTTATCATGGAAGAACTGCTCACACAGGGACAGATCTTTCCCATATGAACATCTGAGTCATAAATACCACAGACTGTGTGTATGTGTGTGTGTGTCAGATTATACCCTGTGAGGGACAGTCTCCTGTAAGCAAGCGTTCCTACAAATGCCATGCACATGGCACCAGAGCCTGGAATACCCTTTGCATGAGCACCAGTTAAGAGATTGTCCCTTGTTGCTCTGGGGCAGCCTGAGGTGGGAAGGTACACTCAGGGTCAAATAGGCAAACTGAGGCTTTCCCCACACATGCTCCTCATTGCACAGATATTTCATGAAGGGAACGACCCCACACTATTAAAACCTGATTCTAACGCTCACCTGCCGAGCATCCGGAATCCCCAAAGGTTGGGTACACGGCCCTGGCTTTCCCACCCAGAGAACGTTCTACGTACAAGTGAGTAAGTTTACAATTTAATTTTCCCTCTTTCAATATGAAGCATAGAGAAGAACTCTGGAGAGGCGCAGCCCTGGTGACATCAGAGTTAAGGCATCCTGTGCACTCCTAGTTTCATGACATCCTGCTCACCTGCATTTGGAAACATTGACCAACACTCTCATCCTTAACTAGCCATTGTGCTGGTTACTGGGAAGTTTTGAAGACTCTGGTTCCATTTTGTAACCATTTTAAGAACTAGGAAAACTCCACTTAGCCCTGAATGCGTGTGAATGTATTTCGTGGCACATGATTTGGAGCAAAATGTTGAGAATTACGGAGCAGGGCAACCTACTATGGTGTGCAAATTTTACATCAAAGCCTCCTTAAACTGTTTAGCACGGCAGAGACATGGTAGCTGCTGAGCTCAGGTGATGTCGCCATCATCTGTCCTTAAGCCCCAGCCTCACACCACTCCCTGGTCCAGAACACCCTTACCTGTGCACATGGTCTGGTCTTGAGAAGCCTTAAATCCATTGTTGCAGATGCACTGGTAACTGCCTTGCAGATCAACACACAGGCCGTGACTGCAAACATTAGGAATTTCCAAACATTCATTGCGATCTAAAACAGAAAAAAGAGAGAGAAAGCAAGACACATGTTATGCATATCTGATTTTTATTAAGATTCCTTCGTTTTTCACAGATGCGTTTCTCTAACCTGCTATTAATTATTGTAGACAGGCTGAGAATGAGCCGGAACAATGGCTGAATCAAAATAAGCAAGCCTTTCAAGTGTCCATGCCTCCCTTTTCAGTCATGCAACTTTTGTAGGTTGACTGAGACCTCAAGGATTCTATTTTATACCAGAGGAATCCACTAAAGCAGCCTCTTTTCTCAACAAAATGATCTGGAAGTTGCACTGGGAGCGTTTCAGCATGATGAACAGACTGAGTTAGCCAATTTTTCTGAAATCATCCTTAAGGAGTTTTGTGGTGAGAAAGCAAGGAGCCCTCCGAGGACAGGGCACCCACGGATGGCTGAGGTTGGTGACCGCCAGCCTCTCGCTTACCTACACAGGCCCCGTTGGGAGAGAGTTTGAAGCCGGCCGCACACTCGCAGCGGTAGCTGCCCGGGCTGTTGATGCAGTCTGCATTGCGCTGGCACAGGTTGTCCCCATTGCTGCACTCATCAATGTCTGCAGAGCAATAGGTCCGGGCAAACACGCTTTCACTATTGCTCTGGGACCACATTCACTTCCCCACCTTCCCTGCTCAACTCTTCACTACACAAGAGATGGCACAGACCCAGAAGCCCACCTAAAAGTCGCTTATAAATAGCAAAGTCTTTGGAGGGTGGGCGTTCTGTTTCTCAGAGTACCTTCGCAGACCAAGAGCAGGTCGTTGTAGCTGAAGCCTGTCGGGCACTCGCAGCGGAAACTGCCGATCTGATTAATGCACACACCGTTTGCACAAATGCCTGGAATCTCTTTACATTCATCAATGTCTGAAATGGGATGAATTTGGTATAAGGTATGCAGTTCTGCTAAACATATTTACTACCTTATGTTGAAATGATGCTACATGCAGCCCGAAAGGAAAACGCACTTTGTTCAAGTCAAGTGAAAACTGGCAAAAGCAGCCTCGTGGCTTCTGAAGAACCAGAGACCACAGAGTAGCTAATTTCTCTAAAGGGCTTCGGGAAATCGAAGGTGGTTGGTAAAACGCGGGAAGTGACCTTGAGTGGCAATGAGGCAAGTGACCAAATGACGAGGTTGACATAAAAATATACCAAGAGCTAAAGATGTACTTCTGAAAAGGTTAACTGGCAGTTCAAATAATGTGAGGGGCTGGAGAGGTGGTCCAGTGGGTAGGTGCTTGTCATGTAAGCAGAAGGATGAGACAAGGTGGACATAGCAATGTGCACCTGCAATCCCAGGGCTGAGAGGGGGAGGACCAGGCACGGGGATCGGGGCCTTCCCTGAAGCTCCTGGCCAGCTAAAGGGCCTAGCTGCAAAGGGCCCTTTAGATTCAGCAAGAGACCTTGTCTCAGCAGAGAGTGTGCAAAGGGATGAGGGAAGACCTCAGGTGTCAGCTCCTGGCCTTTATAAATGCACACATGTACATATGCATCCACACACATATGAGACACAAAGCAAGATAGATTATTTAGCCATGTAAGACAATATGGATGACAAGGGAAATTCAAATTTTTGCATGGTATGCATGGACTCTTGAGATTGTCAAGTTATTATCATAACTTAATTGCTAGGCTATGCTGATAGAATATAATACTATTATTATTACTTGATTGATGTCTGTAAGCATGGTTTCTTGGTTAATTAACTAATCACATTAGCCTGGAATCCAGATTATTAGATTTTGTAGTACTGTTATACTGGGACACTTGAGTACAAAATATGACATATATATGCATGTTTACATATGTATATGTACATTCACAAATACAATGGGAACAAACTCACCAACAGCTTTTCCTGTATGGATGTCAAAGGTGAATCCGGGAATATTTCCACATATAGTTTTAAAGTCAGCTATCGAACAGAAACAAAGGCAGGCACTCTTAACATTCACAGGCGCATTTAAAATATCTTTATACCATTATCTTCACCAGCAAGAACATTGTTTTATTATCCACAATCAGTCTTTTAAATTGTAATAATATGCATTTGATAACAATGTCTGCTTCTGCAATGGGACCAGCTAGGCACTCTCTATCAAAATTTCTGTCATAATCTTTTATTTGATCTCATAGCAGAAGGTAAGCAAAATATTTTAAAAAGCAAAATTTCTTTGGCAATAAAATTATTATTTTTTCCTTATGATGCAAAGAGCTTTGATAATGGCTCGATCTGCACTGCTCAGATGGTTCAGGGGTAAGCTCTTACTGAATGAGCTTGACAACATGAGGCGCGGGCCTTTGCTGCCCTGTGACCGCCACACACATGCAAACCAGCATGATACAAACACACACAGAATAAAGACTGAAATCATAATAGAAATACATAATTTAAACAAATTGAGAACCTATGAATTTAAAGAGGCTGTGCTTGCACAAGACACAGATGTATGGAAAAAGTTTTGCAGTGGAGACATAGGCCAGAGATGACCCACTGGATGAAATAGAGACTGTAAGGGTTATTCTTACCTATAACTCACCAAATCAACATAAAGGAACACTGAATGGTTGGAGAAAGATGTCTTAGATGTCTCTTGTGACACATGCATGTCTAACTCTTAAGATTGTAGTAGTAAAAATGCATATGGAATGTGGCTCTAAATGCCATCAGTATGAGGATTTTGTAGTTCTCTTCCATCAGTAAACACAAGAGTTGTTCAATACAATGGTTTCTAGTAGCCTGGCTACTTCTATGTAAATCTATCTATCTATCTATCTATCTATCTATCTATCTATCTATCTATCTATCTATCTATCTATCTTCTTGTTTACCTACCTACTTACCAATCTACCTACCTATTTATTTTGGCTCCTTAGAGCCACATGGAATAGCTCCTGCCACTGTTAATTACCCTATTTTCCACAGAAGGAGTCATCAGAAAGGATAAATCCCCTGCTTGGGTCACACACATAACAGGATTCTGATGTACATGTATACCTTTTTCCTTCAGTGGAATTTGTGCTAGTGAAAAATCCTCCCATGTCAAGCTTGGAGACACGACTCAGTGGCTAGGGGCACTGTCTACTCTTTTGAGTTTAATTCCCAGCACCAACATGGCAGATCACAACCATCTATAACTAGCGTACTTGGAGATTCAATGCCCTCTTCTGGCCTCTGAAGGTACCAGTAACAGAAAAATATAATGGAAAACACCCATGCACATACAATAATGAAATGGTTTTAAGATGTATTGTCATTCTAGTCTCCATTCTGCTCATCCTGCTAAGCCCACCCAGAGGCGAGTGTTTCCCACCTTTGATTCTTGACACAAGCCTCCCAGGTCTTTCCCCCTAGACAGCCCCAGCTTGAGTCCTGATGCAGTTGTGGGCTGGCCTGGGCAGCCAGCCCCCCTTCTAATTTCCCTTTGAGACATGGTGTGTGGGTGTTCAGTTCTGTGTCTGGTGGCCGGACAGTGAGTCTCCCTGTGACCTGTGCTAGCTGTGAGGCAGCTTGGAAATGGACGAGCTGTTTGGTTTGAACCGTGAAGAAAACTGTGTATTGAGTTAGATGAGATTAAAGAAAAAAAAAAAGCTCACCAAGTGACTGTTAATGTAAACCTGGTTATTAAAATAATTATAAAATTAAAAAAAGAGGTATTGTCATGCTTTAAAGGTTCCTTCTGTGACGTGGGATAAGCTACACAAAGAATATTTTCTTTTAAAGATTTATTAATTTGTTTTACACATATGGGTGCTCTATCTGTGGGTCACTTGAATGCCAGAAGAGGGTATCAGATCCCAGTATAGATGCTTATGAACCACCAGGTTGTTGCTCAGAATTTAACTCAGAACCTCTGAAGGAGCAGACAATGCTCTTAGCTGCTGAGCCTTATCTCCAGCCCCCACAAGGAACATAGTAATGCTTTGTTTTATGTATCTCTTTAAATCAAATACTTTGTCTTTTTTGACGTACTTTTCAAGCAAAAGTTTCTTCATCAAATACTTTTTACATAGTTTTCAAGATTTACTTTAAAAAATTATTGAAGTTACTAGCTTTTCAGTGACTTTATACCAAAAAAAAAAAATATACCTTCTACATCAAGCGCAATGACAGTAGTTTCTCAATAAATCCATTTGATGAGTAAACGGATAAATAACTAAGTAAATGGTAGCATTTGATGGTGATTTTATATAGACCAAATCTATAAACTCCAGCAGGGGTGTATCATCGCAAAGATTTGGAGTTTATGCAACATAAGTCTCAGAAGTCAGTTTTTGGCTCCCAAAGTGGGTCATGCCATTTGGGGAAATGGGCCACAGCGTGCGTTTGGATCTCTTTGGAACTGAGCCCCTCTGGCTACAGCACACCCTGTCACCGTCACCATGTCACTGACAAAGTCATAGGCACAGTGGGAGCTGTGGCACTTACCTGTTCCTGGCGTTGGGCACGGCTCACAGGGTTTGTTCCAGGCCTTGCCAACATTGTATGTGCAGCAGCACATCCTCTTTGTCACATTAAAAGGTAACTCGTTTTCACAAGTGGTCCCGTTATAGCTTCGGTAGCAAAAGCTTTTCCTCATGTCTACATGGGGAGAAATTGGTCAGCGAGGCAGCGAGAGCAGTGGCTAACCGACTTGTTCGTGGCCAGCTTTCCTGGGCGACACACTCTGGGAAACATCTGTTATTTTTATCCTTTTTTTTTTTCAGGTGCACATCTTCTGCTTTTAGGCAAGGCATTGTATGGTCAGTTTTTCAGAGACAACAATATTTTTTTGTCCTGTATTTGTCTAGTAAAATAGTCATTCAAATATTCATTAATTAATTTAAATGTCCTCTTGCATACACGGAGGATCAAAAGTATCTAAGATCTGTAACTCCAATGCTTAAACCTGAGATTTACAGAATACATAACTATGTAGGGGGAAGATTAAGAGCTTGAGCTGCAACGGCAGTTCCTAAGTTTCTGAAATACTTCCTCACTCAAAGGGAAGTGCCATGGGTACAGAACCAGCAACTTTGACGGGAGTAGCTAATCTCAGTGATGGCTACTGACCCATGCAGTTGTGACCTCCGTTGACTTGCATGTACTCAGGTGGGCAAATGCAGGTATAATTTCCCAGGGTGTTGTAGCAGGTTCCGGGTCCGCACACACCAGGGTGAGCAAAGCATTCATCGATATCTGCAGTGAGCGGGCAAGAATACCTGTGAATTATGCTTGTTCTCTGAGTTTATGCCATGTAGTTTACCGAACAGAGCACAGGGGTCCCCTAGCTCCATGTTTATAAGATTCAGAAATAAAAATACCCACTCAGGATGTGTTCACATTTACACATCACAGAAACACATGCCTTAAATAAAAGATAAAAAGACTCCCCTTTCTAAAAATACCAAGAATTATAAAAATAGACTAAAGTGGCAAAAATAAAATGAAATAAAATAAACCAAAAATCAGAACAATTTGCCTCATGCCTGTATACATTTGTGGGAATTCACATTCTCTAAGAGGGATTTCTTTGGAGTCTGTTTCTTTTTTTTCCGTATGCTTTTTGAATTAAATTTTAGCAGTAACTTTAAACTGAGTGCGAGCTATGAGAGCCCCCTTTCAAAGCAGAAGCCCCTCACGGGTTCTCAAGGCAGGGAAGCTGCTGGTTGTTTTCCTTATTAAGTCGCATTTCTTTCTGAGGCATTTGCTGACCAGTTCAAAACTAAAGGCTGTGACAGAAGGAACAATGCTCTAGTCTTCTTGTTTGGCTTTACAAACAGCCCCTCATCCCACCAAAGTTACATCGCCAGCCAGAACTTGGAGCGATAATGGTCCCCCTACCCCCAAAATAAAATCACGACTGCTATGTGACATGGGGAGAGAGTCTGCACATTTCAACTTCTTTATGTTCTAGCCAATGTTTAAAAACAATTGACCAACATTAACTTAAGTCTACCTGTTTCTACTTAAAATGATTCTCAATGTTCAGCTGCACCTAACTTTCATATTATAATTCCATTTCAAATTTATATTTCACCAGTCATCTTACTCAAATTTTTTTTTTAGTAAATCTAGGGTCTCAACAGATTCCTCCTTTGGAATTCAGGGAAGGAGGAGACACTGTGGAGGGGAACAGTCCCAGTTTCCCTCACCTTCACAGATGCGCGTTTCCTCGCTGAGGTAGTATCCCTGTGGGCACTCACACTGGAAACTCCCAAAAGTGTTGATACAGTTTCCACCCTGGCAGAGCCCCGGTAACTCCTGACACTCGTCAATGTCTATGAGGAGAAGACAGTCCATTAACAGTAAGTATCACAACCAGAGTCAATAGCGCGGTCTTCAAACATGACGTCTTGTAGGGACCACAGACATCTGTGCCCCTGAAGGAATGCCCTTAGTTGCTGGGTGTATTCTGACTGTGGGTTTCTTGCCGTTGTTGCAGAACTGCTGTTTCTTTAGAAGAGTAATGGGAGCAAGCTGTGGGTGATTTTCTGGGGACAACGTAACAAGGGTTTCTCTGCACAACAACCGAACAACAGATTGCCCGCAATGGATGGTTACTTCTTGGTAAGCCGTGGCCTAACATGTGTGCAGCAGACTGCCCACCTGTAATTCCACCCAAGAATCCTGCTGGAGCTGCCTCACACTGACTCTTGCCCCAGCTTTCTTCTAAACTAAGCTTTTTACCTTCTGAGGGCCTGCGTACGTGGCAACTGGCAATGAGCTTACCTTCTAAGATGATTGTGATGGGGTTTGGCCTAAAGCCTTCACCTCCAGGACACAGGGTATAGTATTCAGCTACAAAACAATGGAAAACAAGAGGTTTGATTCCAGGGGATCCCCGAGGTTGAGACCATCAGCCAACATTCAGCAACTGCCAGGCTCAACTCACACACACCCTTGGGGAATGTCTGTATTTTTCCTTGTGTCCTTTCAAATGCATTTTCACTAATGTATGTCACATTTTTCTCCCTAATATCATTACTTCATCAATGGCAGGCACTGGGATAACAAAAGCCATTTATATTTTAAAGAAAACATTTCCTTTTGGATAATCCATATCACAAATATTTTGCAAGTAAATAAAAAAAACGGCAAAAGTCTATGGTACAAAGGTCTAGTTTTGGTGCAGATCAGAACATATGTTTTTATTTAAAGTGCTCTGTGACTGACTTCAGGATACACTCTACCTATGAACCTGATCTAACAACCTCCAAGAAGAACTGAGAATGGCCTCTATCTGTGATACCGTGGAGAATCGATATAATGACCATTCAGATTGGATTGTGGTTAAAATCAATTTTTAGAGAAACATAACGGCGAAAAGAAAATAGAAAGAAAGGAACTAAAATTCCTTTTCTATAAAAACACTCTTGGTGGATTTCAGCATAACCGTTGACAACAGTCCAAAACCACCCCTCCCACCGCCCACAGTCCAAGAAGACAATAGCAACTTGTCTCTAGATCCCGGAACGGGAGCATTCCCTTCTCCATTTAGCTCCATACTTACTGCTATTTACAGGGGGGCACGTCTCGCAGGGGTTTCCCCAGGCCTTGCCCAGGGAGCAGCAGCAGGAGGAGCGGCTGACGCCCACCCCGACCTCCGTGTTGCAGGACAGACTCCCATCTCCTCGAGGCCCAAACTTCAGGTAACAGTTGCCCACGCGGTTGTCTGCAGAGTGCAAGAATAATGTAAAGTGGTCCCTGCTTTGGAGAGAACTGCTCTGGAAGACAATTTAAGACTGCACACTGACATGGAGGCTACATCCCTCGCCTTCAAATTTAGATTGATTCAACCCTAAGAAATGATGGCTGGCAGCAGTCATGAGAGATCACGAACCGTTTTCTATATATCCGCGGAATAAACAAGACAGGCATTTCTTATCTGGGGGTGCTCTGGACATTTCAAATCGTGTGGAATATAAGAGAACTGGGGCGTAATCTGTGCCATCAGTTTGTGAGGAACTGGAGACACACAAAGACACCTAGGACAGCTTAACTAAGTCTGCAGCAGGCTAACTCTGCTCATTCTGCTCTGCCCTTCCATCTGCATTCTCTGATGGCTTCATCTCAATCTTCACTGCAACATTTGCACACAGTTTGTCAATCTACATCTCTCTAGCGAAAGGATTCAGTTTTCTGAAGACAGCCTTGTCTTTACCGTCACCATCTTGAACCTCTGCTTTAAACAGTACTTTTCCCTTTTCTCTTGAGAACTATCAAGTTCAGAGTTCTTTCTTACCTTTTTTTCTGAGTTCTAAACCTTTCTGCTTATTTCTTTCCTGAGAGTTATTTCCAAGTTATCCTTTCCAGCAGTTAAACTGGATAATCATTCCTCCACTCACAGCTCGGCTTCACTTCTTCCCCAGTCCTGGGGGTTTTCAATCTATGGAAGTTTCCGCTCTCCAGTCTTGCTGGCATTTCTGATATTTTATTCCCATTCCTTTTCTATACCAGTAATAATAAGGCTTGATAACTTTATCTTCAAATGTATCTGGTGAATGACATCACCAGTACCTTTTCCCTTAGCCTGAATTCTAGATATCAGCATCTTTTTTTTTTAACATAGATTATTACAATGTCTTCTTAACTCATATTTCAGCTTCCATCCTTGGCCCAACCCCAGTCTGTTTTTGCCTTTGTAGCCAAAGTAATTCTTCAGAACTGCTTCAGGCCAGGCCGCCCCAAGAGCACTCATCTCAACCAGAGCATTTTCAAAGTCTTTATGGGTCCACAAAGTACCTTTCACTTCGGCTGCACACCCCACAACCATCTGGCTGCATCTCACTGTTATGCTTTGCTCTTTTCATTTGTTTCTGTTGCCAAATCTTCAGTACACAGAACTGAGTTAACTCAAGGTCCCTCCAGGGTTAGGCTTGAATTCATTCAACATCCCTTCCTTTCTCTTTTCCCTTTTCCCCCCCTCTGTTCCTGTTTTTCTTTTCCTCCTGGACCATTCAAATGCCCTGCTAGTAGCTTTTGCATGTGTTCTCATAAAACAGTTATAATGCGCTAATTTAAAATTTAAATAAACCACATTTCTGCCATGTAGCTGAGTTTTAGTGTCTAATCACACTTGCTTTGTGAATAAACTATGCATGATTCTATGATGTCCAAGTGCTTATAATTCTTGTTTGTTTTGAGATTAGTCTGGAGCACTGGCTACATTCTGATATACAATCTTCATGCCTCAGCTTTAAAAAACCTGTACAGCTTACTAAATTGGTTTCTAAATCTATGTCACCACAAATAATACTACAATGAACATCTTATACACATCTATGAAATTCAGTGTGTTAATATCTTTGGCATTTAAACCAGGACAGAAATTTATGGTTCATTTATCCTTCAGAAGTAAAGATCATTGCCCTTTACTGTCTGCATTCAGTGGGTCCTTTTTAATATTTTAAAATAATTTTAAGTAGAGTTTATAGAAGATTAAATCTATCTACATTGAAAAGAATTATTGATTATTTTAGGATTTAGTCATTATTTAGGATTAAGTCATTACTAACTCAAATATCTGCTACCCCCTTGCTTGGTTTTGCACTCAAAATTGTCTTTTGCATTATAAACTTGGAATCATCTAAAGTGTTCCTTAAGGGAACAGGCTGTTTTTCTTTAAATGAGTTATAGCAAATACTTACCATAGTTCATTGACAAGAAAGTTTAAGTATGATTCTACATGATTCCATTTATTTCATTTAGCTTTCACTTACCAACGCAACCGACACCAGTGGGATTGAGCTGAAAGTCAGGCGGGCAGTTACATTCATAGCGACCAGGTGTGTTCACACAGAGGCCATTGACACAGTTTATGGGGTCTGCACACTCATCAATATCTGTGAACATTTAAGATTTCCATGTTAACATCTTTACTTCTATATACAAAGTGCTATTCTAATGAACTGAGTAGATCTTTTCTCCAAGTCATTAAATTTTATTGTGAAGGACTCAGCAAAATGAAAATAAAAATTCATGATAAACTCAGAGTAGGTTCTGTAATGGTGAGGATTTTATGTATGAGTGGCACACGTGTGTATGGTGCATATATCTTTGTGTATGTGTGTGTGTGTGTGCATACATGTATTTGGAGAGTGTAAGGAGACATCAGAATTATACTACATAGGCCTGGCTTGCCTGAAATTCACTATGTAGATCAGAAAGACCTGGAACGCATAGAAAATGATATCTTTAAGAATGCCACTTAATATCTTAATATAGAATCAATAATTAAATGTTGCAATTCTGGGGAAGAAAAAATATCTGCTTTAAAAAAAGATTCTAAGGAATCAACGAGAAGCTCCACAGATTCAGAACCACTGTTCAGCCTGTTCAGAAGCTCACAGAGATGCATAGACCTTGGTTCCAGTTAATTTTGGTATGTGATGTTTTTTATTTGCAAGGTTTGCTTACAATAAATTTTATTTAAAAATTAAGAAAAATGACATGTGTGTAAGAATTCATGTATGTTATACATATGTATGAATGATTGCTAGTTTTGTATTAAATAATGGAGTTGCTTATCTAAACATGAATAAATTCCAGAGTAGAAATTAGATGTACCAAAATGTTCTTTTCTCTTTTTAGAAACATGCACAGATAATTAAAGAAAAATGAGTTTATTTATTTAGCATAGAATACTTATGTCAAGCAACAAGAACACAGTTGATCCTGGCTGTCGGTACCTGTGCAGTTTCCTCCTGTCCTGTCCAGTTCATAACCATCATCACAAATACAGTGAAACATCCCAGGCAAATTGTTACATGTTCCAAAGACACAAATATTTTGGAAGGAGCATTCATCAATATCTGAGGAAAAAAAAAAAAAGTCATCTTCTAGTTTCAAAGATATTTAACTCTCAGAGACTTACAAACAGTAACATTTTTCCTTGTCATTTTTTTTTCTAGATAATAGTATAGTAAGTAAGGCATGTTTCTTGATCAGATAAGATATAAAACAAGTACCATTCGGTTCAATGCTATCTTATACTTTTCCTCCCTTCCGTAGTTCTAGGAACCTAACATGGAGACTGACACATGCTAGGCAAGTGTCCTACTATTGAGCTACACCCTTGATCTGAGTGTCTAATATTATAACTGTTTGGATTACAATATACCCAAACAGGAAGTGCCAGCTAGGCAGTATAAATAGAATACAGAAATTAAATGCAAACCCATCAAATGAGTGAAATTTAAAAAAATCAAAACATATGAAAGAGTCTACCTAACTAGTGTAACCAGCACCCATTTTGTAACTGGAAAAACGAAATATAAAATTACATAACACTAGATATTAAATATATTGGTGAGAAGTATTTAACAGTTTTACATTTTTATTTATTTTATAATCTGACCTGTTACCACAAAATCACTTATACGGTTCCTTATACCATGAAATAACATGGTCCACTACCCATAAATTTCTACATATTTTAATAAACTATCTCTCCCAACAGAGCTGGAGAGACAGCTCGGCAGTTAAGACTGCGTGCTGCTCTTCCAGAGGACCCAAGTTCGATCCCTGGAAGCTATACTGAGTGATTCACATCACCTGCAAATCCAGATCCAGGGATTTGTTACCCTCTTCTGGGTTCCATAGACACCCACATCTGTACCCACATACACTCTGCACTCCACAACACGAATAGTCATGTGATCAAAGATAAAAATCTAAAATATAAATTTCTGCTAAAATCAGCAATTCAGCTTATACAACTATCTCATGAGGCTGGAGCCCAAGGGCAATGCATGTGAAGTTATCTTACATGCACATGAAAACAAAGGCACAATATGGAATAGTAGCAGGGCCTTTGGAAATAATGTGTTTGTAAGCACAAAAGAGGGCGGGCATTGTAATATGTCAATTGCCCAGGACTGAAAGGATTCAGTCCACACATAACATTTTAGGTTACATTAGGAAAGTCATTCTTTTTAAGGAAACAATTCTTTTAAAAATAATTTTTTAAATATTACATTTCCCCAGTACAGTCTGTGTTTGGCTGATACGGATGACCTGTTTGTGTGTCTGTGTGTTGGTGCTTGCCATTTCTTTCATACTGTGGTGGGGAAGGGACTGAAATCTGTTACATTTTATAATCTTTGCCCAATAGCTAGCTTGAGCTTGAGCAGGGAAAGGAGAAGGAAGAGGAGGAGCTCGAGTTAGAGCTGAGGGGGTCACCTTTTTTTCTGTTTGTAGGGTTTGTACAAATGACAAATTTTGTTGAAGCTCAATGGTCTCACAACAAAACTAAATTCTTTTCATTCTTCATTTATATTGTATTTCCTACAGCAGCTTGATGGACAAATTACATAGAATGTGAACTATTATCTCTAACTTGAGAGAAAAATCCTTGGACAAATAGTATAGTAGACACAAATTCCCAATTTTAGGAAAAAGAGATGATGGTTTTTGTTGTTATTGTTTTGGTTTGGTTTGGTTTTTTTACTCTTGAGCAGAGATGAACAAGTCCTTGATGGGTGTATGAACTTCCATTCTCAGATATAGCACACCACAGACAAACATGAACATAAATGCCAGAAACAAGCTACCCCGACTTTCCCACATGTAGGTAAATACAGTTGGCAGAGGCAGGCAACGATAGACCACCATTTAAAAACTGAAGAGGTGTGTCACATGTCATTCATTTACTGATGTGAAAGAAAAGAAATGGTTTTAAAAAGAAGAATAAGAAGGAGAAAGAGGAGAAGCAGAAGCCGAAGGAGGAGGAGAAGCAGAAGCCGAAGGAGGAGGAGAAGCAGAAGCAGGAGGAGAAGAAGCAACAGCCGCCGCCACCACCAAACTTCCAACTGTTCCAACTTGGCCAGAAAAATTTCATAAGAGATGAAAGCCGGCCGTCCTCATTATTCATTCCACAAAATAACTCATGCTTAACCGAGCGGCTTTTATGTGTGCAGCATGTGCTGTGTATTCTGCCTCCAGGTGGAGCGAGTTCCAGCCCCTTCCGTGGTTTCGTTTGCAGCAGCTGATCCAACTGGAAAATGAATTGGATGCCTGGCGACCCACCTTGGCAGGACCTGCTGTCTGAGGCTGGGGTGAAGCCCATCTCACACTCGCAGCGGTAAGCTCCCGGGACATTCAGGCACTGGCCATTTTCACAGAGGTTTATATTTTCCGCACACTCGTCAACGTCTGCAGAGGAAAAAGACATCTCCATTAAGTTCCAGGTTTCACCACACATTTTCTTCCCAAAGAAGCCAGTTTTTCTTTTTTCTTTTTCTTTTTATAGTGGTTGGAGTTGTTCATTAATGCGAAGCAAAGGTTAATCCCATTCACTGGAGATAGGGTGCCTGGCCTGAGACCGAGCTTAAGTTCCACCTGAGCACTCAGCTCCACTACAGATTGATGGGTTCTCTCAGCTCTCCTTCGTACCCATTGAAAAGTCAGTATTAAAGCAATGTTTGTAGATACGACCAAGAGCTCTGGAATTATGTTCATTTATTTGAAAACACAGCAACGCATTTTCCCATTCCTCTGGCGGAAGCATAAGGAAAATTAGAGACACCATTTATAAAGTTTCCTTCCCATCACTAATGTGTGATCAAAATGACACAGGCCAACACTTTTCATAGACGTTCAAGATGGTTCACTTACATCTATGGAGCAGCAAAGGGAAGAAGGGCAGAAATCAGTGTTTAGTGAGCTTAGTAGGGTGGCATTTACCTGGAGAGCAGTTTTCATTGAGTTCACCAGGAAAATCAGAGTTTCCCCTCCCCTTTGGACAGCAACCAGAAGAGCTACAAGGGTCCCACTGAGCCCCATTCTGACTGCAGAGTGTTTGCCGCCAAAACCATCATTTCTCTGACACTACAGCACACACAAAGTCCAGGGAATGCGTAGTAGCCAAAACTTTAAAGACAGGGTGTACCAAATATACACACTCTCTTAAAGGGGGCACCTGCAACTGATGAGTGTACCCTCTGTGTGAATAATTACAGCTTTAGTCTTAGGAGATTAAAGTGTGAATGAACATCAGCTGAGAGGCGCCCAGATTGTAAAGCAAAAAGTAAGTTTCTCGCCTGAAAGGATGACGCGCCAGTCTTAAATATGTGTGCAATGAGAGAACATTTCACCTTTGAGGGGCAGGAGCCAAACAGCAGCCAGCACGTACTGACTCTTACTTGATGGTTGCCTAAGTCCTTTGCTCTTATTATTCCATTTAATCCTTTCTAAAATGGGAGAAACGCTAGAGGAGGAGAATAAGAGACTTTGATGACACATCCTTTTAGGAGACTACTCAACTACTCATCCCGTCTACCAGAGAGGAAGTTCCCCTATTTAGTGGCAAAAGAATGTTGCCGTGGCCACCATCCCTATTTTAAAATGAGAACCGGAAGCCGCAGGGGCTACTCATGTGCTTCGATTCACACCAGGGTAAGCAAAGAGACCTTGTGACCTCGGGTGCCCTATGGAAAGCCTGCATTTTCCTGATCAGTTTCTTTATAAACGAGTAAGATACAATGATAGTCACTACAGCACGTTACTTTAGAATGTCCGCCTGTGCCCTGGGAGCCCTTTCAGGCTTCTGTGTTTAATGGGTGAAGGAGGTGTGTGCTCATTCGTAGGTCAAGTGAAAACACAGAGGCAGTCATGCTAGTCTCCTTCATAGTTTTCTTACAACAGGGACAGTGTGTCTGGTTGTTTGGAGATGGACACACGTGAGCTCACCCGGGCCTGTCACTCACCTGAGCAAGTGAAGCCATCTCCTGTGAAACCCTCCGCACAGGCGCATCGGTAGGAGCCTGGGGTGTTGACACACTGAGCGTTGATGCTGCACTGGTGGGTTCCATTGGAACATTCATCCAGATCTGTGTGGTGAGCGGGCACACAAGGAAGATCAGAAGTGAAGATGGTCCAGTCTAATGCCATGGAAGGTTTTGGCTTGTGGACACTATGAGCCAGACCCAAAGGACTTGGACACTGGCACCAGCTACCGATTCCAAGCATTGCATGGAGTATTTATAAAGACACTTGAGGAAAACTGGAGGCAGAGCTCACTCTGACCTCCACCTATCACGGCTCTCACTACTGGGCCCCTTATCCCTGTAAGAGACTCTACTTAAGATACCACTGGTCTTCACAACAGAGAATTAGCATACAGTTGTAAATTTATTTTATAAGAAGGGAGGGGAGACATGGTTCTTGATCTTGTGGAATTAACAGTCTCTGAGAGAAGATGGATGTCAAATACAGAAAAGATGGAATTATATATCTTTCTATCCACTATGAAGAAGGTTACAGATACAACCTAATTGGGATTACAGGGAACATGACAGGCCCATTGAAGTAGTAATTTTTAAACAACCTCAGACGTCCCAAGTATAAGGAAGCATGACCTCACTGAGTAGAAGGAGAGAAGGGTGTTTCTCATAGAGAAGAGCACACACAGGGCCACCAAAGAGGAAGAGCATGGAACGTGGCATTGACAGCAGTTGGAGAGGCAAAGCACAGTCGCAGGGGCTGGCACAGTGAGAGCTGAAGCTGAAACACTGCTGCAGTGACCTGGAAACCAGGGAAGCTGTGCTTTCTCCCAAACTTAAAGAGTTAAATGTCAATTGTTGAGAAAAGGCTTAAGTTTCTTGCTTTTGCTGTCTGAAGAATAAGTTATAGGAGGACCAGGGGGTGAATATGGGGGGGGGGGTGAAAAGGGAAAGGGAAGAGGGAAAGGGGAGAAGGAAGATGGGGAGGAGAGAATGGGGGGTTGAGGGGGAAGGGGACAGGAGGAGGAGGGGGAAGGAAGTTGAGGTGGGTGAGGAGGTGAGGGGTCAGAGTAGGTAGAGGAGACAGCTTAGGTAAGGAAGTGATTGATGAGGGATGAAGAGGGAAAGGTGCCTCAACCCTATAAAATCTCATCCTGGGGCAGTTTTGGGATAGCTGGCCAGACTGACAGATGGACATGAAGCACATAAGATGGAAACTGAGAGAAAAGCAGCAGGCACATGGGACAAGAAGAATGGGAATGACCACAGGCCTATAAAGCCAGAAGCCTGATGCTCGTGGGAGTGGCTGTCCTGGAAATGAGCTTCCATTAGACTCATAGAAGCTGACATAGGGTGTGACACAGCCAAAATCATTTTTGAAACTGATAATACATACTCTGTAATTGGCTCTAAACATTTAACAAGAATGAAACCCTTGGCTGGATAGGCAAGCTTCACTTAAATTAATTTACATTACTGGTAAGTGATATTAAGGGGTTTTTTTTTTTGTTGTTGTTGTTTAATCCTTACTGTGGGCCCATAAACATTTCCTGAGACATCATGGGGAGGTCAGCTCAGATGGCTTTTCTTTTCTTTCTATTTTAAATTGACCAGGGTAAATTACTACCAGTTGAAAATAATTTTTTATTGTTACAGCATGAGCATATTAAACTGTTCCATGAATGACACCCAGGATATAACCCAGTCCCCTGCCTCAAAGCTACACAGTACTATTAGGCTTCAGCACAAGAGTTATAGAATTTGGGGGAAAAGATTTCCCTGTTCTGTCTTTTACAAGTTAGACTTCTCAAGAAAATTCTCTGCTTTGCCTGTAAGAACAATCCTATCTACTAAGAATTGTCTACTTCCTCCCATCTTAAGGCCATGTAAAAAACCCCTTTGTCTCCTCCATTTATATCACTGGCTTTCAAATCGCACTGATTACTGTATGAAAAGATCAGGAGAACACATCATCTATTTTTCATGTTACAGATGTTTAGATCACTGGCTGCACATCATATACATATATATATGTATATGTATGTATAGGCAGGAATTCTTAGCAAAGATAGATCTGATTTCTGAAAGAATAAAGAATAAATGGGAGGTGAAGAGCATGATCTTGTTAGAATCCATGGGTTAACAAAGCGTGCAATGAGGACCATGAAGAGCACCAGCCCTTCGAGGAGGGTCTTTCTGTTGGCACACTCACCAATACATTTGATGCCATTTCCCACCCAGCCCTCTCTGCAGCTGCACTTGAAGCTTCCAGGAACATTCAGGCACGAGGCGTGCATGTCACAGTTGTGGGCACCAATTTCACACTCGTCCACGTCTGAGACAACAGAGTTAAAAAGGAAAAAAAGGTAAAGCATGAACTAATTAATTCTACTTCCAAGTATGTTTCTGAAAAGACAATTTAGGATAAACATAGGACTGTGGGGAAAACAATAAGAAAAACAACAAAAACAAAAAACCCGCTAACACTGCTTTTGTCTTTAACTCTCTTTTATTCCAGTGAGATGTGAAAAACTTCACAATCATGACCAAACAAGCCCTTCTCTACAAGGACTTGCTAGCCACTTCTTGCTGGAATGAGAAATCGCAGCTGCTGTCCCCTGTGGATATGAGTGGCAGCCCCCAAGTTACAAAGGCCCAGACAAAACTCTGTGGGAAGAATGTGGAGACACACATTTCAAGAGAGATTTTTGAGAAAAACTGTGCTGTTCTTTTCTATTAACATTTATCATATATTTTTCGTGGAGATAAGATTGAGCCTGACTTTAAAAAAATTAAGCCATCCTTCATTTTAAAAGTTATGTGACTCAGTGGTAGAATGCTTGCTTAGCATCATATATGAGTGCCTAAGTTCAATTCCCAGTACTACACACTCAAATCAATACTGTATATATATATATATATATACTATATAAATATATACAATACTGTATACATTTAGAGTTTCTGTAAATTATCATTTATGTGTATACTTTTTTCTTTCTTCTCTGAGAATATGTGAAGAATGTTCACTGCAGATGTCACTTGGATGGGGATCAATGCTGACCAGCATGTATTTACATTCATAATTATCACACAGAAACACACATTCAGCTATGTACAGTCATGTGGATCCCAAAGACATTTTGGCCAATGGCAAACAAAGTACATGGCAATGGTCCCATAAACTTATAATGCCTAGACATACAGCTGTGCTTGAATGAGTGTGCTTTTTGATGTTGACATGATGATAGGATCATCTGAGGACACATTCCTTGCAGTGTATCCCTACTGGAAAGCAAATACATGATTGTGTGAATGTGTGTACATATAACATACATACTTGTACAAATGGTGTAGACTCTGTTCTAACGGTTTACTGACTACAAGGCGACACCACTGGACTGATACAGCAAACACTACTGACTTCTGTCCCCTTTACTGGTAATGCTCACACAACAGACCTGCCCTCACCATCTACCTTTTCCTGCCTGGTCAGCTAAAGGGTTCACTGAAGCCTGAGCTCCTCACTGCTGTCCTGGGAAAAATACCATACAGGGACCTTACGGTGAGCATTCAGGGGTCATCTAACCCAAACCTTAATCATGACATCTCCTAGTCCCATCTGTACATAAAGAGATAAAACCAAATAATGAAAACAGGAGGCAAAATATAAAGTTCATGGAGTGAACAAAAATAGTGAAGAGAGAAAAAAAGAGAGAGTTAACAAGAGAGAGAATATAAAAGGAAGAAACCATGGATGTAAGGCAGTACAAATCAAATGAAAAATTAGATGATTTAAGCCACTGTTTCAACAGGGGTCACCTAAGACCATCGGAAAACATAGATACTTACATCACATTTCATAACACTAGCGAGATTACAGTTATAAAGTAGCAATGGAAATAATCTTATGCTTGGGAGTCACCACAACTATGAGGAACTGTATTACAGGGTCGCAGCGTTAGGAGGGATGAGAACCCCTGCTTTGATGTTCCTGCCTTACGTGGCTCCTCCATTTGGGCTGCAGTCAAGCTGAGCCAACTGAACGATGTGGCCAGATGCACCAGAGGCAGGGCAGACTCACCACTCCTTCCTCCCTACCGGGTGGCTCGGGCAGTATGCACCTCAGGGGTAATGCATGAGTCAGCTACTCATCACACTGGCGGTCTTCTCCTGGTTGACTGGGCTCTAGGGTGCAGGGGTCGAAGGACGTTGAATGTGGAAATGATGTAAGCCCGTGAAACCTGTGAAGCTGAAGCTGAGCAGACGTGGGTTGAACCCTACCTGTGCATCCTGTGGTCCCCTTCTTCACCGAATAGCCCAGCTGACAGTGGCAAATGAAAGAGCCCTTCGTGTTCTCACACTCCCCAGACATGCAGATATTGGGATTCAAGTCACACTCATTCACATCTGGAAAATGCATTTCCTGGTTACTATTGTTCACCACAGTAATTTAAAATCCACCTTTTAAAGTAAATAACATAGTGTTTAAAATAAACTGATAAAATTTAAAAGACAGTCCACTTGAAAGACTTGTGTTGCAAGTAGATATCTACGTGCCTTAAAGAATTTCTGAAACAGTTCTTCCTTTTCAGATTTTACAGTTCTAGCAAAAATGGCTTGGATTTTCAAAGTAACAACAAAAGAGTCTTCTTCCCATGTTTAAGCATGTTCATGCATGTATCAAAGAGAGAGGAGTACTGGGACATGCTGTCCTCTGCACATAACATGGTTGTCACATGAAAGAGCCCATAGCACCTGTGCTTACTTGCACGAGACCTGCGCGAGATCGAGCCAACTCAAGTAGGAACATGGATGACATAGCTCATTTCCAGGTCCCAGCTGCTACTGAGGAGCTATGGTCAGCAGATAGCTGCTGAGGGAGGAAGAACCATTCCTTTTTGGAGGATGAGGCCACCTGTAGGATTTCTAAATACTAGTGGATGGCCCTATAGGCATGCACATATGGCCAGCACTGGCTGGACTCTGGGCCAAAAACAAACAAACAAACAAACCAACGAAGTTTGTTTGTGAGGGAGACATGTTTGAGGAGATACAGAAAGAGAGGGAGAAGGGGTAAGTGTGATTATATTTCAACTCTGTATAAAGATCTCAAGATTAAAGGACAACAAAACAGTTATCACTTGATTCCGCTACCCACCGATGCATGTCTTCATGTCCATGGAAGCCATGAAGCCATCGTAACAGAGGCAGCGATACTCCCCGGGAATGTTGGTACACTGACCACCGTCACAGACATCAGGATTGTTTTCGCATTCATCAATATCTGATGACACAAAGTGAACGTCCAGTGAAAGCAAGAATGTCTTTCATCGGTCCCAAATACCCTTTCTCCACTCAGCTCTAGTAATCATAGCATGCGTATGTTTGCCTGTTCTATACCTGCGCACGATCTTCCATCCGGCATGAGCGCGTACCCCTCGCTACAGCTGCACTCGTAGCTTCCTTCTGAATTGGTGCACTGGGTGTCGCAGCCTCCATTCATTATCATACATTCATCGATATCTGTGCAGACGTTACACAGACACATTAAATGCCAAGTCTACATCCTCACTCAGAAATAGTTAGTGTCCCTTCTTTATAAACAGAAAATGCATGACTAACTTTGGATTCGTCTCTATACTGTTTGTACTGATTTAAGATTATACCATTAGTCTCCCAGAATCCTTCTTACTTCCTTTTATGTAGCATTCTATTTAGTCTACTTGGTGAGGAGTAAAGAACTCAGAAATACAGTAACTAGCTGTGCGTGGTGGTGCACTATAATCCCAGCACTCTGGGAAGCAGAAGTAGGCGGATCTCTGTGAGTTCAAGGCCAGCCTAGTCTACAAAGTGAGTTCATGACATCCAAAGCTACACAGAGAAACCTTGTCTCAAAAAAACAAACAAAAAAGAGAGAGGAGGGAGAAAGGAAGGAAGGAAGGATACAAGGGAAGAAAGAAAAAGAAAGAGAGAGAAAGGAAGAAAGAAAGAAAGAAAAAAAAACTTTGGAGTCTGCAGTACTTTTTATGATAAGGCCAGTGAGTTTTCTGCAAAACCAATAAATCTTCTGACCCCTGCTTGCATTCATTTATAGTATAAAGGACTCCCATAGGCTTTTGGATAAATTTCATGCTGAAGCTTGATGATCGGAGATTGGGGGAATGCAGACCTGGGTGGGCCGCCCCTACCTGTACAGCCCTGTCGGTCTGGTGTGGCCTGGTAGCCAGGATTGCAAGAGCACTGGTAGGTTCCGATCATATTCACACATTTGCCATTTCTGCAGAGATTGTCACTTAAGGAGCACTCATTGATATCTGTGAAAGACAATCAGAATCAGGCTTTAGGTCAGAGCAAAATTACAGGAGCCTTTAAGAGCAGGCTTTACCAAAAGAGGAATCATGTGAGTAGGCAACAGGATAACCTGGGATATTTGGTGGAAAACCTGGGGCCTCTATTCACTTATTTCTGATGTCAGCTCCTTCTGGTGTGCTGGAAGCATACCTTTCTTTGTCTGTAGTTTCCAAAATGGAGCTGTAGGTTCTACTAGCCCTTGAAATGTTCATAACATAACTGAGAAAATTTTAATGTTATTTAATGTTAGTTACAGATTACAAAGCCATGTGCAGCTAGTCCTTGCCATCACAGAGTGCTTGGATGTAGTGGACACCGTAAATGAAGCTTATTATTATTTAGTTTAAGGGTTTATACTGTTATGCCCACATGGTCTTCAATAGCTGTTCAGGTGCTGCCTACATAACATAACTATCCTGAAAGAAGATGCCAGTGCAGGGAAACAAATATGGCAGTTAAGACCCTCATGTGTTTACTTTCATCAAGCTGTTTATGGGCCTGCATGTATGGATATTTAGTCCACAACTGTTCATTTAAAACAATCTAGCTCTTACAAGATGGACAAATACCTTAAAAATAAAACTCATGTAAAAATATGTGGAATAAAATAGCAAATTCTTTGAGAACACCCAGCAAGTGGCAGACTGACTTTGACTGATTTCTATATGGAATATGTCTATCAGAAGGAATATAAGTTAGACACAGTGAACACAGAGAGTAACTAGATAGAACAAAGAAATTATTTCAGATTCACACAATTACCTAGAAGTTTACACTAAATAAATGTATGCTTACATGTATTAAGTACACATATTACAAAGCATTCATTTGATAATAAATATTGCCCTTTTGAGGGGTAATTTTTTTCAGCCATAATGCTGATAAACTGTAACCAACAGCAAACTAGACTCAGGAAAAGGTTTTGAATCACTATATTGCAGCATATCCAGCCACAAAATCTTCAATCACCAGTGTAAAATCACTCTTTGAACTATGATCAAAATAAAAAATATATTCATAACTTCAAATTCATACCTCTGAAAATGTCTGTTTAGTGTATTATTTAAGGTTCATTTCATCAACCAGCACAGAAATCTATCCAAGTTATCAATAAATGTATGTGCGCTGATGAGCTGTGCTCAAACAGGTCAGGAGAAGAGTTCTCCTGAAGAAGATGCCTCCTGGCTATGTTGGTGCTGGTCAGCAAGTGTGCTAGAACATGGTAAAGCTTCTGTGGAGCTGCAGGGCAGTAGCTGGAGTGAGTAAATGCCCCTAGCAGACTCTTGGCACCTTTACCTTCCTTACTGAATGTGGTACTGAGGAGGCATCAAGGGAGTTCCTGTGGTCACATGCGGGTGTGGGAACCGGATGGACTCCAGGGGAGAGGGACTGAACAGGGAACCAGTGTGTGGACGGGACAACAACTAGAAAGTTGCCTGGGCAGCTTACTCATCACCTAGGACAATGGAATCTGTGACCTTGCATAGAGCTCTTTCCATGGAAAGTGGCTCAGTGCCCAACCTTCTAGAAACTAGACAGGTAGAATTTGCATTTGCAGATTGCAGTGAGCCACAGTAGGATACATTCGCTAGAAGTGACTCCTGTTGTGCCCACTTGGATTTCTATACAAAGGGGAAGAACTCACCCACACAGTCCTCACGGGATGGCGACAGCTCATGTCCCAGTGGGCAGTCACACTGAAAGCTGCCCTCAGTGTTCACACAGGTGCCACCCCTACAAAGGAGAGGGTTACGTTCACATTCGTCAATGTCTGAAAAGTAAAAACGTGAGATCCATTAAAGAACTCGGAGGCAAATGTATTTACACAGACAGTATGAGAGAACGGATATTAGGAGGAAGGAGTGTGGCTCAAACATAAAGACACATCTGATCAGAGGTTGGATTAGCTTCACTTTTTTGTCTCAGTATGAAAATTATGAAACTCCTACTCTCAAAACGTTAAACCACTGAAATGTTTTCATTACAAAACAATGGTTCATAAGAGGTGGCCTCTGCAACAGTTCCTTTATGTCGCCATAGACTCGGGTTCATATGTTGTTCACTTTAGTGTTTACAGTTTGAATTCAACTGAAAAAAACATCTTAAAACTCCTACATGATTATAGTTGGGAGTGTCCAGTCTGTGGCCCTTGGCTTCATGCAGCCCAAGACAGCTGTGAGTACAGCCCAGCTCTCTCTAGAGGACACTGCCCTGTGGCAATGTGAAAAGGCTGGACCCCCAAGAACATCCTGCGTGCTAACTCCCATAAGTAGCTCACATGAAATAGCAACCCAAACGTTTTTCAGTTTCACAACTCTGAGGCACTGCTCTCAGAACACAAACTGGGGGTCACCACAATGTTGTCCATCTGAAATAAACCCATCCTGTGTAGTCTACGAGCTGCTTCCAGCCGGGGGTGGGGGGTGAGGAGTAGCAGGGGGGGTGGGGGAGGGACTCTGTCTTCCCTCAGCACACCTCCTGTCACGGGGGCTGCCACAGCTCTGAAGAGAGTGGGGGTACAGCAGGTGCGCCTGCGGGGGGAGGGCCTGGCCACACTCACCCATGCAGTTCTTCATCATCATGAAGCCGCTTTCGTAGCCCTCGAAGCACTCGCATTCAAAGCTGCCCGGCGTGTTGACGCAGATGCCACTGCCACACAGGTCAGGAGAGATCCTGCACTCGTCAATGTCTGCTCCCCCGTGTCCAAGAAAGAGAAAAACACACAATGAGGCAAGAGAGGGGACCGGGCCTTCATCAGGCACATTCCTTTCTCCAACTGCCAAAACTGTCATGGGTCAACCGGCAGGTGGGGCCCGTGTGTCTTTGAATTCTGAAATGTGGCCCTTCTCTTTGTGGCTTCGATGTAGTAACAGGGAATAGACTGGGCAGCTCCTGTGAGGTTCCAGGGAGGAGGCAGCGAACTTGTGGAGGAGGAAGCCACAGCAAAACTTGGAGACCATTTGTTCTACTCCTCCAGCAAAGGGTGGGTGCATGTGGGCAGGACCGGCTGGCTGGCAGGGCACAGACAGGCAGCCTCCACGGCACACACAGCACAGCCTATATGCCAGACAGCATGGGGACGCAGCGGGGCTTCAGAGTGGACACACGAGGTGATCTGTGCCACCTTCAGATGAGAAGTGCTTACCCAACTTTTTAAAAATAAAGAAAAATTATGCTTTTGTGTTTTGCTACGTCTTCCATATTGCAGTGAGAATCATCAGTAGTATCTGTACTTGGGAAGTTTAGAGAAATCTCACCCACCTGTAATATATTTCCAGTACAGAAGCTGGATCTACACATATGTTTAAGAAAACAGGATCCATTTCTTTAAAAGTGTCACAATAAAATAAATGTTTCTGCCACAGTCTTATTTTAAAATATTAATTTACTGGGGCAGGATCTTGGACTGCTTGGAACACCCTACATACACCAGGAACTCACAGGGATCCACCTGCCTCTGCCAGTCAAATGCTGGTATTAAAGGCACATGCCAGCACACCAGGCTCCTTGTCTCTTTTGATCAATTCAAGTTTTAAGTCTTCCTGTATAGGTCAATCAATATAAAACTTGCACATTTCTTTTGGTGGGATCAGTTGTGATTTCTGCTTTTACTTTTTTACTTCTCCAGTTACTGGTCATACCCAAAACACCAAAGTGTTTTCTCTAAAACAAAAACCTCACTCACTTACAATTTATCCTTCAATGTCTGGCAGCTGCTGTAGTAAGTGGTGGGAGCTCCACCTGGTAGAAGTATGGGCTCTGTGACAAGGAATTTCATCTGAATTCAGGGGTTTGGAAAAAATCATCTTCTTTTATTCAATTTGAGCTGAGCATTTTGAGATACAAGACTTTTGAACCGAACCTGAAGGTTGCATGGAAATTCTAACTTTCAAGATGTGGAGATAACTAGGGAAGCAGAGACACATGCATCGATTCCAGAAGTAGAAGGTTGCTGAGTAGTTAGGTGCAGAGGCTGACAATCAATGTAGGCAGGATGGGCCTAAGTACCCAGAATGCCACCACCTACCAAGGATGGGCGCAAAGAAGCTCCGGAGAGCAGGCCCTGCACCTGGCCTGGGCAGCACAGCAGAGCTGGCCCTGCTGGCAAAGGGATGGTGCTTCAGTCCTGAGGGCGGGAGAGCTGGCCCGTGGCCTCACGGACTGCAGCGCTCGGGACAGTGGGCACTGCACCTTGCCTGGGCAGTGGAGCCGCTTCTGAGGGTGTGAGTGGGGGTGAGCCAGACCTGAGGGCGTGAGAGCAGGAAAGCTGACCCTTCTCCTGCCGATGGCAGTGTTGGGTGGACTAGCTAGAGCTTGAGAGACCTAGCCGTGGTGGTGCAGACAAGAGTGAGCCAGCAGGCTGACGGGCTCTGCTACCACCGATGCCCAGATCCAGGGCTCTGAATTGGCCAATCCCAAGGTCTTTATCACCTGTGAAAGTTTGGGCCCTTGTGAAAGGCCAGTCCTGCTGCTCCAAAGCTGTAGAATCTCATGACCCAGGGCAACAACAGAATAACTTGTGAGGAGTCCCGATGAGCAGCTAATACTGATTGTGCCACAGAAGCCAGAGTTCTCAAACTAGACCAATGACTCATTGAAATGAACATTTGTGAGTCAAGTTGTGTGGATAGAAGGAGCTACAGTGGGGCACACAATAGCACATGGCAGCTTCCATGACAAGATGGTTTCTAAGCTTTGTTGTTGATTGTCTATGTGCATTTTATTTTGGGAGGAGGTTACAAGGGAATGGATATGAGGAGACAGGGAGGAGAGTGGGACTGAGGTGCATGATGTAAAACTCACAAAGAATCAATAAAAAGTTAAGAAAAGGAAAAAAAGAAGAATGAGAGCCAATAGCTTTGCAGGGGATTCACTCTGTGTCCCTAAACAAGGCAGTGCTCCCAAAAACTATCTCTCTCCTGCAGTAGAAGACGCTTGTCTGTGACACTACAAGGAAGGGGCAAGGCTGGGGCTGGAGGAGCCGAAGCTGTTTCTGTCTATCCAGGTCCAAGATGGCCTGAGTCAAAAATGGCATTTTTTTTTGGGAGGGGGCAGTGCAGGTTGAAACCCCTTGTTGTTGTAAAAATGAAGGATTTGGCTATGTAATTTCAATAGATGGAGAAGGCACTGGCCCATCTGTCATGTAGCAGAGACTGATATGTAGACCTCTCTAGGAGGAAAGCTCTCTTCTTCCTGCCCTCCGGCTCTGGGGTAGAAAACCAGATAGAAAGCTCTCAGATGTCACCTATCTTTTGGGCATGCCCAAGATGCTTCAGCAAATGTCAAAACTGCAAAATGAATGGATGGCTAAGAAAAGGGTATGAAGTGGAAGTCAGAAAGCAGGATAGCAGGCAGGGGGTGGGGGAGATGAAGGCAGACAGAGGGGGCCAAGGGCAGACATGGGGGTGAGGGCAGGCAGAAGTGGGGCAAAGGCTAAGAAATTATCTTGAACTTGTGTAGAAGTTAATAGCGAGTCAAGAAGGGACAAGACATGCTGAAGAATGGTGTCCAGAGAGATTGATCCTGTAGCAGGAATGGAGAGACTTCAAACAGAGGAAGAGCCTGTAGCTCTCTGGAAGAGGGTAGAAAAGGAACTTCATTAGGACAGAGTGAGAGTGGGGACTTGGGGTCAGTAATGAGGAAGGAAGGAGAGAGAGTTACCAGGGTATGTTAATAGTTCAGAAGTACTGAGAACTACCAAAGGTGATGTGAATGTAGGCCTTTGCTAAGAAGCTGTGAGGGTCCTACTAGGGGTGAATGTTTGGATTCCAGAGAGCAGATAGTAATGATGAGGGGGATGAAGGCTGAGGGGCAGGGCAGCAAGACAAAGTAGAACTTGAGTGGTTAAGACAGACAGCTGTGAACATGCAGGCATAGTCCAGGCCGTGCAGGCACAGGAAGCAAGGGAGACAGTTTAATGGGCATGATGAAGAAGGGGCGGGTGAGAGGTCAGGAGAAGAGGGGAAATTCCACATCTGTACATTCCACGTATGAATGCAGCCAACTCTCTCTTCATAGGAAGTCTTCGTGATACTGGTCAGGCATTTGTAATCAGTTACGTGTTATCAAACAGAAACATTTCTAAGTCCATCTCTTTTTAACCTAAAGCAGTTAAGAATGCTGATTGCAGGGGTGGAAAACAAGTCAAAACATGTCTGTCACATACTAAAACAATTACCGGATTATTCTTTAGGTTGATATAACAGGCACAGACTTAAAGGATATACTCTTTAGTACTCTTATTTTGACGAACAAATTTAACATCAAAACAACAGCATTTTGTACTCTTTTGTAGCTCTGTCTCTCTTAATACTATCTGGAGAGCTGTCTTTTAAGTTCATTAAAAGACAATAGTGAAAAGAAAGACAGAGAGATTGTGTTCTCACTGAGATGAGCTTTTGAAGGCAATATACTCAGGGCAAAGGCAAGAGAGCCATGGTTCATTAATGGAGGAAAATTGTCTTACCTGTACAGTTTCTCTCCTCCATGTCCAGGGCGAAGCCATTGTTGCAGCGGCACTTGAAGCTTCCAATTGTGTTTCTGCACTTTCCATAGGTGCACATCCCGGGAAAGGCTTTGCACTCGTTGATATCTGAAAGCAGAGAGAGAGGGCTGACTGTTGAGCTGGTCGACAGGGAGTGAAGTTCTCCATCACCTTAACTTAAAAATCTATCTCCATAGGCAATAATTGTGCAGCCACAGACAGGAATAGCTCCCATGGTTTGCAATGACTACAGAGGCAGCACAGGAAAAGTGTCTACCATGGAGAAGTTTCTCAGCCCTTGACTGAGTCTACTCCTGTAAACCTAGCTGTTGTTTATGCAGATTATTTGGGACAGAGATCTCTCTGCTGCTGAGGAAGTAGGCAGAGCTGCCTCTCCTCAGGCTATGTCAAAAGAAAGCAGAGGGACAGTAGAAGGACAGAAAGAAAATGGTCATCATTGTTTCCCCAGCTTCCCACCAATACTATCTTTTACGTGTACTTTATAATTTGGGACCTTGGGTTGAACGCAAAACCCATGTTGATAACAAAAGCAGCTCTCAGAGAGTGCACAGACTGTCCTGTTAGTGTGGTGGGCCAAAGAGCAGGTTGTGCTTACCTTTGTAAAATGGACGACCAGTAAGGATGTCCCCTCTGTTAGCAAAGCCAGGCCCCCGGGGGCACAGGGTCTCATATTCCTTGGTGCCAGGTTTGGGGCATTCTTCACACTCTGTGCCCCAAGCTGCCCCCACTGCGCAGCAGCAGGCGTCCATGCGGAATTTCCCCGGGACAGGGTGGATGCACTCCTCCTCATCCCACCTCAGGAAGCACTGCTCCATGCGGATGTCTGCATCGAGAGCACAAGCACAGCCAGAGCGTGAGTGGGAACACTCCCTGAGCCTCCTTATACCTCTGCAGTGTCCCAGAATCTATGGGCCCCCCCGGCTAGCTGTACTCAAGTAAAACCTTCACATCTCCTAAAGATTCCTCCTTCCTTCCTGGCAGTGCTGGGTGGAGCTGATAGCCAGCCTGGAGGCAGACTTAAAATGAGAATTCAGTCTGTCACCACCCTGAATGGACTCCATGGTAACAGCCATTTAAGGAGAGTAAAGGTGTGCTCTTGGCAGATTATTGAACTCTCACAATGAACCCTAATGGCATGCCTCTTCTATGTCCAGACCAATAATCATCATATTGCATTTTTCTCATCAGAAAAGTAATTTCAATGAGGGACTCTTGTTTGTCATCAGCTAAAAGTCATTTTGCAGCAGTTCTGTTAGGGTCCAGCCAGTCCTGCTATGGTCTAGTTATAAACAGCAATGTTTATAGTGTTAGGATTCATACCTGGGACAAGCAGCTGGGAAGCCTATTTAATCAACTAAGGACCCAAAAAAGTCTTTATATCTGTGAAGAGTAATTCTGTGCCTTTATTATGAAGATTCATATCAATATCTACACCAAGAATTGAAATGGCCAGAAAACGGGCAAGAAAAGATGTGTAAGTGCCTTGAATGTTTTGCAAACACACCAAAATGGAGAAACCCAGTGTTGTATGTGCTTGGGAGTCTGCTGTAGTTCCTGCCGTTACCCATGCGCCTCCCTCACTTACATCCCCTCACCTCTATAAACCCTTGAGATGCCATCCCTGCTTTATATGAAGCTCTGCTACAGCAGCTTATCCCTAGTTTGTTCTCAGCATCGTCAATCCTCTCCAAACAAAATATTCTCATATCCTCAAAAGGAATCAACATAGAACAACTCAAGTAGTGACAGAAGCTCTCCTTAGGTACACAGCTCAAGAATGCAGTATTTTGTTTTAAAGTATTACAGAGGCTGTACAAGAATGAGGACCTGGGTTCGAATTCCCAGCAATCTCTGTAACAGCCAGGTGTGGTGGTATATGCCTATAACACTAGCTCGGGGGGTGGATGGGGACTGGCAGGCTCTAGGGGTTCATGGCCCAGCAAGTCTAGCCAGATGGCAAGCTTTACATTCAGTGAGCAATCAAGTCTCAAAAAGAAGGGAGAGAGCAACGTGAGAAGACAGCAGAGGTTAACTCCTGAAATACTCTGAAGTATATCCATGCGCGCACATGTATTCAGACATGCACACATCCCCAAACAAGGAAATCAATACAACTAAAAAAATGAAAGAATTTTACTATCTTGAGCATATGCTTTCCAAACGATCCCATACTTATTAGAGTCACAACACTGATTCCTATCCAGATTTAAATATGCTGTCAAAATGCATTTAAAATGGAGTCGCTGCTGTACTAAATTAAGCCCTGTGGTATCGCAGTTAACTGCAACTTAACCACTAGTGAAGAATATTCTTGGCACACTTAAATAAGGTTGTCTAATGTGGCATTACCATTGTTCGTGCTCTGTCTACTTTCTTAAGTTCCAAACACAACAATTTACATAATTTTTTTTCACAAACTAAAACTTTACTATTCCATAGTTTATTGGGGAAAGTTGCCTTAAAATAAAAATTGTTGCTCAAGCATAACACGAAATTAATGAAAGCTTCTTTTCCCGTTGGAAATTCAAATTCTATCAGCTATGGTACTGATAAAGACTAAGGTCAAACCACCATCAGTATACTGTTGATAGCATTAGATCTTTAGAAATCAAAGCATTGAGAAAGTTTACACTTTAAATTTAGAGGAAGGAGCAGGATGATTGATGTAGCTTTGCCCCGCCTTTCCCCCTTTGTCTAGAAAGTGCAGCTGCTGTAAGCTAGTACATGCTAACTTTTTAAATTCTAGGTTCAAAATATGCCTAGTTTTCTTCTACTAATTTAGTATGAATAAACCAACTTGTCTAAAATATCAGAAACTGAAGACTAAATAAGTGTTCTAGTTGTAAAAATATGTTTTAAGCTATTTTAATAAAGTATGTATTTAATATCTAGGAGTGATTTTTTTCCTCAGACGGTATCTCCTTTAAAGCACATTTCTCACATACAGACTCTGGTATTGGACTGGCTACTGCCCAAAGAACAGGGAGCAAGCTGATGGTTAGCTGTGTGCATGTGGACAGGAAAGCACTCATCTTACCCAAGCACACACGGCCAGTTCCATCCAGCGTAAGGCCTTCAGGGCATTCGCAGTGGAAAGAGCCTTTGCTGTTGACACAGCGTCCATTTGGACAGACGCCAGGAAACACCTCACATTCATTAACGTCTGTGGGGAAATGTAGTAAGCAGAAGGATAAACATGTTAACAAATAGGTGTAGCCTCATTTCCTGTGCGGCGCAGTTCAATCTACAACACACGGTGTGTCGATTATTACTTGAGTCAAAGCAAAAATATTCCATAAGGCAACCACCACCTTCCCGGGACACCAGCTGTGCAGCCGACCACAGCAGCCTTGCTGTCTGTAAAAATGCAGCCCAGACAAGCTCACTTGCCAGCTGCTCTGTGCCTTGAAGGCTGGGGACTTCCTTATGAAATTTCCTCAACTGTATAAAGAAGAGAAATGGAAATGTCGAAGCTGTTTCCTAAAAACGCTGTGTTGATTACACTGAGTTATTTTAAACTGAAATTTCAAGGGTCTTGAAAATAGCTCCTTGAGAGCAAATAGTGAGTTTGTGCACTTCTTTAAGGATTTGTTTCATTCAAGAATCAAACCCACCTTCACAAGTCACACCTTTGATCCTGGCAAACCCACGTGGGCAAGCTGCATCTGTAAGAACAACAGGACAGCATTTCACTTCTTTATAATAATAATAATAATAAAAATAAAAGAATACATCAGTCTCAGGCTCAAGAAAGAGTATAAGAGAGTTAAAATTGAGGTTGGGTTGCAAAGGCCAAGGCCAGTTGTCTTCAACTCAGAAGACAATTGTGCTATCTCCATCAGTGTTGACTCAGTTTGAAATGATTTCTCTAACAGTTTCTCTGTGCTTGAATTAACAACGGAACTGAAAAAACAAGTCAAAGCCTCAAGGAGAAAGGCTTTCATGTCCTACTGGGACACATTCAGACCAGGACATAGGGTTTTGAGTTCATTCTCTTTCTACAGCTAAGATACTTAGAAGGTCTGCTCATAGTTAAAGGGAAAAAAAAAAATCAAACGTGCATTTCAAGAGGGGAATGCATTTCACTGGGAAGATACTTTCTGAGAGAAGACAGCATTTCTTACTGAGGACTTGCTGTGAGAAAGAATGCCCATTGAACTTAGAGATGACATTCCAAGGAACAGGTGTGAAGGCCTGGTCAGTCTCCTACCTAGCTCACAGCGCTCACAGGGGCTCCCCCAGGCAGCGCCAAGAGTGGCGCAGCATTCAGACTTCAGGGTGGCGCCATTGATGTTCACCTCACAGCGGTTGTCCTGGATAGTGAGCCAGCATGTCCCTTTCAGGCTGTCTGAAAAGGAATTGGAGAGGTCGCGAAGCTCTTATATCAGCAGGAAATGAACTCTGCATACACCAAAAGTATTTATCATAGAAAAAGATACAAATTAATCCTTAAAATCATTTTAATAGCATGCTTTGAACATGCTTTGACAAGTGACTATATTTAAATATGGCATAGATCAGATACTGATCTGCACTACCCTACACAATGTGGCCAACAATATGATTGTATCTAGTAATAAGCTATAGAGGAATAATCACTATTACCAAGGGTTTATTCTGGTACTAGGAATATGGTAAATACACCGCAACACATGTGGAAAGGAACAGCCTTTATTATATGTGCTTTGATAGTTAAGAACAAAATATACATCATTTTCATTCTTCCCTATTCCCTTGCCAAACAAGCCAGCTAAAATCTACATTCTATTCTAGAAGAGCTAGTATTTCTCTCTGAAAGACATTTGTTTGATTAATATCTTGAGAAAAAAATCTGAAAACACAAAGATGACAAACATCTTTACAATGATAAAACATAATGGTAAAACCACCAGTATGTCATTTCTTCTTGGCATAAACTATGTTTTCTTTTGTCCTGTATACTTAATCTATAGTTTTAGCTCTAACTCTAAAACTCACAGGTACTTATTTATTGTCAATTATTTGAGGCCATAGAGAAATACAAACAAGGCATAAAAATCCCCTAGCAATCTGACCACCTGAGCTAGCCACTTCTAATTTTAAAAATGCCCCCCACATCTCGTTTAACTGTTTCTTTTAAAACAGTATCATTCTAGTGAGCTACTGTGGACCTCTAGCTTCTGATGCCATGTGTGTTAAAAAGAATGCTTAGTGGGAAGCTTTTGAAAGAATAACAGGTTTTAATCGAACAGGGAGTAAATGACAGCTGATTTTGAAGCAGTGAGAATGAACTTACTCCTATCTGACAGGGCAAACACTAACTGCCTATACAACTACATGTTTAATTTTCTTTGTAGAGTTGTGGCTTTCAGTTAAATGTGCGTGATACTGGCAATATTCCTGATTAATTGTAGATGCTTATCTCCAGGCATACAGCCCAGAAATCTGCATTCTTGATATGCTCCTCAGGTGATTGTGATAACGACATATTGAGCAGATATTGTTGCACAGACCTTAGGAATATTAAAGTATGTTCCCACAGAATTTATTGTGAGCTAATTTAATTCTATCTGTAAAGCTTTACTTCTAAGTTGAACAATAAAAAAATAAATAAACAAAAGTGACTTTATAAACCTAGAGAGGTAACTTCTGATGTCCGTGATGCGTCTCAACAAGAAATTGTCACAACCCAAATCCTCTGGGGGTGGGGGGTAGAAATTAAACTAAAGCAATAATTCTTTCCTTGACCTCATACAATAAAAAAAATATGGGCAAGAGTAGCAAGAGTATGGGAGGAGCTGAGTGAGGATGTGGGAGATGCTGAGTGGGGATGTGGGAGATGCTGAGTGGGGATGTGGGAGGAGCTGGATGAGAATGTGGGAGATGCTGAGTGGGGATGTGGGAGGAGCTAGGTGATCGTATGGGCTGAGCTGGAAGAACATACAGAAAATATGTACATAGATATAATAGAATCCTGTGACATTTGGGGAGAGAAAAGGAAGCAGTTTGTGTAGAGAGGGTGATGGGGGCTAATGGGAAAAGTCAGAGAGATGGGGGTGTCTAAGAACATGATAGAACAGTATGTGTGTATAAAGATGCTGTGATGAAATCTATTACTATGCTAAGTTAACCTAAACAATTAATACTAAACAATAGAAGAGAAATAATGGGTGGGGGTGAAAGTGATTGAAACATGGGTAACTGGCAAGCAAAATCAATAGACCTTGCTCATATATTCAGTGTTAAGTTTGAGAATAAGACATCAACCTTGAGGAGGAGAATTTGGGGTGACAATTGAAAGGCTTGCTAAGATGAAAATGCTTCTAGGAACCTGCTGTTAGACATATTCTGCTGAGATGTCATGAGACATCCAACTGGAAACAGTTGCAGCCAGATGGAAGCACAAGCCTGGAATTAACGGAAAGGTGAGGATGGATCTGTGGGATTGAGAAACAGCACAGAGATCAACTAGGGGTGACTGCACAGCAGGAGGCAAAGAAATCAAGTACTGACTGGTGATATACTTCAGGCTGGAGTTCAGGACGATAAGAACAATGTAGCAAAAGAAAGTAGAGGTTGGGGGAGAGAAGACCCAGAAAATAGTTGCAGTTGGGATGTCCACAATGCACACCCTGAGAAAGTGAGTGGCAAACATCTTTATAGTCTACCACAAGGAATAGACAGTGGGATCAGAAGTTGCTGTTCCTTTATGTTGATGAAAGGTAGGCACATGGAGCAAGAATGCAGACCCCTAGACAAAGACAAGAGACATAGGTCTGAATTATATGGCACTTCTGAACGAGATCAGTGCAGCCCAGGGAAGGTGATCCAAATATGCTGTTGTACAAAGTTTAACAATACTAACCAGCACACAACAGTCTTTTAAACATTTTGAAAATCACATTTAGCATATCTGAAGGATTAACTCAAACTCCATAACTATGCTTAGTGCCCAGTGTCACAGATAGTCTAACTTTAAACTAGTAACCACAAAGCAGAATTTTCAACCCTTTACAAATGAAGTAACTTAAACCCTGTGATTAGAGGTGGCAGGGTGATCGCTGATTAGAGCCACTGACAGCTCCTTTAAAAATATGCCCCAGGCTGGCTGGAGAGACAGTTCAGTGGGGAAAGGTGTTTGCCAACAAGCCTAGTGGCCTGAGTTCTATCCCTGAAATTCACATGGTGGAAAGAGAAACAATGGAAATGGACAATTTTATCATAATGAATGAAAACATGTAAGACATTGGCTGGCAAAATATGGTGATGTTTAGTTGTTGGCAAGTGGAAGAACAACTTAATGTTTTGGGAATAAAACATCTTTGTTTCATTAATAACTCTAAGGACAAAAGGCCAAGATGATAAAAGTCTATATGATGAATCAGAAAGGAGGATGTCTTTGATGTTCACGTAGCATACAGATTGCTTTCTTAGGTATTATTAATAGACTAATGCTGAGTTCATTTCCTTTATATAATAACTCCATCTTAGTTGGAAATTGTGCCTTAGCAAAAGTATCGCTGCTTTACAGATCCAGCCTCCAAAACACTGGTAAATAGATTTAAAAAAAAATGTTGAAAAATAATTAAAAATGAAGCCCTGTCCCAGACATATGGCAACTGATTTTTAAAAGAAAAGCTGAGCACTGCTCAGATATTAGTGGCTGAGATTAAGAAATGAATATCAAAGCAGATGTTGACACTTATGGCCAACTGTTGGGCAGAGTGCATGGAATCTTATGAAAGATGTGGGAAATAGTAAGATAGGGAGAGGACAGGAGCTCCACAAGGAGAGCAACAGAACCAAAAAATCTGAGCACAGGGGTCTTCCCTGAGACTGATGCTCCATCCAAGTACCATGCATGGAGAAAACCTAGAACCCCTGCACAGATGTAGCCCATGGCGGTTCAGTATCTAAGTGGGTTCCATAATAATGGGAACAGGGACTGCCTCTGACATGAACTGATTGGCCTGCTCTTTGATCACCTCACCCTGATGGGGGAGCAGCCTTACCAGGCCACAGAGGAAGACAATGTAGCCACTCCTGATGAGAGCTGATAGACTAGGATCAGAAGGAAGGAAAAGAAGACCTCCCCTATCAGTAGACTTGGGGAGGGGCATGTGTGCAGAAAGGGAGGGAAGGTGGGATTGGAGGGGAGGAGGGAGGGGTTTATGGGGGGATACAAAGTGAATAAAGTGTAATTAATAAAAATTAAAAGAAAAAAGAAAAAAAAAAGAAATGACATGAATAACCCCAAGGATGGTTTCATTGATAATTTGGGACTTGGTCATTTCTAATAAAAAACAAATAGGTAAGTTACCACTTAACTCTCTGTGAAGACAATGATGAAAATACTTGTATTTTTAGTTAACTGTTAAATAACTAATTCATTTTGGCTAGATAAAAAGAAAACAATAACATGCCCATTTATGTGGCGCTTTGTAAAGCTGAATACGTTCCTATTTAGAATATTCAGTCTCCTTTGAAGATGGGTGTTAGGCAGCAGGGGAGTCATGGCCTCATAGTAAATGGAGCCATTCCCACTGCACAGACAGAGAAAGGACTAGGGCAGATCTTTCCTTTTTTTCTAGATCTGCATATATTCTATGTCATTACTAAGACCTGGGCTTAAGGAGGCATGGTGGCCCCATGCCTGTAAACCCAGGGCTTATGAAATTGAGACCCAGGAATTGTGAGGTCCCAGTCAGCCTGCTCTGCATCAGGTTCCAGGCCAGCCTGGGATACACACCCAAATCCTATCTTCTAAAAAAACCAGGAATAAAAGAACTGGTCTTAGGCATTTGAGTCATATTATCATCCCTAGAAATTTTCTAAAGCAAGAAAACCCTTATATATCCTTTGCTTTGGAGCCTATCAACTTGTGATCGATAAGAGAAAGGAAAATATTAAATTACCTCTATGGTTTAGCGTTTAAATACCTTCAAATTCTTGTCCTGTGAACTAAATCCAAATCCAATCATGTCCTTGAGTACGACAGAAGATTTAAAGCCCTGAGATGGGGATTTAACTATACCCATGCCCAAGGGATTCAAAGGTAAGAGATGTGTACATACAGAAATGCTCACCACTGAGGCAGGCAGCACCTACATAACCTATGTACTGACAGGAAAGGAAGGTTTTCTAGAGCCTGTTTCAAGGTTGCCTAACTTCTGCTCTCCCCTGTCAGCTATTTTCACCTCTGCAAGGCTGAGGTGTGGGGTGACAGTCACAGGGAAATCCTTGCAGGGATCTTACCGATGCAGATCAGTCCCGTGGAGCTGAGCTTGCTGCCGGGCGAGCACTCACAGTGGAAAGAGCCGAGGTTGTTCCTGCAGGCCCCATTGACACACGGGTTGCTCTCACATTCATTTACATCTACAATCCAGAAGGGAAAGATTCCGTTAAAGCTGCCATGCGTTTCTGGAAAATATTATTTTAGCAAGCCACACTATGCCAGAACGTCTGGTAGACTTGGCTCTTATAATTTTAATATGGATCTGCAAGGCCTAAAGTGAATGGGGAATGGAGACACATGTTCTGCAGCATGGGTATACATCTACATGACTGGGGACTCAATAGGACTATATGGAACAGCCTGTGTAGAAAAGGGCTCAGTATGTGCAGCTACTCTGACTCTAACTACAGTCAGGTGGTTTATTTTGCTCTGTAATAGGTTCTAACTCCAGGTGCAACTTACTAGCACAACAGAGGTTGATTATTTCTGTGAAACTCTGACGACAAAAAAAAAAAAAAAATCAGCATTGGCTTTAATTCTAAACTCCTAGAGGCAAGCCAAGAAATAAGGCCTGAGATATTCATCCTGGCTAAAGAATTCTCCCCAGTCGCCATCCACCATTCTCTTTCTTGAGCCCTTTGTAGTTACATGATTAGTTAATGAGTTACTTTCTACAGCTAGCTTTGGTAAGGTATAAATTAGGAAACCTAGAGCTGGGGCAGATTGGGGGAGTTGCCTAGTGGTAGAGTCCATGTCTCAGGTCCTGAATTTAATCTCCAAAACATTAAAATCAGAAAGAAAAATATTCAACTATACTGGTAGGACTCCATGATTACTGATTTTAGTCTTAAATCAAATCATATACCAGTAATCTAAGTAATTCCTGCTGATGTCAAAAGCAAATAGAATGTTAGTACACCTACATTTTCAAGAGGTAACTAAGAAATTCTCAAGGCTATCAAGTTAAATAGCTTAATACACGAGTTAATAGATGGTAAACACCAGTCTCAGTTAAAATGTGAACAATCACATTAAGGACACTTTTCATACAAGTGCAACTACTCAGCTTACAGAAGTCATCATTCAGATCCTGGCTCTCTTTGCTTAATTATTCCAAACATGTCAACATGCCTCAACTCTTTTAGGTTAAACAGTGGGGTTTCTGAGATTCCAAGGATACATTCCCCTCTACACATAGCTTTGGATTTAATATAGACACTTTTTTTTCTTTAACTATTGGAGAAGACATGTAAGTAAAACTGGAAGGTTCTAATGCTGCTGCCTATCTCAAATAAAATGTAAATAAACCAGTCCCGAAAGGGACAAGCTCAGAATTGCCAACTCAAAAATCTGTATAAAAGGACCAAAGACATGCTAACATGGGAGGGGGAAATGTCTTGGAGGACTAAACTCTAAACAAAGAATTAAATGTATGTAAGGAAGGCTGAGAACAGGGAAGAGGCTCCAACTGATTATTAAACATCAAGTGGTCAGCCCTAAAAACAAACACATACAAGTAACACATGGACTGAGCGGGTTATATTTATATATTTAGAAACACACACACACATGTAACAACAACTAAATAGAGGCCATGAACTTGAGATACAGGTACATGGAAGAGTTGGAGGGAGAAAAGAAGAAGAGAATTATATAATTATATTTTAATTTTAAAAAATCTATGTAGAGAGCAATTATTGCTGGTTCAGAATGCCCAAAGAGGGGCTCGGGTGTTAGTTTAGTTCTTGAGCTATAAATTATTGTGGGAGGAATACAAGTGCATCTTGCTTTCAGGTTCCTTGTCATGGAAAAAAAACATTTAAAAGAGATAAAAGTATTTATGAGACACTAATTCAAATGAAAACAAATATTGAAATCCTTTTATGAGAATGCAAGAGCAAAAAAAAAAAAAACCTAGATGAGCAGGAAGTAGGCAATCCATCTGAGGGCGTTTCATATTTGTCTTTTGATTAATTCATTTGTAAGAAATTGCCTTCGAAAGAAAAGTGCCCGTGTCATAGTTTTACAGGTATCCATCTTGAATTAAGCAACAGTGAACTCAAAGACTATAAACACATACAGCGGCAACTACAAATATCAACTATTTAGTTTTGCCTTAAATACAATGTTTTCATGGTATAAATGTCATGGAACCAGAAATTGAAACAGTTCACTGTACATTTCTGGAAATAAACTTCAAAGCACATCTGGTTTACATTTAACTAGCTTTGTCACTGGAAACACAATCTAAACCACAGTACTCAATGTAAAATTTTAACTTTCACAGACTCTCCAAGCTCAAGCAAAATGAAGTAATTTTTTTTTTGTAACTTCAGCCTAAAATTCAGTGGAACAGCCTACTTATTGTTACTGTTGTTTATTATATATTCAAATTAATCTATTGAAAACATGAATTACAAATAGAATAAGTGAATAGAGAAAATACATATATATAAAGTTGAGGTTTGCAACAAATCTGGTAATAATTCTTTGTCTAGCTCTTAGAAATTAGTGAAGAAAGAATAGAGTAGAAAGAACTTAGGCTGACAAACTGTTTGTGGCCAAAGTGTAAGTAAGGTGACTCAAGAAGAGATGAGTAGCTTCTGGATCTATACATCCATAGTTTGGGGAAAATCTTTTGATGAACTGCAAATAACAGTTATTTTAAAATAGTTTTGGTTAAAATTTTCTTGGGTAAGTTTTTTTATGTAAATCTTTTTTAAAAATTTCAACAAACATAAGGTTAGAGCCAAAATATTTCTCCATCATTTCATCTGGGTTTATATAACATGAACTTCTTTCCTATGAATGACAGATAAATGTCATTCCCAGATCAAAGGAAAGGCTAAGGCTTATTAAGAACAAGCATCTGTGGAGAATTTTTAATTCAGAACCATGGCTGCTCTGGCAAGAGATCCAAAGACCTTCTAGGTCTACGTGATCAGGGTGGAATACAGACACGCCTTTAATCCAGGAGACACAGGCAAGCAGATCTGAGTTCAAGGCCAGCCTGATATAGGGCACATTTCAGGAAAGAAAAGCTGAGGTCTAATTGAGGTGATGCACACCTTTAATCCTAAACAATGAAGATAAAATTAGTTTGTAGAAGGAAGTATCCATGTTTGAAAGCAGTGTTTAACTGAGTGGCAGAAAAAGTGAAAGATTTGATGGAATAGGACACACCCCACTCTCAAGAGAAGAGAGAGAAAAGGGAAGCTACTTATAGGTCAATGCAGAGAAAGAGAGAGAGAGAGATGTGTGGCAGTTTTCCTGGGAGAATATTACAGAGAGAGGTTGAATGAGAGAACAAGCTAGACACAGGTGAAGACAGAATGAGCCAGAGAATGAGAAGGAGTCAGAAGATTAGAAGAGATTGTTAGAGTTGGGTTTGATGCCAAACAGAATTCAGAGGCCAAGAGAAAAGCCAGATTGAATAAGTCAGCTGGGAGAAGAGTTTGAGCCAGAACAGCTGAGCTAAGCCAGACAGCTCAGAGCTCAGTAAGAACAAGAAAGGGTGAGCTTATTCAACTGTAAGTCTCAGAGGCTGAAAAAATTCTAGGTCTAGATTATATTGTATGGAGGTTAGACACTTCCACGTCTAGACCTAGGTTAGCTGACAGAAGAAATAATCCTGAGATAACAATTGAAGCAGGTGAATAAAAATTACTTTTACAAGTACCCTCTGAACAAAATAAGATGTCTCTCTAACCTTACTTGTTGGCTGATTCGCCACTGAAGTGCCTTAAATGGCTGTCTGACATTTCACTACGGAATGTTGTTCTTTTACCTGTTTGGTAGTTCACCTCTCAGGACCTTTCAACTCTGTCTTACTTGTTTTGACAATTCAGTGGCTATATCACAGAGACAGTCCCAAACCACTTGGTTCCCACTCTTTTTCTCATGTGATCACCGAGGGTATGGTTGTTTCAGATGGAAAACCAGACTTAATAAGTAACAGTTCTGAGCTAATCAAGATATCATCTCATCTAATCCTGCTTTTTAAGTTTCTTGAGAATTAGACAAAGTTCCCCTTTAATAGAGAACTGAATTGGTAAAATGGCTAAATGCAGCAAAAGTCTGAATACCCAGGCAAAACAAAACTGTTAGATACCTCTGAAATAAGCATTACAGGAAAATCTTTCCAGACAAACTTTCCTTAAAGCAATGTTGAAGAATAATGAGAATGGAAGCTAGACAATAAAAACTGTCACATGCCTAGCTGAGTAATCTGAGCTGGTTTTAAGGACAGATGCCCCTCATAGTTAGGGAACCCCCCTGACCATACGTGGAGAAGGAGGGCCACATACCCTAAACCAGGACTCATGTGTGTGCCGTACCAGACAATAAGGGAAACAATTACCTCAGCCAAATTTATGAAAATACAATGTTTTGTAAATGATTACTTTTCTTCTCCCCACCTTTTGGCTAATTACTTTCTTCAGAGGCTCCCCCACCCACAACTCAATCCAAACTTAGAAATGTGCTTTGTAGTTGCCTTGCATTGACTTCAGCTAAGACATTTGTATTGCAGCATCTTATTCAATAGTCACAAGAATGCTTTGAAGTTAAAGAAGAAGATAAAGATGCTAAGCATCACCTTTTTTTTGTTTTTTTTTATGTTTGTTTGTTTTTTGTTTTAATAATGATACTATTGCACTTTTCCTGGCTATGGAGTCACAAGGAACAATTATGCCCATAGAAAAGAAAATAATTAATATGTAATAACTAATATGAACTTTCCTAAAACAAGTTACTGTTTGGAAGCAGTAACTGAATTTGAGCATGTTATAGGGGCCCTCTGCAGACCCACACAGTGGTTAAGAGACTATGGGAGGATAACGAACAGTAGTTAAGGAACAGATTATTCTGAAAAAGAATTGCCATCAAGACAGCAAATCATTACTAAATGCACTCACATCATAGCCTAAGACTCACTGAAAGCAGAGATCTCCTTAAGTATTTAACCTGTTCAAGCAACTTGCATAGCAGACAAGCAGACACTCACAGCGTAAAAGGAGTTTTAAAATAGCAGCCTATGGTCTACAAGCCCAAAAGATGCTCTTTAACTTGTCAATCGGAAATGATAATTTTCATAGACTATATATGTCAGTGAGGAATTTGCTTCACATAGGATCCAAATATTTTTCTGGGTCAATATTTTGGCACTGTCAACCGTCTATTCATAATAAAGTGGCTAACAGCTGAGTGATTTGGGAATGTGGGTTTGTAGGTCAACATGTCACAGTAATTTTTTTTTAAAAGGCTTAACCATGTGAACAAAATCAGGTATTTTATCTTAACAAGTAAAATAATATGGCTCTTTCTGTTGGTTTTCCCAAGTGCTTGTTGATAGTCTATGTGAACAGGAAGAAATTAACAGTGTTTCATGAACTTTGTTTATATGAGTGCCATGTCCTGAACTTCCAGACTGGTGAACAGAGATCATAAAAGAGGGAGGACATTCAAATGCCAGCTTTGATGATACTCTCTTGCTGTGAGTAGCGTTAATGTATTTTGAGATACTTCCTGGGCATGGCTATGTCAAGTCAAGAAAAATAGCCCTTACCTTCGCAGGTCTCCGTCTCTGTCCGGAACACATAGCCAGGGGGACATGTGCAGCTGTAACTGCCCGGTGTGTTTCTGCACAGGCCATTGTCACAAAGCAGCCTGTTCACCAGGCACTCATCAATGTCTGCAAGCAGTCAGTGCAAGACAGGAGATGGAAATGGTTAAAGGCATACCACACAGACCACCTACACTTCACTTTTCTTTGTTTTGTCCCCCAGTCTCATTTCTGGCTCAGTGTCTTTATATCACACTGGAACAAACACATCCAGTGCTATTCAGACACCATGCATGGTATGTTCTTATGTTGGTGGATGCTTTTAAAAGCCCTTAAAAAAATGCTTAGGACTTAGCAAGGGCTCACCTCTTCTTTGTTCTCCTTCAGTTATTTTTTTTTTTTTTTGCCCTAAATGGGATGATGTTAAGTTTATTTTTATACTTAAAGAACCAATAAAACATTTTGGAAAGTTAAACTGATCTACCTGCAAACTTACATATAATTAAAATATGGTATTTTTTTTCTGATTAAAATTCTAAGAGTGCATCAAGTGTCATTTAAGGAGAAAAGATCCATTAATTTTCCATTGTGATTTTAACTAAGGGAGATGCATGGTTGATGCATTTTGTATGTTCTTGTAGCAATCCAGAATGGCCTAGAGATGATGGTTTCAACTCCGCAGTTCAGAAGTTCATGTCAACTTTATCTGCTTTTATTTTTATTTGAAATAGATATCACTATGTCGCTCAGGCTGGCATCGAATTCACTTACTGTGTGCTGAGATTACAGCCATGTCACACTGACTTCTTATCAGCGAGTATAATTGCGGAGAGGAAGAAATAATAACTATGCTTGAGGATAAAGAGATCATTTGGCTTAAAGTTTCAGTTTTACTCTTGCAAACAATTGCCCTTTGTTAAATGATAGAATGTTCCTCTGATAATACTGAAAACAGAGATCAGAAAACGATTTCATATATCATTACCACAGGTGATATTACCTTTCTGTTTTACTTGAGTTCCCCCCACTCCCACATTGAGTGTTATATTTTGCTCAGATTCTGACCTATAACATGTATTTTAAAATTAGCAGAGTATGAACCTGGCCAGTTTTCTTCAAGGCTATGCCCCTAGTAGGTCAATCATGCTACAGTGAATGGCCATACACCCACAAGTATATGTGCACCACAAATTGGACTCACCTGGTTAATTACTGATTTATTTTTTAAAAAGTCATGAAGTTGGAGGGAGTCAGAGAGTAGGGGGTGGATGTGGGAGGGTTTGGGGAAGGGGCAGGAGATGTGACTATGATCAAAATGAATTGTATGCACATATAAAATTCTCAAAAGAATAAACAAAGATTTAAAAAAATAATTAATCCCAAATGAGGTCACATCCTGTGCTACTGAGGTTTAGGACTTTGGTGCTTAGAGAGGGAGACAGTTCAGTTTCTTGAGAAATGGATAAGAAAATGAAGAGTCAACCATTTGATAAGACTTACATGTCTTCATTATATTTTTTTATTGGATGTGTATGGATGTTTTGCCTGCATTCATGTCTGTGCACCATGTGCATGCAATGCCTTGTGGGGGTCAGCAGAGGGCATCACATTTCTGAAAACTGGAGTCATGGATGGTTACTAAGAACCACCATGTGCATGCTGGGACCTGAACCCTGGTCCTCTGAAAAAGCAGCCAAGGCTCCTAATTGCTGAGATCTCTCTCTGCTCCCTTCATTTATACGTTTTAACAAAATTCACACAATGTGAGGTGATACAGTCATGTCACCTGTGGCTCAGAGTGGGAATGTTCACAGGATTTAACCGGTTTTAACTGGGTCCCATCACAAGCGCACCTGGACTTAGAAGCTAGTTTGGAACTATGGGACTATGGTAGTCATGGAACTTGAATTCCTGATCCTCCTGCCTCCCGATGTTCTGGGATTACAGTGTGTGTCACCACCCTTGATTTACATGGTGCCAAGGACTGAACCCAAGGCTTCTGGAGTGTTAGTCAAGGTCTCTAGCAACTGTCCCACACTCCGAACCCATTTGCATGCTTTTAGAATTGCTCAGTGATCTTTGGCTGATATCCTTTCCTACATATGCTCATCCTATTTAAATATATAATAGTGAGAAATAATGTAAGTCCATCTGTATGTATCTTAAACTCAAGATCAAATGGCTATATTAAGTAATGAAACCATCAGCAGAATATTAAGGTTTTTTTTTTTTGACTCACAGTCATCAATCACTGGATTGTAAAAGGCATTCTAGATAATTTGTAAATATTATTTATAATGATAGACCTAATAATTCTCATTTTATGAAAATGGACTCAATTGTTCTGTGGGGCAATTTTGATTCTATCCAGTCTCTTAAATCCATAAACTGATAAAGACTGGAAATATCCTTATTTTCCCCACTTTCCTTTTGCTGAACATATGATTTTTTCACACTATCATATAAAAAGGAGATACACTTCTTTCTGCTATGACATTTAGGCATGTGGTAGCAATTAGTGGTTTCTTGATAAGGCCAAACTTTCTCCAAACAGGAAACATTGCTTTTCCAAATGTACTATTATCAAGACTGCTAGTGTTTGAAGTCCAAGATAACTACAGAGAAGCAATAGGCAAATAATTCATTTGTATTCATTTATTATTATCTGAAATAATAAGTACACCAAGTTTGATGTTGTGCTACGGAGTTCAGTTCTAATAGTTTTGTATCAATGTACAGTACCCACTCAGTGAGGGAAGCTGCGGGGTTCCTAGTTGTCATCATATCATTGTTTCTTCTCGTGTTGATGGGGTCAAGCCATGTGAATGGCTCTTGTACGGAGACCTCCAGTAACTTACCAATGCAATTTCTTCCAGAGGCATCTGGCTCATAGCCGCTATTGCAGTTACAGCGGTAACTGCCCCGCAAGTTTTCACAGATCCCGTTGGCACATATGTCAGGGTCCAAAGCACACTCGTTGATATCTATGTGAAAAATCACATATTTAATACTCACAAACACATGTTTGTTGATAAATGAGAATCTAATAAGGAGCTTTCGACATGTGAAGTATCTAACTTTAAAAAACTACAATTTGCCTTTTAGAAAAAAAAATTGAAGGACACAAGACACTGCTCTAATAAGTAAAGAAAAGAAAGGAGCTGGCAGCAGCCAAATAATTAAGTTGTGCAGTATGTCTATACTTTTGACAAAAATTAATAAAGAAAATTTATAGGCTGTTGGCTCAAAATCCAAAGGAAAATTCAATTTAATAGGAATTACAGCCATCTAATTAAAACATGGAGATTTATTAGGAAGGCCTGTATGATTTTATGGGCACAGGATGTTCCTGCTTTGTTCTCATACTTAGCAATTACCTAAGTAATAGGATACATAGTGTTTCTCTTTGTTGATGAGTTAGAATGAATCCCAAGGACAATAAAACATGGCTACTGACAACCCAATGACTTACAACAAGCCACGGACATGTGACTGTTGTCACCCAGAGACAGTGGCACTTGAGCTTCAGTGAAGCAAACACACAATTCCCAACAGGCAATGGGCTCTGGTCGGAGGCCATTGACAGGGAACTAACAATATCATCATCATCATCAACCACCACAAACTGTAGTGCAAAATTCCCATTCTGTTGTGATCAAATTCTGATAATGATTGTTTATAGGAGTTTGAAAGGGTTTGTCAGCCAGAGCACCCCTATGACCCCACCACCTGGAACAGGGCAGGAGAATCAGGAGTTCAGGGCCAGCCTGGGCTTTAAGACTGTATTCAAAAAAGAAAAAGCAATTAGAAAGACCTCCTTAGACACTCCCTGATATATCCATCCAATTTTTCATTTTACCTTTGAGAAAATATATCCCAGTAAAAATCTGCCTCCTTCTCTGGTTTCAGATATTCTTTTAAAACTTAAAGTCTTCTCAAACATTTTCCCCTATTAAACACAGATGCACTTACTCCTCTATCAGAGTCTTATTAAAATATATAATGCTAAGTTTGAAATAAGAAAACCTTAATGAATTTTACTTACCCAGTTGGACAGAAACATGCTGGTAGTTTTTAAAGCATAAACAGTCTTAGTTATTTTGGAATAGTATGCCCAGACCTGATCCATATCAAATATCTGTTAAAGATGGGTATTTTTCTATCTGTGTCTGTATAATTATTTGACATAATTCCATCTTAAATAAACGTACACATAAAATTATGGATCTAGATTGTTAGCAACATTTCCAAAGCACCTTTAACAGATAAATATTTGTCTGTAATGAAAAGTCTTCACATGTGAAATGCCACTAACGTCGTCTAACTTAACAGCCATTTCTCCAGAAGACAGTTTAGTCTATCAGTCTACATCTGTGCATTTCCACGGTAAATAGAACCACATTCATGCGATAAGCAGAAAGCTGTATGGCTATATTTTATTACCACAAGACTGCGAATTGAACAGAATTACCTCTTCCGTCTACAGTGATGCCTACTCCACTGCTACAAAGTCCATGAAACTCAGCTGTGTGAGGAAAACAAAGAGGAAATGGTAAGCCACGCCTCCTCCACACCCAGTCATTAACATAACATTGGAAACAGAAAAGTAAGAGAATGTTATGCCAAGCTGAGCCTATTCCATACTCAGTCATTAGCATAACAATTTTATGCGTATTTATTTTACTAATGAAAAAGAAATCACTGTTTCCTAGAACAAAATTATTTCAAGAATTCTAAAATCACAGAAAAATTAAAGAAAAAGCAGGAAACTTGTTTGTTTTTGAACCCCACCATACATATATACATATATATGTATATATGTATATATGTATATATATGTATACATATACATGTATACATGTATACATATGTATATATGTATATCCCACAAAAGCTCACTGAAAGTATGAATGAACAAAGGTCAACCTTGATGGACCTTAGACTTGACATCATACAGTGATGAGATCTTTAGAAATTCAGATTGTTTGTAAATTCAACAGTGGCAAGTACGGTGTACTATATTCTCAATAACAACACAGGTCAAGGGAACTGAAGGTAATGTTCACACATAAAATCGGGGTCATGATCACAACTGCATAAACAAATGGGTCTTGTTCACTGTGACCACTGTGGGCACAGCTAAAGCGTGCACTCAACCTGAGGCTGCCAACTACCCGCCGCCTCACAGTGCAAACCAGGCTCTTTCCTCTCTGGTTCAGATTAAGGACAGGACACTTCAGAGTGGATCGAAATTGGAGCCGAATTCCACTGTTGAGTTTCTAGTTCCTTAAGACAGGGGATTACCTGAATTTTTAGCAGGGCAAGGCTGGCAGGGCTCTCCAAAGCCGTAGTCTGGATTAGCACAGCAGCACTCAGACTTGGTCACTGCGCCAGGGAAAGGACGCACACACACTCCTTTCTTGATTTCGCCATAGCAGGTGCTACGCATGTGGGTGTCTAACAGAAACGAAAGGATGGTAAGAGAGACAGAGACTGTACAATGGAAGGCTTCTTCAACCTAAGAGGTTACTACACTGGGAGTGTCCAGAGGACATCGGCCATTTTCTCTTTTTGCCTCTTTAGCATCTTCAATGTTGGGGGATAGGGGGACGACTGAGTACTTATCTACAGCTGTGGTCCCCAGCCCTATCCCATCCGGAGTTCTCTGTGCCACAAGTCCCCACTATCCCAACTATCCTCATGGGACTTTCACTGGCTAAAGGATATGGTGACAGTTAACATCATTACTTCAAATTTTAACCACTGCATGTCCTGGCCTCGGCCTGGCACTTAACGCTTGTTTCTATTTCAGAAGTCCTAAGGAGCAGCGAAGAGAAACTGCCATGAAGAGACTGCCATGAAGAAGATTGCTTGCTTTGACTTTTTAAATGAGGAAGTCTTTCTTTTCAACCCTCAGGATGCTATTGTTTTATTTTGTTGTATTTTTTATCTCAGAGGCTCAATTAAGATTTATATAATAAGTGAGCTGAGCATGGTGTCACATGCCCTTAATCCCAGCACTCCTGGAATTAATATATATTAATATATATTCACAAACTGTACTGACTGGTTTTGTTTATCTCTATCTATCTACTTATCTTTCTATGTATATATACAAACTGTACTAACTGGTTTTGTTTCAAGTTAACACAAGCTAGAGTCATAAGAGAGGAAGGAGCTTCAGTTGAGGAAATGCCTCCATGAGATCCAGCTGTAAGGCATTTTCTCAATTAGTGATAAATGGAGGAGGGCCTAGCGTATTGTGTGGTGTCATCCCTGGGTTGGTGGTTCTGGGTTTTATAAGAAACCACACTGAGCAAACCAGGGGGAGCAAAGCCAGTAAGCATCACCCCTCCATGGCCTCTACATCAGCCCCTGCATTCAGGTCCCTACTTCACTTGAGTTCCTATTCTAACTTTCTCTTGGTGATGAACAGCAATGTAGAGGTGTAAGCTGAATAAACCCTTTCCTCCCTACCTTGCTTGTTTCATTGCATGAAAAACAAAACAAAACAAAACAAAACAAAACAAAACAATACAAAACAAAAAACCAAAACCAAACCAAAACAAACCTAAGATGCAAGCATAAGAAAAAGAAAAGCAACAACTCTCTTTCCAGCACTGGACAGAATGGCTGTGCAGACATGATGTCATGAAACCGTCAGGTCGCCAACTCTCTCTCTCAAGCTGAGGAAGAATAGGTAAATAGGTCGAAGTAATGGACTCTCAAAGGCCCAACTGGGATTCACTGTAGGCCCCAGTGACTTTTCCTTCCCTCACTTTCAAGTCTTATGGAGTAGGTTACAGTTTTACAAAACTTAAACAATGAAGTATTTTTTGAAAAATCAGAACATCTTAAGGGACAGAAAGGCAGCATAGTTTCTAAGCAGTAGACTACGGCAATTTAAATAGCCCCCACTATAAGTATCTGGCATTGTTCACAACTTGACAGAAATGATTATATTGATTTCTTAGTGAGTTTTCTAATGTTTGCTTAGGTTTTAGCGCCTTTTACCATTAAAGGAATTAGATTCACAGCTCTTTTCAACAATGAGATGTTTGTATATTCACACTGAAGAGGGTCCCAAGTTTATCACTAAACCCCCAAGGAACTCAGTTTTGATTTAAGATAGGATTTCTGTGAGAGTTTTGGAGATTACCAGCTACCTTGGAAGGGATCAGAGTATGGTCAAAGTTACTGCTGTTTTCAGGATGAAAACACACAATGCACAGTTTTTCAAAAGCACGTTGGCTGGGCCAGGGAGATGGTTCCATGGCTAAAGGTGCTTACTGCTTTTGTGGAAGACCTGAGTTCAGTTTCCACAACCCACATGGAAAATTATAACCCCCTGGAACTCCAGTTCCAGAGGACCTGACGCCTTCTTCTAGTCTTAGACATGTCCAGCACATTCAAGGTGCCCATTAGCTCATCCAAGTACACACACAAGAAGGTAAACGTAATAAATTAATAAACCCAAACCAGTAAAAACACAAAAGCAAGTAGACAAAAAGCTGGGGAACCCGTTACCGGAACATGAACATCCCATGCCCGTTTGTGTGATGGGCTCACTAGATTACTATTAAGAACAGTCAATACCAGAGGGCCCCAAGAAAGAAAGCAGCACAATTCATGTGCAGATTGCTCAGGGCCATGCCCTGGCTGAATTCAGTTCTCCATTACAGGCTCTACCACCCTTTGCTGGCCAGTTTAGTAGTTTATAAAACAAATGGGAATTTTTGCTAATCATTACGTGAGGTTATATCTTTGACAAAGACATTTCTATGATCAAGGACTCCAAGACAGAACTGTAGCTCATATTTCACTAATAGCATAATACTTCATGAGTCACAATGGGAAAGACTAATGCCACGAGGTAACCTATGAGAATGTCCTCGCCAGACTTCTGTGTGGGAACAGGGTGGATATAATATATATATATACACACACACACACATATATATTTTACAAATAATATTGTATGTTTTTTTCTTAAAAATGAGATTATTTTGGATACTTTCAAATTTTATAAACCACTAGCAAAATATGTATGATTGTAAAATCCTAATTCTGTATTATTTATTTTTTAGTGTCAACTTTACTACATAAGACAGAAACTCATTAGATGTGTTTACATTGTACTAACTGAATAAAATAAGAAAATGTAAAAAGTATTATTTTCCTTTTTTTTTTCATTTTCTTTCTCTTTTTTTTATTAATTTATTTATTTTTATATCAATCACAGGTTAGGTACTTTGCATCCCAGGCATAGCCTCCTCCCTCATTCCCTCCAACCCTCCCACTCCCTCCCTCATCTCCCTCCTCCCCGCCCCTTCCAAGTCCACCAACAGGGGAGGACCTCCTCCCCTTCCATCCAACCCCAGCTCATCCTGTCTCCTCAGGGCTGGCTGCAATGTTCTCCCCTGGGACCTAGCCAGTCTGTCACTCCCCAGCTTGTATGGGGGAGGGTCAAAGAGTCAGCCATCAAGTTCATGACTGAAACAGTCCCTGT